>JAIEZT010000012.1:28710668-28866686 GCA_019594935.1 Periophthalmus modestus | reverse complement strand
AACAGTTAAAGTACCTAGAACAAATTACAGAAGCCAGATAACCCCCCCCTCTTTTCCTATTCCCCTCCCTCTCCCTGCCCTTCCTCTGCTTCCCCTATCTCTCCTCCCTCCACTCTCCTCCTCTAACCACCGCTTTTTCCCTGCCCTCCTCTCTTCGCTCTTTTCTCCTTCCTTCCTCTCCTCTTGTCCCGCTCTACCGTCCCCTTCCGCCTCCTCTCAACCTCCTCTGTTTCTCTCCCTCCCCTCTCTCATCTCGATTTTAAACTCCCAGTCCCTCAATTTGCTGCCCTTAAAATCTCAAGGGTCATTAAAAGAGCAGAATAAGAGAGGACTAGAGTTTATGGTGTTTTTTAAAACAAAAAAAAAAAAGGTAGAGCTGTACAAGAGAGGGCAATCGATGCGGGTGTAGAATTAGCCTAAAAGAGGTAGCGATAGATGCCCTTTCCACACATGACTGTTCCAGCTCCGGTGTATTCAGTGACCTACAGGTTCAAGCATGAGGCGTCTGTTGTCCGCGACGACGCCATGGTGGAACCGCCATTTCAAAGCAGGGGTGCAACAAATAGGGGTGCAAGAACCATGGAGTATTGAAATATTTATCTTGCGCATTATTTGCAAAGAAAATTCCCTATCTGTCAACTGACACACCAGATTATGATATGCCCCCATCACTTTACAATGGGGGGGGGGGGGGGGGGGGAGGATCATGAATGTCCTTCTTAACAAAACAATGGCTCTTTAACTCGTCGTCTCACACCATTTTATTTCTTTTGGCTAAAGATCTGTAACTCCACTTTATCTTAAAGGAGTGGTTAACGGCTTTGGGACATGGAGATGACAAAGACTTGGTTCCTGAGCTGCTTCTTGTGACAGTGTTGGTAGTTTCTGCTCCAATGTATGCTCACTGCATGTTTCACTACCCAGGTATTTCTGGACCACAAGTCGCCCCTTTTTTTTCATAGATCGTCTGGAAAGTGCGACTTATTACTCAGATTCGACGTCTATGTAAAATTTTCAACATATCTAATTTGACATCTAACTTTGTTATTGTCACCTGACAATGGCACAAGGGCAATCCTAGACTTGTGTACAAGTATAAGTTGGGCAAAGATGGGTATGTAATATTTTCCATATGCGTTCAGGATATGCAACTTTTGTGTATATTCATGTAATATGAGCCAGAGCTTATGTTTATATTTTATTGCCTTTGCTAGTTCTAAAGGACGGGTGTGAACTGTGATGAAGAAGGTAAGATCACAGTAACATCAGTAAAAGAACCTTCGTGTCTCCTCCTGTTTGTGTACAAGCCAGCATATGTTAACGTTAGCGTAGTTATCTGATTTACTGTTAATATCTACGTTAACATATCAGACACTATTCGTTCGTTGTCTATGTGTTTACGTTAGTGTACGTTATAACTGACTATTAGGCAGGGAACCTGTGTTCTCCTTAGGTGTTTTTAATGATAACAGTCCCTTTAAAGATAAATTGTTCTCCCACTCTTGGATTTGTAAAATAAATTTCCTCAAAAAAAATTGACCTTATAGTCCAGTATGACATATATTGGTATTTTCTTCAAGGTATTTTAGCATTTTTTGCATATTTTTCGCTATGTGACTTATAGTTCCGAAAATACGGTGTATTGTTTTTGTTTATATTTACCTGACGTGAAGTCAACTCAGACCCTGGCGGCATTGGAGCACACCTAACAGTGTGGGAGAAGGCCCCATCCAGGACAGGAGCAAAACATTGCTCTAAGGCCAGCACTGCTCGCATTGTGTCGATCTCCAATAGCTGTCCAGGAAGGCCTGCCAACACACAGTCAAAACGTTTAGTTTGAAAAATATACATCTTTTATATTGTATTTTCATCATTTTTATTCATATTCTATTCAAGTTTTTTTTCTGTTGAGCCACATGCTCATTTTCCTTTGTCTGTGTGATTAAAGCAGAGCCATTATGCAAAATTTACTTTTTCAGAGCTTTTTTGGAAAAGCTCTAGTTGTTTCTTCTTCTCAGTGAACCTCTGAGTTGTATTTGACGTGCTTCGTGCATTTTTCTTTAGCACTTTACTTATTTTCAACTCCCGTTTTCACTGCCATTGCCACATGCCCCACTGCTCTCTATTTAATTTGTGTCTCCAATTTTTTTTCTTAAACCGATGAAACACAAATAGAATCGGTAACATTCATTTGTTACAACATGGTCAATCAAGCATTTTGGTGCAAAGTGAAAAAAGTCCACCATACTAGCTAGTTTGATGTGCAGCTATCCATAATCGGCATCCATAGGGGGCGCCCACAGCATGTGCCGATTTGTTTTGTGATGACGTTTGCGGTGACATCATCTCCCCTTGGGCATACCACAGTTTTCTAATGCAGAAGTCAGCGACTTCTTTCTTTTATTAAGTGTTTTAGATGATATTGTGATTTAAAATGTTGCAAAGGCTATATGAATATAGAGCAGACACGAAAACATAGGGCAGATTTAATTAGTACAGTTTTTGACCCATGGTACACGTAAATTCTTAATCTCCTTAAATGTTTTAACTCTCAAGATGAAAATATGAGACTGAACAAGGTTAACACAGTAGCTACAATAACAGATCATTCCAAATTTTCCCTTTAGGTCTTGATAAAAATAGTTACCTCACATGTCTTAAAGCAATTTTTAGTTTAATTAACTTCTGTATATTACAACAGTCATTTCAATGCATTCAAACAGTGCAGTCATTATCCATATCAGACCACTACTCCATTTACTCCACACCTTGACTTTCCTTGACTACTACATGAAACGCGCACATACCAGCGCCACGTGAACTGTGAACTCCACTCCGATGCCACACAGACGCGATGAGGATGACCACAGGGTACCAGCACTCAGCTTAATACCCATCAGCCCCATAAATCCAAACAACTCCACAGTCATCAGAGACAGCACCAGAACCTGTGGAACAAACAAGACACCCAGTTGCAATGTACAGTTTTAAAGTTTACAGATGCACAGTGAAACTTTTGTAGAGTCTCCTGCTTGTCTCCTGGATTTCAGGATTCCAGAAAACTTCATTTGTAGCTCTACATGTCATGATTTATAAAGAATATCACCATAGACCAGAGGTCTTAGCCTGGGCTCGATCGAACCCTAGGGTTCGGTGAGTCAGTCTCAGGGGTTCAAGCGGAGGTCAAGACACGCGCCCCGACTCATATGATTCGTGATGAGACGCCCCGCTTGGCCATCACTGGCTGCAGGTGATCACGCTGCTAGTCGCTAGTCTGTGCTGCAGAGAACTTATATCAACTTGTGACTGTCCGTGAATGGTTTGTGTGATTTCTTTCTTAAAACTCTACAGCGTCACATTCTTTCACCACCATAGACTCGCTCAAAATACCTTGGAAAGCATGCATTCTTTAAGACAGCAGGATTGCCTCTCCATAAAGCTGACCTGTAAACTGGTAGTGTCACCTAAATATCTCTGTTACATGTTTAATGCCATATTCAGGAACATTCCCAAACAAAGAATACCTCTCCATTAAGACACCAAAAACAAGCCTGTAAATATCTGGTTGAGGTTTAACTTTGCAATTCCTTGCATAATTTCTGGCTCATTATCAACACAATGCTACCTTCAAAACAACATTTATGCTATTAGCTTGCAAACGATATACTGCCCCTCCTCCAGTACCACACACAAACTGCATTCCTTCATATGACTGAGTGTATGGGTGCGTTAAGAGGCTTTGGCAGGACAGGAGCAGGGAGTGAATGCCTTTTATCAGCTGAGAGGTGTCCAGTTTACATGGGGCCCCCCGGGTCCTTTGAAGTGGGCCTGATGTGGGCCGAGTCGGTGTGGTGTGGTTTGGTGTGAGTTCGACTGAGCTACAAACACTCAGAAGCTGTGGGTCCTGGTGGGGGTATTTTTTCTACACCCAAGTCCTGATAATGTAAAGGCAAGGATCTACGCAAGCTAAAGGCTAGGGATGGATTGATCAGTAATTCATTAATTAACTTTTTGGGGATTCTGAATTAACTTTAATGTTTGATTTTTTTTTTTCCGGTTTCTTCTGTTTTTTGATTAAAGCTCCTATATTATGCACACTGGACTCTTGTGAGCTTTAAGCCATGTTATTAAGTTCTTTCCTCCTCAAAAACATATCTGGAGTTTTGTTTCAATTGCAAGTGTTTGAATAACCCTTTAATATTAGTAGGTCAATATCTCCAATGCTCAAATGATCTGTTCCACCTTGTGATGTCATGAAACAGTAATTTTTTCCATGTTACCAGCTCCTTTTACAACTTTTGTTACAGCAGATATTGGCAAATCCAGGACTGAAATTATCCAAATGATTCTAGTGAAGGTGTATGAGTTTTTAAAGCACAGTAGAGAGCACTTCCCATACTACCACACTTGATGACATCAAAGATGGAGTGTTTTCAGTTTGAGAGAAAGAGTTCAGCCTAAATGTGTGAATGAAAACAAAACAACTCCAGGTATGTTTTGGTGATGAAACAACATTATATGGACAGAGATCAGAAAACAGAAAGTAATCAGAAAGTAATATGGACTCTTTAAAATGCTGATATCCTTGTCATGATCCACGCTTTCCCTGCTCCTGTTTTCTCTCTGTGTTCTCCTCTCCCCCCCCCTCCTCCCTGCTTGACTCCAGAGCTGGATGGAGCCCTGGCTCCTCCCACACACACCTACAGCCCATCAGGGCAATCGCCACAGCTGCAGGAGCTTAAAGGAGCCAGGACCCAGCTCTCCTTGCCAGGTCGTCTGCTGATCTTCACTGTGTGTCTGCGTGCTGCTCTCATCTCTGTCCTCGTGTCTCTGCTGTGCTTCCCTGTCCCGCCCGTGTCCTGCCTGTGTCTTGCCCGTGTCCTGCCTGTGTTCTCCGACCCTGTCTCCCGTACCGGCTGTGTTTTCCCGTCTCGTGTCTACCCTGCATCTCTGGACCCTGACCTGCACCAGCTCCTCGTATGTCCCTCCCGTCACCTGTGTTGTCTTGTTCTGTAAATAAACACCCTTAAACTTGCCCCGAGTCCCGCATCTTTGGTCCGCCTCACACCCCACATTACGACAATCCTTCTCTTTAATTAGAACTAGAATAGGTGACTTGTTACATTCTATAAGAATAATAAAATAAGTCTCTTATTTTGAGTCGATGTAGACAGAACCGTGCCCATGATCACTCCCTATTTGGATGCGGCGGCTAGCCGGGCTAGCTATGTCCCATTTATATATACAGTCAAAGGACTACATATACATATACCATACAGGTTTCTACAATGTAACACCTTTTGCATATAAGGGTGCATTCACACATGTGCAGCCTTAGTTCAGGTTTGGGGCCAGCTTGAGTCCTAATGTGAATTTGGGTCCTGTTCTAGTCCTGGCTTAGGTCTGATTTTGATTAAGTCCCATTTTTAGTCTTAGCTTAGTCCCAGTTTGGATGTGATGATTGTGCAAATGCAAACCTGAAATCAAGTTATAAGTTGTGAGATTATAGACAGTATAAAACAGATAAACTTGCTTAGAGAGTAAATATCAGGTTTTAATTTTCTGGGTTTGAGGCTGGGGTAGCCTGGATTTGCCTGTCATAAAATGCACTCCACTTGTGAATAAAAACCAGAGTGCAGTTTTAAGTCCCCGCACCTCACCCATTACGAGTGTATATCTGGAAGTAAACATGTCAGCTCAGTCCTTGTTTGTGTGTATCCGTGGAAACTCTTGGCCATTAAATATGACTTTTTATAGGACGGAGAGGGGGGAGCGGGGTTGCCAGAGCAGCGTTGTGTCCTCTCCTCATTTATTTCAGGGTTGGTGTCTGGGAGTGTTGGACTAGACTAAACAGACTGGCCCAAACAAAACAGCCCAAGATAAACACTGGTGACTGGGGCCGTGATAACAAGGAGCAGTGCCTTCTCTGAGCTGGGACCACACAAATAAAGCAGGAAGCCATGGAGAGACTGTTACGAGACGCATCTGGTGGGTTAGCGAGGCGAAGGGGAGTGGAAATGCAGAAATAAATGAGATGGGAATTGTGTCGTAAACCTTATACAATTTTCAGCAGTCTAATGTTAAACCAAAGGAGATTTTTAAGATGCTAAATACTTACATTAGTGTTATGAAAATATGGTGTTTGTATTTACCTGTAGTGAATACTGTTGGTTTGGTTTACTTTTTCATATTCACGTCTATGGCCAGCTAGCTGTATAAAGAATTGAACTCAGTGAATGGTCGACACTCATAGCGTTTGGCTCCAGTCAAATGAAGCGCAAATCGAGGATAGCAGTTATAGGGGCAAATTTGGAGCCGAGTGCTATATTTGGCATTCCAACCGTGAGTATCATATCAACCAAAAAGCCAATCCGGAGTGAGGCTGTTGAAGGTAATACCCTTTTCGCTCGCACCACTGGTCAAGCAGGGAGCCACGCCGTCAAGTTGCTAATGCTAGTGGGAATGACCTCAGGAAAAGAAGGCGCCTGATTTGTCTTTTATTAATGTTCATATCTTGAGTTATGGACATAATAGCAAATAAAATTACCAGTATCACTTAGAGCGGGTTAATACCAACATTTTAAAACCCAAATGATGAGTCTTGACAGTAGCAGTTACAGAGAGAGGGGAGAGGGATTTTTTTCAATGTAAAGTAAATTGGAGCCAGAGTTGATGGAGTTGAAAGTGTGGCCATGCTTAATTCCTATCTGTAACGTGGCAACTACCAGGTTAACTATGGCAGTCTATGATTAGACTACATGCTGCACCATATAAGGTAGACTTTATATTTGATTTGATAATTTTCATTTCTATTTTGTTTGTAAAACTATAACTATTGTGGCATCACGATTTGTATTGATCAAGCTGGGAGTGTGCTACATGTTTCTCTACTGAAGTAATGTTGAGCAGTTACCCATGGAGATGCAATGCACACATTAGCAAAAACAGCCAAAATGTTTTTAGATTATCTGAAAACTGAAGAAAAAAATACAAAATGGATTTAAACAGCATATTTTCAGGAGCCTGTGATCAGACCAAGCATTCATGGTCCTGTTTAGGAGTTTGATTTTCAACAAAAAAAGGTTGAGTGACTAACTGAAATGGTGTTGGCTAATGCTAGCTAGCTTGTGACTGTAATGTTATTTGAAGTAATTTGTAGTTCAGCTAAGCCAACTCTTTCTGGTCAAATAGTGTCTAGCTTTGACACTAAAATGACCACATACTAAATATCAAGAATTATTCCTTATTTTCCTTCAAAATTGCATATTACTTGCCCAAAAAGATAATCAGGGAAATTGCCATAAGCCTCTCTAGTCTCTATTACTTTTGTATTATGAGGCTAACCAATATTATATATGTATGAGTATATGTAATAAATCTAACCTTTTGTAATAAATCTAACCTTTTTGGGGGGAAATTGCCACATTTGTCAGCAGGAAGATGTCTATAAATATGTCAAAACAATATAAAAATGTAAATAAAAGAGCCATGGAAGAATTCCAGTAACTGCTAGGTCACCTCTGGTAAAGACATTAAATCAGACCTATTCTACAAACTGGACTTTTCAGAGCTTTTAAACATGTTCCAGTAATTTTTTTCTCATTGAACCTCTGAATTTATATTCAGTGATTCATGCTTGAGTAATCTTTAATTGCTTATTTTCAAGACACTGTTTTGCAGATTTACCCCCGTTTTCACCTCCACCGGTACATGCCCACTGTGATGTACTCATTTCCTTCTCAAGTTTTATTTTCTTAATCAGTGATACTCGTAGGATTTGGCAGCATCACGTAGTCATTTTGGTACAAAAAGACTAAGCAACGCTTCCGATAGTTAGTCCCTCCCTTCAGATAGATATAAAGCATGGTCCACCAGCAATCTGACCAGAACTGAAGAAAGGATGAGCAGTGAAACGTCTTCACTCCTACAACGATTTTAACGATTTAAAGCTGATGGATTTAAACTTCATATTTTGCTACAAATTAAAAAAAAAAGGGCTGCTCGCTAGTTTGATGTGCAGTCTATTCATAGAGGGCACCAACAGCACGCAGCGCTTTGTTGTGATGATGTTTACAGCGATGGCAGCTCCATTGGGCACTGCAATTTTCTAACACGGAAGTCGTGGACTTGTTTCTTTTTTTAAGGCCGTTTTACATGAATATTGCGATTTCAAAATTTGCTAATTATAACATGATGATCCACAGGTGTCAGTCAGCTAAAGCACACACAAGCACAATAGGCCTGATTTAATCTCTAAAAATCCCTAGTGGCTTTCTATGAAGTCACAATATATAATTTTACAGCAAGCAATACTATTCTTCTTAAAGATTCCAAATTGCGCTATTCTCTGATCTATGTTATGTTGTTTCCTCATCACAAACACACCTGGAGTTGTGTTGTTCATTCACATGTTTTAACACAAAACCCTGCATATTTGAATGCGTTCTTCTCACTCTGTCTCAGCCCTGGAATTATCAATCTCTTTTAAAACTAAATGCAAAAGGTAGCTGTTAACTTGAAAACTACTGCTTCATCACACGGTGGATCAAACCATTCTGAGCTTTTGAGACGTAGACAGACTAATAATAAAGTTTACTCAAACATGTGAATGAAACAAAACATAATTCTCAGTATGTTTTTTGAGGAGGTAAAAGCATTATAACACAGCTTAAAGCTCACAAGAGTCAATTTTGTGTCATATAGAATCTTTAATCTAGCTGGTTGCTTAAGTCCGTCATTCGTTCTTTTTTGTTTTACTCACAATGACTCCCGCGGTCCATGGGTTTGAGCAGGAACAGAGCACAGACGAGAAGGTGCAGGCTAACACCACGCTGATGGAGAGGAGAGCCAGTGTCGTAGGCTGACGTACTGCTCCCAGAAGAGGAAAGGGTAACCATTGGGGTAGGATGCCAGGCCCTGCAGGCTGTAGTTACTGCAGATGGACCGCACGCTCTCGATGGCCTCCACAAACTCAGGCGTCTCCCGGAGCCCGTTGAGGTAGAAGGGGAACTGTGCGTATTCGATGGGCTCAGCGGCTGGAACTGAACACACAAAACAAGATATGTGTTAGAGTTAAATGTAATAGCAGTCATATGCATTCTTACGGTTTTAAATAAACATTTTGGTTTTTTGGCTTTTTTCTTTTAATGATGATGATTTAATGATTTAAAATTTTTATTGAGGTTTTCAGCATAATAGTTGGTAATAACCTTATATACATGTCATCAATATAGCTTAACAGAAACAAAACCAAATACTTAAAATCAGAATATATAAAAAATAAAATTATAATAAATAAATAAATAAATAAGACAACAGATAAATAATAACAAATTACAGAAAATAAATTGTGAAGCAACCTTTGTTTCTGGCAGTTAGCTCGAGGTTGGCAGTTATAGGGGCCAATATGGACCCCAGTTCTATATTTGGTTGCTGTGGTACTCGTGTAATTCCAAAGAACCATTCTGGAGCGAGATTGTTAAGGTTGATCGCCCTTTCCCACCTGCACTGCTGGTTTGACAGGGGGCAGGCGCTTAACAACTCTGTCAATCAAACCTGTGTCTAATACTAGCAGGAGCGACCTCGGGGGAAGAAGGTGCCCGATTTGTCTTTTATTAATGTTCATATCTTCATTTATGGCCACAATAGCAAAATAGAGAAATAGAAAGACGGGCAACAGTTTTCTGATGTAAAGTAAACTGGAGCCAGAGTTGATGTAGCTGGAAGTGCATCCATGCTCACTTCCTATTTGAAATGTGGCAGCTAGCAGGTTAGCTATGTCCATTTATACATAATATCTATGGTTCTTGTTTTTTCATTCTAGGATCTGGCAACACAAAGTGAGGAGCACCATTTGCATTTTGTTTGGATTATTGGCTTGAGAACCAATGTTTTGTGTAGTTTTTTTTGTAAATAAAGCTCTAAATATTCTATAATATTTGAACCTCTTAATCTATCCATGTTAGGATATTTTTGTATATAATAACCCAGATCAGACCTCATTTAGAAACTCTTAAGAAACAAAAGCACGTGTATGTAGAATAGTACACATTGGTCTAGTTTTCTTTTATCACAAAATAAAGATTAAATTAAAACCTGTTTGGAAAAGGTTTTGCCAAATGATTCCCTGTCCGGACATATTTTATATTACTTCAGAACAAATGAAGATGGCTAATCAGATAAACACTGCACTAACATCTGGAAGTAATACTAGCCTTATTATTACCCAGAATTCACTTGTGATTGTTTAGTGCATCTGCAGAACCCATTGACAATTTTCCAGCCTGCACCCCTCCTACCCCCACAGCAGCAGAAGTGTATTTGTAAGTCTGTGTGTGGTGGGGGTGGGCCCTGGAGGAGAGTGTGAAACAGAGCTCCTTTGAGTGGGACCTGGAGACCGGCACAGTCAGGCTAATGAGGGTCTATCAGCTCCAGACAGAGGACAGGGTCAGAGTCAAAGCGTAGACTGTATAAAAAAGTGGACTACCTGAGTGTGAAGTCACCCACAGCGTTCGGTTCCAGTCAAATGAAGCTCATCAAGGCAAGCAGTTATAGGGGCCAATTTGCAGCTGAGTTGCATATTTGCAATTTTGAGCATGAGTATCATAGTAACCAAAGAGCCAATCCGGAGCCAGGCTGTTGAAGGTAACATCCCTTGCCCGCACTTCTGGTTAAGCAGAGAGCGGGCACTTAGGAATGCTGTCAATCAAATCTGTTACCAACACTAGCGGGAGTGACCTTAGGGAAAGAAGGTGCCTGATTTCACTATTATTAATGTTCATATCTTGATATATGGAGACAATAGCAAAATAAAAAACACAGGATCACGTAGAGTGGGTTAATACGAACATTTTATGACCAAAATGACAAGCCTGACAGTAGCAGTCACAGAGAGACGGCCCACAGTTTTTCAATATAAAGTGAATTGGAGCCAGAGTCGATGGAGCTGGCAGAGCACCCATGTTCACCAATTTGAAACGTGGCAGCTAGCAGGTTAGCCATGTCTATAATAATAGTAATTTTGCCCTGATTATGCCATTATACCATCTGCTTGTTACCATGGAGATAAATTTAAGTTTAATCGCACTGGACTATAAGTGATGAAGTGAATGAACTGAATACATGTTTGGCATGTTTACGTCAGATATTAACACATGCTGGCTTGTGCACAAACACATTAGACACGAGAGTTCTTTTCACTGATGTTTACTGTGGTCTTACTTCTTCATCACAGTTCACATCGTAGAACTAGCAAACACATAAAAATATAAAATAATATAAGCTCTGGCTCATATTACATATACACACAAAATTGCATATGAACTTTGGCCTGTTAGTAAACAAACCAGTGAACCAACTATATTTTACTTTTCAGTTGTTTCTTAAATAGTGCTCTGACTTAGCATTAGCATAAAAGGCTGAATAGGTAAACAGGAAGAAGTTTTCGTGACCTTAAACTGGACTTATGATAAACTGAACATTTACAATATTGTTCCAAAAGAATAATTAAAAAATATAATTTTCTTCAGCTTCTCTGGTGCGCGTCGCGGGAGCAGCAGTCTCAGCAGGGACTCCCAGACTTCTCTCACCCCAGACACGTCCTCCAGCGGGACCCCAAGGCATTCCCAGGCCAGCGGAGGGACTACACTCCCTTTCGTAGGGAGGCAAGCGGCATTCTGAGCAGATGCCCGAGAGCCACCTCAGCTGGCTCCTGTTGACGTGAAGGAGCAGCAGCTCTACTCCAAGCTCCTCCCGTGTGACCAAGCTCCTCACCCTATTTCTAAGGAAGAGCCCAGCCACTCTGCGGAAGAAGCCCATTTCGGCCGCTTGTATCTGCAATTTTGTCCTTTCGGTCATTGCCCAGAGCTCATGGGAGGGTAGGGAGGGTAGGAATGTATATTGACCGGTAAATCGAGAGCTTTACCTTTCGACTCAGCTCCTTCTTCACCCACCACGATGGTTCGATACAGTGACTGCATCACTGAAGATGCTGCCCTGATCCGCCTGTCAATCTCACACTCCCTCACTCGTGAACAAGATACTTGAACTCCTCCACTTTGAGGCAGAGACTCCCCACCCACCCGAAGAGGGGAAAGCCACCTTTTTCTGGTCGAGTGCCAGGGCCTCGGATTTGGAGGAGGTGATTTTCATACCAGCCGCTTCACATGCGGCAAACCGTCAAAGTGCCAACTGCAGGTCCTGGCTTGACGAAGCCATCAGGACAAGATCATCTGCAAACAGCGGCGATAAGATCCTGTGATTCCCGAACCAGACCCCCTCTGGCCCCTGACTGCGCCTAGAAATTCTGTATATTCTGTATATTCCATAAATAAAATGAACCGAACCGGTGACAAAGTGCAGCCCTGGCAGAGTCCAACATTTACCGGGAAACAGGTCTGACTTACTGCGGGCAAGACGAACACAGCTCCTGCTCCAGTCATACAGGGACCGGACAGCCCTTAGCAAAGGGCCCCAGAACCCGTATTCCCAGAGTACCCCCCAAAGGACACCATGAGGGACACAATCGAATGCCTTCTCCAAATCCACAAAACACATGTGAAATGGTTAGGCAAACTCCCATGAACCCTCGAGCACCCAATGGAGAGTGTAGAGCTGGTCCAATGATCCGCGACAAGGAAGAAAACCGCACTGCTTGTCCTGAATCTGAGATTCAACTATCGGATGGATTCTCCTCCATGGCCTTGCCATGGAGGAGCTTGCCATCCACCTCAGTGACTTCAGCCAGGGTGATGGATGAGTTCGCCTCCGGGTCCCCAGTCTCTGCTTCCTCCTTGGAAGACGTGATGGTGGGATTGAGGAGATCCTCAAAGTATTCCTTCCACTGTCTGACAATATCCCCAGTCAAGGTCAGCAGCCCTCCATCTGTACTGTAAACAGTGTTGGTGAAGCACTGTTTCCCCCTCCTGAGGCGTGGGATGGTTTGCCAGAATGTCTTTGAGGCCGTCCGATAGTCCTCTGTGGCCTCCCCGAACTCTTCCCAAACCCTGAGTTTTTGCCAATGTGACAGCCCGAGCCGCGGCACGCTTGGCTCGCCGGTACTCATCAGCTGCCTCAGGAGTCCCACGAGCCCACGAGGCTCGATAGGACTCCTGAGGCAGCTTACTTCTGGTGTCCACCACCAGGGTTGGGGGTTGCCGCCCGACAAGCACCGCAGACCTTACGACCACAGCTACGAGTGGCTGCGCCGGATATAGAGGCAGAGAACATGGCCCACTCTGAATCCATGTCAACTGGCTCCCCTGGGATCTGGGAGAAGCTCTCCCAGAAGTGCGAGTTGAAGACCGCCATGATACGATTGGGCCTGCCAGGTCCGGCTTCCTCCACTGCCAGTGGATCCAACTCACCACCAGGTGGTGATAGGTTGATAGCACTGCCCCTCTCTTCTCGTCCAAGACACACGGCTGGAGGTCAGATGACACGACAATAAAATCGATCATCAACCTCTGTTCTAGGGTGTACCGGTGCCACGTGCACTGATGGACACCCTCGTGCTCGAACATGGTGTTTGTTATTGACAAACTGTGACTAGCACAGAAGTCCAATAACAGAACACCACACGTGTTGAAATCAGGGAGGCCATTCTTATTCTCTCATTACCCACATGGGCATTGAAGTCCCCCAGAGAACAATGGAACGTAATATAAAGATTAATGTAAGATATTAACAGTTAATTAGATAAAACAAGTGAACTAGTTTACTTTTCGATCTCACTCCAAAATACTACATCCATTGAGTTCTTCATCCTCGGTGTCGCTTCTGAGCAACTCCGCCTTCTCCGATGAAGTAGATGAAGCGCCGCTCTGGAAGTAGATGAAGTGCGGCTTCCGTGTTGCTGCCATACACAAGCCTAGAGTGCCCTCGTGCAGTTGTCAGTGTGACAATAACAAAGATGTGACATATGAGTGTAACTTTAAGTCTGGAAAACACGGTACTTAAAACTCATACATGGGCTATTAAAATCATGATTTGACTTTCTTTTGGGCGACCCCTATTTCCAACAGGTAATAGGAGCCATGCTGAATTCACACTTCTAACCTTGGCACTTTAGTGTGTGTGAGAAGTTGGTTTTGTTGTGGTTTCTGCTCCACATGGCCTGCAGGGTCAGACAGGAGCACTCTCTAACATGCTTTGGCCCTTTAATAGCAACTATAAATTTCCATTAGGACACAGCGCTGGCTCCCGTCCAAAAACCTCTGGGGTCTTGGGCACAGCCAAAAACTTCACGCTCCTGATCCAATCACATCCCTGCTCTGTTATAAAGTACTTCCTGTTCTCCATTTGTGCACCCCACTTAAAACCCAGTTGCTGCTTGTTAACTAATCGTTTTCCTCGCACACAGGGCACTTCCTGATTTGTACATGGCTGGATTCAAGCGAGAATATGTTTTTTTTATGGGAGGTACAGCAGTAAGTGTGTGGTATGGAAAATGAAAACAGGGTGAATACAGTTAATGAGGTCAGTCAGTTTTTTAAATAATCTGTGTACGTAAATGTGCATATGCGTGATTGTATGTGTCTGAGTGTGTGTAAATGTGTGAGTGTGTGTCTGCGTGTGTGTATGGTTGTGTGTGTATATGCGCGCCTGTTTGTGTACACGAATGGTTGTGTGTGTACATGTGTGTGTGTATGCATTTGTGCATATGTGTACATGTGACTGCCTCACAGACTGCCTCACACAGATGGTCTGAAGACCGCCTCACAGACCGCCTCACAGACCGCCTCACAGACCGCCTCACAGACCGCCTCACAGACCGCCTCACAGACCGCCTCACAGACCGCCTCACAGACCGCCTCACAGACCGCCTCACAGACCGCCTCACAGACCGCCCCACAAGGATGATCTGTAGATCACCTCACAGACCGCCTCACAGATCAGACTGCCACACAGACTGCCTCACAGATCAGACCATGTCACAGATGGCTTCACAGATTGCCTCACAGGTGCCTCACAGTCTCACAGAGACCACTCACAGAGCACCTCACAGATTTGCCTCAGACCACCTAACAGATTAGATCATATCACAGATTGCCTCACAGGTGGTCTGTAAATCGC
Organism: Periophthalmus modestus; assembly: GCA_019594935.1. Lineage (NCBI taxonomy): Eukaryota > Metazoa > Chordata > Actinopteri > Gobiiformes > Gobiidae > Periophthalmus > Periophthalmus modestus. Next base: position 28,851,614 of record JAIEZT010000012.1, on the reverse strand, counting down.
CACACAAACGCCTGCCACACAGATTGCCACACAGATTGCCACACAGAGTGCCTCACAGAGCGCCCCCACACGGATGATCTGTAGATCACCTCACAGATCGCCTCACAGATCAGACTGACAAACAGACTGCCTCACAGATCGCCTCATTGACCACCCCACAGATCAGACCATGTCACAGACGGCTTCACAGATCGCCTTACAGGTCAAACTGACTCATCAAGCACCTCACAGATTTGCCTGAGACCACCTCATAGAGCAGACCATATCACAGATTGTCGCACAGGCAGTCTGTAGATCGCCTCACAAACCGCCTCACTGACTGCCACACAGACTACCTCACAGACTGCCTCACAGATTAAATGGCTTAACTGATCCGACGGCCTCACAGACGGCCTCACAGACGGCCTCACAGACGGCCTCACAGACGGCCTCACAGACGGCCTCACAGATCACAGACTGCCTCACAGAGACTGAGCGCCTCACAGACCGCCCTCACAGATCAGACTCCACACAGACCACCTGCACACAGACTGCCTCATAGACCGCCTCACAGAGCACCTCACTCACTCACAGACCGCCTCATAATCACCATCTCACAGACAGCCTGACAGATCGCCTCACAGAGCACCTCACACATTGCTCACACAAATGATCTATAGATTGCCTCACAGACGACCCTCACAGACTGCCTCACAGATCAGACCGTTTAACAGCCCGCTTTACAGCCCACCTCACAGAGCGCCTCACAGAGCACCTCACAGAGCATCCTCACAGAGCGCCTCACAGAGCGCCTCACAGAGCGCCTCACAGAGCGCGTCACAGAGTGCCTCACAGACCAGACCGCCTCACAGACCAAACCACCTCACAGACCAGACCACCTCACAGACGGTCTGCGGATCGCCTCACAGACCGACCTCACATTGATGGTCTACAGATCTCATCACAGATCGTCTCACAGATTTCTTCACAGACTGCCTCACACAGATGGTCTGCAGATTGCCTCACAGATCAGACTGCTCCACAGACAGCCTCACAGAGCGCCTCACAGACGGCCTCACAGACGGCCCTCACAGACGGCCTCACAGACGGCCTCACAGACCGCCTCACAGACCGCCTCACAGACCGCCTCACAGCCTCCTCACAGACCGCCTCACAGACCGCCTCACAGATCAGACCGCTTCACACGGAGCTACACCAATTATGGACAAAATATAAAAAAAATCACAATTAATTATTCCACAAACACACTCATCCAGGAGGAGTTTCATCTTTCTCACTTCCACCCCTTGTGCCAGCTTCAATAAGACTGAGGCATAAGGATCATTACTACAAACCCCATTGTCTTATATAAATCTTGTTCAGAATTTCATATCAAATGTGACGCAGTTAATGATCATTTTGGTGTGATACGCTCTGTAGGTTTGTGAAATATGCCACATCATAACTTAAGTTCCCTGATTCAAATGCATTTATAAACAAACTTGTAGATCATGTGACCTTGTTTGTCAGGTTTTGACCCAGACTAATGGGGAGAACAAGTGACCACATCATTCAAAACAGAAGTAAAAAGTAGTAAAGTACTATTCTGTTAAGTAGAAGTTTCAAGTATCTGTGTTTTACTAAAGTATATTTTTAAATTGGATTCTTTTTACTTTTAATTTACTGCATTAGAGAGCAGGTATATGTACTTTCGACTCCACACAATTTTTGAACTGGACTGAAATGTAAAAGTACTTTTTTGTTATTGTATACCACACAAAAATAAAGGGTTGAGGGTTTATTTTTACGTTCATAATTTGAGCAAACAAAAATATCCAAATAAAACTGAAAAAAAACCCCAATCAATTCAATTGTTTCTGTTGAACAAAATTCTGCACACATTTTTATCAAAATCACTACATTTGAAGGTTCATAAGACCTCAAAATCTGCGTGAAATACCTTTCTTTTTTACTCTTTAAGTGCATTCATGATGTGACACTTTTGACAAAACTATCAAACAAAAAAAACAAAACTAGTAACAAAACTGAGTACCTCTTCTGCCACTATATTTAATGTATACTGTAGTTTTTGTTTTAATAGACTGGAACAATAACTGCATTACTCTGTCCCATTTCAATATGTTTTCAAGATACAAGGAAAACACTCATTATGCAGCTAGACTTATTTCATAATGAAGTTGTCTCATTCTCTTCCCATTCAGTAAAACCATTCAATGAAAACTTCAAAATACGAGTTTTCAGACTGCCCACTGTCCCATTAATAAAAGCCATAGACTGCATATATAAATGGACAAAGCTAACTTGCTAGCCACCATTTCCCAAATGGAAAGTGAGCATGGGCGCACTTCTGGCTCCATCAACTCTGGCTCCAATTCACTTGCTATTGAAAAAATATGTCCCCTCTCTCTGTAACTGCTGTTGTCAGCTTTGTCAATTTGGTCTTAAAATGTTCGTATTAACCCGCTGCCCGTGATCCTGGTATTTTTTATTTCGCTATTGTGATATGAACATTAATTTCAGACACATCAATTGCCTTCTTTCCCCGGGGTTGCCCCCAGTAGCATTAGCAACGCTGTCAATCAAACCTGTTGCTAAGTGTCCACTCCCTGCTAACCAGCGGCGCGGGCTGGAAGGGGAGTTACCTTCAACAGCCTCGCTCCAGATTGGCTCTTTGGTTGCTATGATATCAAAATATGGAATTGCAAATATGGAACATGGCTCCAAATTGGCCCCTGTAACTGCTATCCTTGTTGAGCTTCATTTGACTGGAGCCGATTACTATGAGTGATGTGACTCACGTCAGTCCACACTTTATACAGTCTATGGTCAAAGCAGCTGTGACTTACTGCTGAGGCGTGTTTCAAGCATGGAGTCGGTCCGGTCGTGGATCCACTCGGGGGGGTGGGGCCGGAGGTTGGCCTGGGACGCGGCGTAGGCCACTGGATCGTTGCTGACCCAAGCCGTTAGGTAGATGTAAAAGGCTCTCGGGTTTATTATGCCATCTGCGTCTACCAGCCTCTGCCATGTCAGCTGGAAAGTAAAACAGAAAAAATGTAATAACACACACTATGATTGAAGATGTATTATGTAACTTTTCTGATAGGAATACGTTACAGTCTCCATGCTTTACCTGGAGTTCCACAATAGGGCATTAAAGTTCCTGTACCACATTTCCTATGTCAGGATCAAAGGTTGTGTTGCCCAAATGCAGATATTTTGCATAAGCAGCTCTTGAGATCAAAAGTCTGCATCTACTGAATATTTTATTGTCCAGTAATCAAGAAGTGTGCATAAGCATGCTAGCTGTTGTTTAGCTTTATTGTCATGGCAAAGCTTCTCATTGCTACTAAACTCATCATAATGAATAAATAGGATACTCAGAATGCATAAGCTAAGTGAGGAATAATTTTGGACCACTGCAAAACGTTTAAAGTGAACTAGCTGATTTTGAATATCTTAAAACGTGAAAAATATTTCACATTTAACATTTAACAGAGCAGACATTTTATACATTTATTTATTCAATTACAAATATTACAACAGTGTGGTCGCCAAGCCACAGATCTAACCTGAAATTTGATCTGGTGATGTTTCCTGCTTGTCTCCATGGAGATATACTTTTAATGCCATACTGTTGAACATTCCAGCAATCCATTAACATCTCCATGGAAATAAGCAGATCGCACGTCCTCCCCCAGAAAAGTTACAGAATGCACCTTTAAGCTTTGTCACAAGAATTACCATAGACACAATCCATTGCAGCTCATTTATTTAATTCAAAGCCGAGTTTTTGAAATTCAGAAATTAGGAAGTGAGTAATTAAAAAGTAATCAAGTTGAAAAATTGAGTGATCGGGGAGAGATTAAACTCGATACTGTGGTCACTGATGTATACACTGGACGAGGAGGCGTATTGTGGCCAGGTCAAAGCCAAACAGGTGAGTTTATTTACACACCAACGCTGCAGCTTTCAAAATAAAACTCAAATATTTGCCTGCCGCTCTTTCCCAACCAAAGAAAAAAATCAACAGAGCCAACACTGGGACCCATTCTGAACATTCCCGCTCTGGTTGGAGCAGCTTCCCGGAATTATCATGCCACATTAAAAACATGGAAAGTGTTGAATCAGCCTCTCCCTTTACATGCAGCAGATAAGGCGGGGCCAAGCTCACGTCCCAAACCCCTGACCACTTTGAGCTGTTTGGACGGAAGGCGCTGCTTCCTGACTGCTCCGAGCTGTTTGGAGGGAGAGCGCCGCCTCCTGACCATTCCAAGCATCGTCTCCTGATTGCTCCGAGCAGTTTGGATAGGGGGCCCTGTCTCCTGACCCCTCCAAGCTGTTTGGATGGACGGCGCCCGTCTCCTGACTGCTCCGAGCAGTTTAGATAGGGGGTGCTGTTTTCTGACCGCTCCAAGCTGTTCAGACAGAGGCCGCTGTCTCCTGTCCGCTCCGAGCAGTTTGGATACGGGGCATCGACTCGTGATTGGTCTGAACTGTTCGGACAGAGGGTGCCGCCTCCTGAGCCTTCTGGGCTGTTTGTAATGAGGGTGCCGGCTCCCGATCAGTTTAGATAGGGGGTGCTGTCTCCTGATTGCTCCAAGCAGTTTGAACAGAGTGCACACGGGGTGTCCCCTTCTCCCCTCTTACCGCCCCCCCCTCCCCTTGCATTAAACGCTTTATAACAATGAATTATGGTAAAAGTCATTTATATTTTTGAATATATACGGTATCCACACAGTTCACTGTCATTAAATAAGTCTGAAAATGGAAAACTGATCCAACCCTCTGTGTGGTTTTTGGTTTAGTCCGTTGGTCCAGCGATACGCACGCAGTTATTTTGGCTGTAATTTTTCATACCGAAGAGACAGAAAATCGTCCATTGTCCATCCATTTTCTTCTGCTTTATCCGGGGTCAGTCGCGGAGGCAGCAGTTTCAGCAGGGAGGCCCAGACTTCCCTCTCCACACATACTTCCTCCAGCTATTCCGGGAGGATCCCGAGGCGTTCCCAGGCCAGCCGAGACACATAGTCCCTCCAACATGTCCTGGGTCTTCCCCGTGGCCTCCTCCCGGTTAGACATGCCTGGAACACCTCCCTAGGGAGGTGTCCAGGAGGCATCTGGAATAGATGCCCAAGCCACTTCAGCTGGCTTGTCTTGATGTGGAGGAGCAGCTGCTCTACTCCAAGCTCCTCCTGTGTGACTGCTCATGCTGTGGACACAACTAATTTCGACCACTTGTATCTGCGATCTTTTTTTCGGTCATTACCCAAACTCATGACCATAGGTGAGGGTAGGAATGTAGATTGACTGGTAAATCGAGACCTTTCCATTTCGACTCAGCTCCTTCTTTACCACAACAGACCGATACAGCGACAAGACCCGAGATACTTGAACTCCTCCACTTGAGGCAGGGACAATCAGGCTATAATACAATCAGGTTTTCTCTGGGTGAAGGCCTGACTGTATCATCAATTTCTCATTCTGCTCCGTTACTTTATGTAAAACATGTCACATGTTCACAGTAAACATGGCAAACATGGCGAAAAGGTGAGTGGATTAGGTCATAGTCCACCAAAACGCATTGTAAGATACTAAGTTTAACAGTTTGCCAAATATAATTTTATAGACTTTGAGGAGTGTGAATATATAAATATATATATATATATAATATATATATATAAAAAAAAAAAAATCTCCTCCTCACCCTCCGCGGGTGGTCTTTATCCCCTCTTTTTTCCACGCTCGGGACCTCTACCAGAGGCCTGGGAGCTTGAGGGTTCTGCGCAGTATCTTTGCTGTTCCTAGTACTGCGCTTTTCTGGACTGAGATGTCTGATGTTTTTCTGGGATCTGCTGTAGCCACTCCTCCAGTTTGGGGGTCACTGCCCCTAGTGCTCCGATGACCACGGGCACCACTGAGGCCTTCACCTTCCAGGCTTTCTCCAGCTCTTCTTTGAGCCCCTGGTATTTCTCTAGTTTCTCATGCTCCTTTTTCCTGATGTTCCCATCGCTTGGTACTGCAATGTCCACCACAACGGCTTTGCTCTGTTGTTTATCCACCACCACTATGTCCGGTTGGTTCGCCATCACCATTCTGTCAGTCTGTATCTGGAAGTCCCACAGGATCTTGGCTCGATCATTCTCATTTGGAGGTATTTCCCACCTTGACCTTGGGGTTTCCAGTCCGTACTCTGCACAGATGTTTCTGTACACTATGCCGCCCACTTGGTTATGCCGCTCCATGTATGCTTTCCCTGCCAGCATCTTACACCCTGCAGTTATGTGCTGGATTGTCTCAGGGGCCTCTTTGCACAGCCTACACCGTGGGTCTTGTTGTCTGGTAGATCTGTGTGGTAGATCTGGGCCTCTATTGCTCTTGTGCAGCCAGGATGAGTGCCTCTGTGCTGTCCTTCAGTCCAGCTTTCTCAAGCCATTGATAGGATTTCTTGATATCAGCCACTTCAGTTATGTTCCGGTGGTACATCCCATGCAGGGGCTTGTCCTTCCATGATGGTTCCTCCAGCTCCTCTTCCTCTGCACTCCACTGTCTGAGACATTCGCTGGGGCCTTGTCCTTGTCCTGGATGTACTTGTGGATCTTGGATGTTTCATCCTGGACTGTGGCTCTCACACTCACTAGTCCTCGGCCTCCTTCCTTACGGCTCGCGTACAATCTCAGGGTGCTCAACCCGCCATGCATGGTCAGGAGCTTTCGTGTCTTAACATCGCATCTCGCCCATCTCCGCCTTGTTCCAGTAGCCCACTTATCGTCAAGATGCTCTGGTTCCCCAACACCTGACGCAGACCTTGTTTTGGCCGGGCGACGTCTGAGCCGGCATCTCGTAAGTTTCATTCGCACTCATCATTGTATGAGGTAGGCGGTAGTGGGATGAAGGGTCTTGCCCAAGGACCCACACTGTTGTTTGGTAATTGCTCATTGCGCCCCTTGGGGGGGGATTCGAACCCGGGCTACCCCATGTGAAAGTCATAAGACTTACCAGTTGAGCTAACCAGTCATATATATATATATATATATATATATATATATATATATATACTATATATATATATATATATATATATATATATATATGTATATGTATATATATATATATATATTATGTATATATATATGGCTGTATTATATATATAATGTATGGTATTATATATATATATATCGATATATATATGAATGTATGTATATTGGTTTATATATATATATATATATATGTATATCTCATATATATATATATCTATATAGGATATTTCAGATATATATATATATATATATAGGCGGTGTCGGGGGTTGCCTTGTATGTATATATATGTATATATAAATATATAAAATATAAATGGTTTAACAACAGTTACTAAAAACATTAACATTAAAACATTCATTGTTTTTACACTAATATCTATGGGAGAGAAATTTTGATTATGGGAGGCCTCCATAATCTCCTCTATTAATGGGACACACTGGATTTTGTGTTTTTAAAAACATTTACCTTTTCGATATTTGATTTTTTTTTTTTCTAAATCTAAAGAAAAAAATAAAATAATAGAAACCTTACATGGAGTTGTTAGAACAATTACTGTAATTTCACGACCATAAGGCGCGGGTAAAAGTTGCGAACATCATGGGAGCGATGGATGACAGACGGCAAACACAGCTTTACAAAGACCGGGAGGCATCGCCGGGCGAGTTACGCCAAGATTTGTGAATGGATTGTGGATGCTTGGGCTAATCTGCTTGCACTGTTCTTTGAGCTTTCGCAAAAGTCGGCATCTTTCACGCGGAGCGGTACTGCAACAAAACGGACTCTGATAGTGACGAGAGGGAACCTGGTGTATTTTTATAGAAATCTAGTGCAGCTGTTCATTTCAGATACAGAGGATGAAGACTTTGATGGATTTGTGAATTAATTACAAAAATTATGTGAGCACTTTGCTAAATACTTGAATAAAGCACAACCGAACACAGTATGTGCTCTAAAAAAGGCAAAGGAAGCAAAACTAACATGCATGTTTTACCGTGCCTGCGCCCTAACGCCTAGTGCGCCTTTTTTATGTGTTAAATGCAAAATGCAGAAGCACCCGTAACTGAACTGCGCCTTATAATCCGGTGCGCCTTATGGCTGTGAAATTACGGTCTTGAAATGTGAAATTACGGTCTTCATATGTTTTCATATTTTCATATTGTCCAACAGTATTTTGAACAGTTGCACACATAGTATATTTGTAAATAAATTAAACGGTTTACTGAATACCTATTCATTGTTCAAATGGCAAATATTCACTAGTAGGCTGATAATAGCCTCAGCATAATAACACAGTTATTGAATTTATGATTGGGTATCATGGGGTAACGACCTTGAAGGATAGTTCCAATTTCTGTTGATTTATTGCCCCCCCCCAGACCAAACTGAGAGTTTTGCCCCTGCTTACGAGAGTCCAATTTGTGTAATATAGAACCTTTAAGACACGAGAGCTGAGTTAAATCTTCATAGTGAAATATCCACAGTTGGCGCTGTTTGGTGTAGGTACAGACAGGCCCTCCCGGGTGTAGCCCCAGAGCTTAAGTGTTACAGCCTCTGCCACTCCTCCGTTTGTGAGCCATAAATCGCGAGGCCAGGACCCAGCGCCAGGACGAGAGAGGGACAAGGAAAACGGACTGTGTTTTTGGGACTGCGGTGAGGAAAAAAGGAAAAATGGCTTCACTTAACAATGAAAAAATTGGCTGGAGCCCTCAGTCTGTGTGCAGTTAACCTGGTTGTTAACACTGAAGGAAATGCCACCCAGCAAATGGAGTAGAGCTATAAAAATAGCACAAGATCTGTACAAATCTGGCTACCTACGAGTACCCAGAATGCCCGGCGCCACAGAGGGCCTGACCAGAACAATCTGTTGATAGCAAAAGCACAGTTTCTCGGTCTATTTTCTCCCGCAACATCAAGTTAAAGACACAATATGAACTTTTTGCCATGGCTGTTTTTGTATCAGGCCATTGCTTTGTCTATATTGTTGTACAGAATGGTATTATACTTATCTATCACCCTGAAGACAAGCAAGACCAAGTTACAGCTCAGATCTATGGAGAGGCAATCCCACTCAGAGCAAGGATGTGTTTTTGTTTTTTTTTTTTTTTATTTTTTTTAGCATGGCTCCTTTAACCTTTAGTTCAATAGAGATTGGCAATTCCAGGGCTGAAATTATCCAAATGATTCTAGTGAAGATGTTAGTTTAAAAACAGAGTGGAGCACTTCCTGTATTACCACATGACATCACAAAGTGGAACAGAACTTCTGTATGAGAGGAGAACTCAGCCTAAATATGCAGGGTTTGTGTGTTAAACATGTGTGAATGAAACAAAACACATCTCCAGGTATGTTTGTGATGAGGAAACAACATTGTAACATAGATCAGAGAAGAGGGCCCTTTAAGTTATATTACACTTTCTCTCTCATTTTAGAACCGATTCTCTTGTTGCCAAAAATGATTCTGAGTAACAAATAAAAATAACCAACAGATTCTGCAATAAAAGCCAAACAAAATAACGCTGTAACCGATTTGACTATTTCAAATTGACACATATGGAACAAATGACTGACAGAAAAAATAAAACGTTAACAGGACAGGATCAAAAGCAGAACACCTCAGCACACATCCATGGAGTGGCATATCAAAATAAAACATCTCGCTCTGTAATTTGCCAGACTTGGAAGAGGCCTGTTCTTCATTTAAGGCCCAAAAACAGCTACTCTGGCTCCCACCCGCACGCCGTTTCATTGAAAGCGGACACAGCTCGGGAGAAGATGGGGCCAGAGTCCACAGGGTCTGGACTGAATTTGGCAGTGGGATACGCAACAACTGTATGTCTTGAGGCTGTCACGGGAAGCCAGCAGCCCACTTTCCCCCGCTGTACACGTCTCATGGCAACAGCACAGCAACACAGACACAGGAAGTGAAATCACAGCCCGCACACCAAGGCCACACTCTACTTCCTGCAGACTGAGCTGACAACCGCGGGAGGCAAAATCTGGAAATGCCAATGTCTACTAAACTAAAGGTAAAAGGATCAGTTAACTTGAAAACTACCACTTCATACCATTACAAGGTAGAAGAGCATGTTTTGAGCTTTGGAGATGTTGCGTTTTGTTTCATTCTCACTCCAGGTATGTTTTCGAGGAGGTAACAGCATTATAACATGGCTTAAGGAGTCCATGTTGAAACAGCCAGGCAAGATACAGATATGAAAATGTCAAGGAGGTACTCAAGTACGGTTGTCAAAAGTATCGAAAGCTAACTAATCGATACTAAAACTAGTATCATGTAGAGCAGCTTAATAGGAACATTTTAAGGCCAAAATGAAAGCCTGACAGCAGCAGTTACAGAGAGAGGGGCCACAGTTTTTCAGTAGAAAGTGAAATGGAGCCAGAGGTGCCTATGCTCACTTCCTATTTGGAACACAGAGGCTAGCAGGTTAGCTATGTCCATTTATATATTTTTATTTTGCTATTTTGTCCATAAATCAAGATATGAACTTTAATATCAGACAAGTCAAGCTCCTGCTAGCATTAGCAACAAGTTTGATTGATAACGTTGCATTGCTAAGCGAGAAGGGGTGTTACCTTCAACAGCCTTGCTAAAGATTGGCTCTTTGGTTGCTACGATACTCTCAGTCAGAGTTCCAAATATAGAACTTCGCTCCATATTTGCCACTATAACTGCTAGCCTCGATGAAATTCATTTGACTGGAGCTGAACGTTATGGGTCACATCACACTCTATGGTTGGTCCCAGGGAATCAACGAGGGGGCAAAAGTTTGTCCGTTTGTCCAGGCGTCTTAGGGGCCCAGAATTGGACCCTCTTCCTACTAATTTATATTAGAAGGGAGCCCATGTGAGGCTTTCTGACCCAGGCCCCCAAATTTCTGTCGACGGGCCTGGTTGGTCCCATAATGTAGGAGTGGTCATGCATTAGACAAAGACAATGAAAGAATATGTAAGATTTGTTGTGCTTTTCAATACTAAATTCACAGGGCTGATGTCTGTCTCGCGCACACTTCACAGAGCAATACGTTGTCCAAGTGGGACAAATGGTTCAAATCAAGATAATCGCTTTTTCAGAAGCTGTGCTCGAGTGAGTTTGAAATTCCAGGGCTGCATCAGGTCAAAGACAGAAGGTACAGATGGACAGAATGCAGAAGAATGTCCAAAAAACGTGTTTATAATCCGGGTGTGGCTCTAAAGCTCCAGATCATAAATCGTTTGGATATGAAGAGACGACAGAGGGACTAACTTAGGTCTTCAATCTGTCACTACGCATATATTAAAATGCGCCGCTAGTGAATAAAACTGTTATGTAACTGTTACAAACAAGGACTGACGCAAAGATGAAAACACACTGGAACTGGCAACCAAAATGTGAGACTCATTTGAGGTATTTCTGGTTAGATAATCGTCTTGAGAAACAAAACGCCAGATTATAACAAACTATTTGGCCAATGATTTTGTAAATCACAATAAATCAGTGTGTTACAGTTGTTATCAGTAACAGCCATATTTGATTTGAACATGTAGAGAGACATAGATTGTATATACAGTGGTCCCTTGTTTATCGCGGGGGTTACGTTCCAAAAATAACCCGCGATAAATGAAATTATACACTGTATACACTCAGACAAGCATTAACATTTTCTCACATTTCTCTCTTGTTTAAATACTCTCAAAGTTCAAACCTTTGTAGATTTACAAAAATAAGCACAGTATTATATAATTAAACCAAATACTATGCTGTACTGTAAATAAAATGACAGCTTTTAGAAATACTGTAACAAATTTAAGTTTAATGAAACTATGAGGTTGGACACATAAGAAATGATTAATAACGACTCAGGTGTATTTCACAGTTCCTCTGACCGTGCCTGTTCATCCTGGCGCCGCTCTGCTGTAGTGTTTCAAAAAGCCTCTTAGCTTTTGCACGGATGATGTTGGTTTCCAGCATAATGTTACGTAATGTCACTACAAAGCTAAAGCAGGCTCCCTCCTTACGATGGTCTTGTTGCGGGCAGTTACAACCCTTTTTGCATCTTTGTTCAAACTTATTGCTGCTCCTCCTTCTTATATTTTTATCTGTGCACTCTTCAAATGTGCTGTACTGCAACATTAAGTAGGAACCAATATTATTATGAAACAAAGTAAATAATGTATCCAACATAATATAATAAATAATGTTCATTGTCAATAAAATAAGTACAGGAGACGCTGCACGTCCCTTAGCCAACCAGGATGCAGAAAATGCACGTTCATACACTGTAAAAAAAAAAAAGTGTGCAAAATTGCACAAAAAAAATCTGTGAAACAGTGAGACCACGAAAAGTGAACCGTATTAAAGCGAGAAACCACTGTATAAATGGACATAGCTAACCTGCAAGCCGCCGTATTCCAAATAGGATGTAATCATGGGTGCACTTCCAGCTCCAGAGACTCTGGCTCCAATTCACTTTACATTAGAAAACTGTTGACCCTCTCTCTGTAACTGCTGCTGTTAAAATGATCATATTAACCCGTTTGCATGATGGGTAATGCCACACTCACTTAGTCCACTTCTTTGTACAGTCTATGGTATGTGCATAAAATGTAGAATCCAGTAAAAAAATAAATTTTATAAAAATGAGAGGGTGTGTCCAAACTTTTCACTAGTAGTGCATGTTTACATTTAACAAATTAACAAAAGCCCCACCTGGTTAAAGTTGATCGGCTTTTCCCTGCGTCCCGTTTGCACTAGAAGTTTATAGGCCAGAACACTCTCGTCTGAAGCGTTCTTGTAGTTTGAGAGGGTGATCCGACCCAACTTCCAGTCGTTGTCAAACGCTTGCTGTAGACCTGTAACCAATCATAACATGACACATTACTTACATGGGACCACTTAGCGCTCCATACCTCATTGTTGTCATTTGTCAAAGATTTTACAGAGCCTATATACGCCTCAACCTGTAACAAGCCTGACTGACTTAATATGATAACTTAGTTCCATTGTCAAGCCCTGTGCAAGACTTCAAAAGAGTTTAAATCTACCGTTTTTGATTCACTGGGGAATATATGAAGAACATGTGCGTTGGTCCCCCTCCTCAAAGCTCCCCCCAAGGCCCATGCTGTGGTTGACGTTGTTTTGGGTCTCGTTTCTTGGCCTGCCTGGCTCCAATTTGTCCCATGAACCCATAAAGTAATATCAGAGCCTGCTCCTTCTCTCACACCCACAGACTCCCTGTGTGGCTAAGAATACTGTCCCTCTACAAAGCTTTTATCGGTAAAGTTTTTACTATCTGGCGGCATGTATTTTTAACACGTTAATGAGGATATATGAATATGGTCTAAAATGGCATATTTGACCACTATGGGTAGTTATGGTTAGGAGTTAAGGTTAGGGGTTAGGGCAGACATGGGCAAACTATGGCCCAGGGGCCACACACAGCCCTTTGGGTTTATTAATCCAGCTGGCCGAAGGTGACCAGATTATATTAAAATAGGTAAGGGTAAACCTTAATTAATGCATCTGGAAAACAATTTGTACAATGAGCCTTTCATATTCATGCTTTGCTACATGTTACAGGCCAAATCTCTAATGTTACACGTGTGTGTGTGTTTGTCAAGAAGTTTGCCCACCACTGGGTTAGGGGGTTAGGGATGTAGGGTTAGGAGTTAGGAGTTAGGGATTAGGGGGTTAAGGAGGTAGGATTAGGGGTTAGGGTAGGGTTAGGAAGTTAGGGGGTAGGGTTAATACTGCAATACTGATATATATTTTTTTGTGATATATGGTGTAGCCCATTAAAAAACATCAATAGAATCCATATTAAAGGTCCTATATTACACAAAATTGACTTTGTTAGCTTTAAGCCATGCTATAATGCTGTTACCTCCTCAAAAACATACCTGGAGTTGTGTTTTGTTTCATTCATACGTATCTAAGTTATTAGTCTGTCTACATCTCCAAAACTCAAAATGCTTAGTTCCACCTTGTGATCTCATGAAGTGGTTTTAAAAGTTAACAGAACATTTTTACCTTGTTCAGAAGACATTGGAAAATCCAGGACTAAAATCATCCAAATTATTCTAATGAAAGTGTATGGAGTTTAAAAACACAGTGGAGTGTTTTCGGTTTAAGAGAAGAAATTAGCCTAAATATGCAGGGTTTGTGTGTTAAACATGTGCAAATGAAACAAAAGAGAACTCCACGCATGTTTGTGATGAGGAAACAACAATAGAAGAGAGATCAGAAAATACAGTAATATGGGCCCTTTAAAGTATCCACACATGCACTAAAGCTCTGCTGTCTTGTGCTCAGCCCCGGGCCTGGTCCAGTAACCTCCCACTTTGTGCTTCTGCTCTTTTTAAGGCTGATCCTAATCAGCTTCTGTCAGTGTCCATTACGGAGTCCCTCCCACAGCTGAAGCCAGGCCCAACATCTTGTTTCCTGCACAATAATGTCAAAACACAAACCAAAAGTATTATCTCAGAGAAGCTTCATGCGAACAGCGTTGAACCACATATATCACTGTCCCTCAGCTGTGTTTGGATTCAATAAAAAAATATTTTACGCAAATAAAGGCTAACAAATCATGCACAAGTATTGTTCATAGCGTCTTTTATAGTGTTGAGGGAAAACATTACTTAGCAAATTTATAGAGCTAGCCATATGCATAGCAACGCATAGCAACAGCACTGTTACAGCACTGATTTTACCGTGGAGCCAGTCTCTGAAGTAGTGCATCCACATGGGGGGCAGCTCTCCGTTGTCCTCTTTGAGAATATGGCGTACAGTGTGGAACCTGTGGTGGAGCTGGTAGAGGAGTGGCTGTTTCTGTGGGTAATCTGCTCGCTGAGTCACCACATACATATTGTAGAAGGAGAAGAATTTAAACTGGGCCCCGATGAAGTCGTATTCACTGGTCCCCTTCGGTACAATGTCTGTGAGCTCCAGACCGTCTCGGACCTGTGTGGTACCGTACAAACTGATCCCCAACAAACACACGAACAGAACAATCACCACAATCTAGAAGAATGAATGAGAAAACCAAGTTAGAACACATTGTGAAGAGGAGTTAAAACATCTATGACAGGCCAGACTACTCATTTGACTAAAACACACTTATTACTACAAAATGTACGATTCTTTTCAGAGTCTGGCCATATTTAGATTTTAAATGTTACTTCCTGACTGGGAATCATGACATCACACTAGGGAACTGGTGTTTTTCATATTCTAGAAGGTGATGATGTCATACTCCCAGATGGGGAGTGGGGGGCAAGAGGTCATTTTTCCTATTGATTGCTTTGTACTTTCCTATGAAATATCTAAAAGATAAATTCACCAGTTTTTAATGTGATCTGTATTAGTGACTAAAGCCTATATAACTCACTATTTTTGAACAAAAATCTGCTTTTAAGCAATATTAAAATTTGGCTGCCTCCATCTGTATTACATACTATTGCCAGGTTTCAGATGACATCACAACATTCTATATGCCAATCATATTTAATACGGATGGGGGCAGGTAAAATGAATATTGTTCAAAATGCAGATGTGTGTTGTAGTACTGCGAGTTCAGTGAGGGTCAAGTCACTAATAGAAATCAGGTTCAGCATTTTTGTTGAACCTGCTCAATTTACCTTTTAGATATCTCATGGCAAAGTACAATGTAATCAGTAGGAAAAACTGGCTGGAAGTATGACATCATCACATCTGAATAGCACCAATAGGCCTATAGAATGTTGTGATGTCATCTGAAACCCAACATTTCCATAGCCGTTACCTAGCAACCATATTGTTCACTGGACCAAAACTCCTAATGTCGCAGAGATCATGATTTGATAAATAAAAACAGAAGAAAACACTTTTATATTGTGAAAATCGTGTTTTAAGCGTCAGAAAAGTGTGTTTCTTGAGTAAAACTTTTGGACAGAATTCAGTGTGATGCCATCAGTGTGATGTGTGGACCTCTCTACTTCCTTTCATTTTATTATGATATATTCTTCAACTTGTATTCACAAACTGCTTCTTGACTTGTGCAAAACTATAATTTATATTTACAACAGGTATTACCATCATTTTAAGTAGAAAAGCAACATTTACTTCTACTGGTTAAAAATGTCATTACAGTCACAACTGAACCAATGTGTTTGTATCTACAGCAAGATTAAAGGTGTATTAGAAGGTCTGCCACCTGTTTGTCTCCATGGAGATCCTATTGCTTTGCCTGGAACATTCCACAGTATGGCATTAAACTTATCCATCTCTACAGAGACAACCATGTTGTTGCCAACTAACAGGTCAGATATGTGGAGAGCTAGCCAGCTCATAGTAAGAAAACCAGTTTAGTGATACAGACACTTGTAACTGACTACAATACAAGACAGACAAGTCTGCTATACTGTGGAACATTCCAGTCCAGTGGAGTTTAAAAACACAGTGGAGCACTTCCTGTATTACCACACTACCACCATCACTAGGTGGAAAAGAGTTTTCTTTTTGAGAGAAAAACTTCTAAATATGCAGGGTTTGTGTGGTAAACGTGTGAATGAAACCAGGTATGTTTGTGATGAGGAAACAACATTATAACATAAGTCAGAAAACAGCGTAATATGGGCCTTTTAAAGACTACTGTTACTGTTTGTGTGATGTCTGGCCACCCGTATAATTGTGGTCAGACTGAATATGCGTTAAGTAATTGATTCAGAAAGTTCAAACCACAAGTCCCCAGAGTACCTTGAGTCAACTTGAGTCACTCACCTTGGTGGTAGGCTGCAGCAGAAATGGAGCGTAGTGGTTTTCAGCAAAAGAAGCAAAAGTCCAATCAGAACATGGGGTTTCAATGCACCTCAACCCCATTGACGCGTCACCAAACTGGGATATGAGGTCTCGCGTGGAACTATTATTCTCCACGCTGTTCCCTGTAGACACTGCATCGGGCTGCGGTCCTGGTGCACAGCTAAAACTTGCACCGGTGGCTGGATGATGATGGGAGAAGGAGTTGCCATTACCACGGTTACTGGTGTTGTTGTTATTCAAGTTGCTGTTGTTGTGGTAGACCGGATTGGCACGAGTTTGGGTGGGATTCATGGGTTGTACGGAAATTTGGGAGCGGGGTTCGGCGGTGGTATAGAAGGCTTGGGTGCGTGGGTCGTATTCAGTGCGGAGTTGGACTGTGGACTGCATAGTGATTTGCGTTTGCTGGGCATATCCGAGACTGCTGTAGGAGGGAGAGGGACTGGTGTATCTAGGGGGTGGGGTTTGGTAAAGGGGAGGGGGCGTGCGGTACATGGGGGGCGGGCTGTAGCGACTACCGTCTGACCCGTCCACGTAGGCTTGAGGCTCCATCTGGATAACACGATTGGCACAAGGACTGCAAAGAAAGAGAAAGTGACAAAAATGAAAGGCCCATACCAAACATAGACTGTATAAAGACGTGAACTAAGTGAGTGTGATGTCACCCACAGCGTTCGGCTCCATTCAAATGAAGCTCATCGAGGCTAGCAGTTATAGGGGCCATTTTGTAGCCAAGTTCCATATTTGGAATTCCAACTGAGAGTATCATAGCAACCAAATAGCCAATCCAGAGCGAGGCTGTTGAAGGCAACGCCCCTTCCCACCCGCATCGCAGGTTTGGCAGAAAATGGGTACTTAGCAATGCAATCCAACCAGGAGCGACCTTGGGGAAGGAAGGAGCCTGATTTGTCTGATATTAATATTCATATCATGATTTCCAGACACAATGGTGAAATAAAAATACCAGGATCATGTAGAGCGGGTTAATACGAACATTTTAAGACCAAAATAACGAGTCTGACAGCAGCAGTTACAGACAGAGGGGCTACAGTTTTTCAACAGAGATTTGGAACACGGCGGCTGGCAGGTTAGATACGTCCATTTATATATACATTCTATGGTAACAATGCATGTTTTTCAGGGTATCTCTGAGCAATAAAACCTCTGTAGTTAGATAAGTGTCACTTGGGCAAGCTAAGTTTAAAACCATACTGTGTAACGTTACAAGCAAAACTGCTACTAGGAGACGAGGTGGCACATCTTCCACCAGAAAAGTTATACAGTGCACCTTTAATACCCATTGTAGACAAAGAAGTTATGAAAGAATGAAACGTTTTGTATTTTGAAATGTTACCATGTGTCTCCTGATCTATATTTAAAATGGAATCATACTGGACAGAGCCACAGAGCCACAGAGCCCACCATTAACAGCAGCAAATGATATCAGAACTGTGTTATGTGTGTGAGTGGGATGTGAGTCTGCAGTAGGAAACACATAACTCCAAGTGGGAGAATTTAATAGTACACGTGCACATCTGTCCAGATGCTGTGCCAACAAACATGCCGAGACTGGACTGGTGCCGTTTAATAAAGAGTAATTAGGCTCTGACTGAGTGGGATTACAGCCATGATGTGAAGGAAGCATGTGTCTGTAGGTTACACTGATTCATTGTTAGTTGAGAGATTAGACACAAACATAAAAAAAAGATGTGGGGACGGGCCTTAAAGGGCCCATCTTACGCTATTTTTTAAATCTCTATTCTAATTTTGTTTCCTCGTCCCAAACATACCTGGAGTTATGTTTTGTTTCATTCACATATGTTTAACGCGCAAACCCTGCATATTTAGGCTGAGTTCTTCTCTCAAACTGAAAACACTTTGCTCCACCTTGTGATGTCATCAAGTGGTAATACAGGAAGTGCTCCATTGTGTTTTTAAATTCCATACACCTTCACTAGAATCGTGGATGATCAGTGAATGATTTCAGCCCTGGAATTGCCAATCTCTACTGAACTTAAGTTAAAAAGTAACAGTTAACTTGAAAACTACTGCTTCAAGTTTAACAGAGCAGAACACAAATCCAGGTATGTTTTGAGGAGGTGACAGCATTATAACATGGCTCAAAGCTCACAAGAATCAAAACAAACAAAAAAAAAAAACATGCAAAATTGCACTAAAAAAATCTGGGATACAGCAACACTGTAAAAAGTGAACCGCGACATAGCGAGTGACCACAGGAAACGCCACTCCACATTGTGTAAACTGCAGAACGCACAGCCCCTCATTGTTTGATGCTCACGAAATCAACTCATTTGAACTCACGGGCGCAAACAGAGATGTGTTTGCAATATGGTTGTATCTTCAGGAGGTCAACTGCGTCTTTGGACCCACCTGTAGAAGCAGCAGAAGATGTCGAAGCGCCGATCCTCTCGTCTGTACAAGTCCATGCTCAAGATGGCGGGGAAGATCAGCAGCACCATGGCGAAGTTAAACACCACCACCACTGCAGCCTGGACATAAACAAACAAGACAACAGGTTTGAAGTTTAGAAACATTTTTGCATGTTCTCCCTGTATTTGTGTAGGCTTCCATTGGATGATCATGGTTTAACTTACCTACAATCACAAGCAAGTCATATCAGCTCTTAATTATATAATGACAACCTCATCACTTTTACCTTACTCCGCATTTTAAAATTCTAGGTTTGGAAAATCTGAGTGTATCATGTTTTCATAGACATAAAGATCCACTATGCAACTTTTGCTTCAGCCTTGTCTGAAATGTTCCTCAATATGGCATTACATTTGTCAGTTTCCATGGACTGGCCACCAGACCAACCTACAGGTTAGATGTGTAGTGAGGCAGTGAGACCTCAGTAAGAGTACATTTTTTGAACAGTTAAACCGCCTGTAATTGAATAAATGCAATTTTACTACCATACTGTGGAACATTCTAAACAGAACAGTAACATTTTTATTGGGACACACAGGTGACACCTGTCACACCTGGCTCCAGTCAAAGTAAGCTCATTGAGGCTACTAGTTATAGGGGCCAATTTGCAGCTAAGTGCCATATTTGGAATTCCAATTGTGAGTATCATCTCAACCAAAGAGCCAATCCCACTACACCAACCAGTGCTTTTGCAGGGAGCAGGCACTTAGCAATTCTGTCAGTCAAACCTGTTGCTAAAGCTAGTGGGAGAGACCTTGGGGAAAGAAAGTGCCTGATTTGTCAGTTATTAATATGCATATCTTGGTTTACAGACACAATAGTGGAATGAAAAATACCATCATGTAGAGCGGGGTAATACAAACCAAACTAATGAGCAGCAGTTAGAGGGAGGAGACACAGTTTTTCAATAGCGAATGAATTGAAGCCAGAGTCACCCCTGCTCACTTCCTATTTGGAACGTGGCGGCTAGCGGGTTGGTTATGTCCATTTATATATACAGTCTATGACGGCATCAAAAAAATAACATATAGTTCACCTTTAATGCATACTTCGGGTTAGGGTTATAAACTATATGACTAAATTAGCATCAATATTGCAATACCAAGTGTTCTCAATCACTGGAATCGCACACACCCTTTTGTTTCATAAGGCAAAAGCTGAATATGAAGCATTTTACTCCTTCAACTCTCCCAGCATTTTGTAAATGACTTCAGCCAGTCTCTCCAGACGTTTGTGTGTAATGGAAGTCAGTACAGTGTCGCGGTTAAGTATTCCAAGGAGGTGCTTTGGTGCAGGGGTTGGGGGTTTGGGGGAAAGTTTGGGGCCCAGCCTGGAGGACAATTTGGATGTTGCATAGCTGCCAGACCACGGCACACTATTACACACTATATACACACACACATAAAACACAGCAGACCACCCAAGGCAGAGGCCCAGAGCTGGAAGAGATGAGCAGACAGCACTTTTTCACACAGCAAAAAAAAAAAAAAAAAAAAAAAAAAAAAAAAAATAAAAAATATATATATATATATATATATATATATATATATATATATATATATATATATATATATATATATATTTTATATATATATATATATATATATATATATATATATATATATATATATTTTTTTTTTTTTTTTTTTTTTTTTTTTTAATATCTTATCTCTTAGGCTCAGAGGAATCGACGGGAGGACAGGGGGGGCAAAGGGGTCCATTATCCTGGTTCCCCAGAATTGGATCCTCTTCCTATTAATGTATACTAGAGGGGTCCATGTAAGGCTTTTTGCCCAGGCCCCTGAAATTTCTGTCCCAAAGGCCTGCTCTTGCTTCACCACAATTTTACACATACACTCCTCATAGTGTTGTCATGATTCAAAAAATTTCAAACTTGATGTCGATACCATAACCTGTATATGCAAATGGACATAGCTAACCCACTAGCCAGGTGTCCCAAATAGGAAGTGAACATGGGCACGCTTCTGGCTCCATCGACTCTGGCTCCAATTCACTTTTCATTGAAAAACTGTGGTCCCTCTGTCTGTAACTGCTGCTATCAGGCTCATCATTTTGGTCTTAAAATATTTGTTATTAACCCGCTCTGCATGAATCTGGTGTTTTTATTTCTGTAAATCCAGATATGACCATTAATAGACAAATTAGGCACCTTCATTCCCCAAGGTCGCTCCTGCTAGCGTTAGCAACCGGCAATGCAAAGTGCCTGCTGCATGCTAAACCAGAAGTGGGCAGGAAGGGGCGTTACCTTCAACATCCTGGCTACAGATTGGCTGGTTGCTATGGCACTCGTGGTTGGAACTCAGCTCCACATAGGCCCCTATAACTGCTAGCCTCAACGAGCTTCATTTGACTGGAGCCGAATGCATGGCTGGTACTAAGGAATAGACTTGATACTCAATACTAATTCCAATGAATCTTATAATTATTAATTTTAATAAAAGATTAACATTCCGTTCAGCTGACAACAATCACGTCTCTTGGGTTAAATAATGGACCACTTTCTATTGTGATAACAGAATATCACATTTGTTTACTTGTGTTGACAGAGAAGCCATTGAACTTTGTGCCAGTTTTGTTCCATGTAGATAGGCCCAGTAATTACAGCGATATTAAGCATAAACCAGGTCCACAATACTGTAGATTGACCGGTAAATCAAGAGCTTTTCCTTTTGACTCAGCTTCTTCTTCACCACAACAGGCCGATACAGCGACCACATCACTGCAGACGCTGCACCGATCTGCCCTCTCACGTTCCATTCTTCCCTCACTCGTGAACAAGACCCCGAGATACTTGAACTCCTCCACTTGAGGCAGAGACTCCCCACCAGGAGAAGGCAAGCCACCTTTTTCCGGTCAAGAACCATGGCATCGGATTTGGAGGAGCTGATTCTAATCCGAGCTGCTTCACACTCGACTGCAAACCACCCCAGTGCTTGCTGCAGGTCCTGGCCCGATGAAGCCATCAGGAAAACATCATCTGCAAACAGTAGAGATGAGATCCTGTGGTTCCCGAACCAGACCCCCTACAGCCCCTGGCTGCGCCTAGAAATTCTGTCCATAAATATATTGAACAGAACTGGGGACAAAGGGCAGCCCTGGTAGGAGTCCAACATGCACCGAGAACAGGTCTGACTTACTGCCGGCAATGCAAACACAGCTCCTGCTCCGGTCTTACAGGGACCGGACAGCCCTTAGCAAAGGGCCCAGAACCCCATACTCCTGGAGCACCCCCCAAAGGACACCACAGGGGACACAGCTGTATGCCTTCTCCAGATCCAGATTCTCCAGAGGGATGAATCTCGTCCACTCCCAGCGCCTTACCACCCAGGAGCTTGTCAACCACCTCGCTGACTTCAGCCAGCGTAATGGACAAATCTGCCTCCGGGTCCCCAGTCTCTGCTTCCTCCTCGGAAGACGTGAAGGTGGGACTGAGGAGATCCTGAAAGTATTCCCTCTATCATCCGACAACATCCCCAGTCAAGGTCAGCAGCCCTTCATCCGAACTGTAAACAGTGTTTGAGAAGCACTGTTTCCCCCTCTTTGAGGCTGTCCAATAGACCTCCTCCATGGCCTCCCCGAACTCCTCCCAACCCAGAGTTTTTGCCAATGTGACAGCACTGGCTCGCTGCTTCAGGAGTCCCACAAGCCAACAAGGCTCGATAGGACTCCTTCAGCCTGAAGGAGCCAGGTCTGTCCGGCTTCCTCCTCCGACAGTGGTCGGATGACACATCAACAAAGTCGATCATCAACCTCCGACGTAGGGTCGGTGCAACGTGCACTGATGGACACCCTTGTACTCGAACATGGTGTTCGTTATGGACAAACCGTGACTAGCACAGAAGTCCAATAACAGAACACCGCTCGGGTTCAGATCAGGGAGGCCGTTCTTCCTGATCACGCCCCTCCAGGTGTCACTGTCGTTGCCCACGTGGGTGCTGAAGTCCCCCAGGAGAACGACGGAGTCCCCGGTCAGTGCACTGTCTAGTACCCCTCCCAGAGACTCCAACAAGGCCGGGTACTCTGCACTGCTGTTAGGCCCTTCAGGGTGGGGACAGAGCCCAAGCTGAGCATGGAGATGAAGCCAAATAAATCTAGTCGGTAACGCTCAACCTCCCGCACAAACACAGGCTCCTTCCCCCCATTGAGGTGACATTCCATGTCCCCAAAGCGAGTCTCCATGTCCGGAGATCCGGTCGTTGAGGCCCTCGCCTTCGACCACTGCCCAGATCTCTCCGCACCTGCCTTTCTTGGATACTCCAGCAGGTGGTGGGTCAACGGGAGGACAGCCCCACGTCGCTCCATTGGGCTGAGCCCGACCGGGCCCCGTGGGGAACCAGGCACTCGCTGGCGAGCATCCACCCCAGACCTGGCCCTAGGGTGGGGCCCCGGTAATGCCAGTCCGGGCGATGTAGCTGACCTTAGTGTATTGCTCATCACGAAAGGCTTCTGAACCGCTCTTAGTCTGACCCATGGCCCCCTGGACCTGTTTGTCATGGGTGACCCTACCAGGGGCATAAAGCCCCCGACAACATAGCTCCCAGGATCATTCGAGTACTCAAACCCCTCCACCACGTTAAGGAGGCGGCTTGGGGAGGGGCCACCATGTGGTGTGCTATGGAAATACAGGTGTGCGCTCCACTGTGTTTTTAAACTCCATACACCTTAACTAGAATAATGTCGATAATTTCAGACCTTGTATTGCCAAGCTCTGCCGAACAAAAGGTAAAAGGTTGTTGTTGCTGTCAACTACCACTTCATGACATCACAAGGTGGAGCATTTTGAGATTTGGATATGTAGACAGACTAATAATAAAGAGTTACTCAAACAAGTGTGAATGAAACAAAACAACTCCAGGTGTCTTTTTGAGGAGGCATGACATGACTTAAAGTTCATAGGACCATTAAGTTGTTTTGTAAATGCTTTAGTTTTTACCTTTGCAGTCTGAATCTAGTAAAAGTGCATGGGGTTTAAATAAACAGTGGTGTTCATCCTGTATTACCACATGGCATCACAAGGTGGAACAGAGTGTTTTCAGTTTGAGAGAACTCAGCCTAAATATGCAGGGTTTGTGTGTCAAATGTGTGAATGAAACAAAACACAATTCCAGGTATGTTTGTGATGAGGAAACAACATCAGAAACTGTGTAAGATACCGCCCCTTTAAACTACAGGGATTCTAGAAATGTCATGCATTTGTTATGTTATGCAAACACAACCCATTAATTGTGAATTGGCCCAGTAACGTCCAGAGAGCTGCAGACACACACACACACACACACGGAGTGACCGCATGCTGACCCCAAAGAGGAGAGATTTATCTTCACATCTGTCCCACGTACATGAATGTGTGTGTTCCCGTGCTCTGGTCTTATCTGGATGCCATTCCTCAGCCTTCGTGGTGATGCAAGAGGAAAAAGAGGGAAAGATTAGGAAACATGGAGGTGAATCCAAAGAGGAGTCAAGTACAGGAAGTGCTTGTTGTTGATGTGTGAGGGGAGAGTGAAAGTTGGATACGGCTGAGTTTGTTTTTGATTTTTATAGCGCTTTTTCATCTTCAAGACATTTACTTTACATCAAGGAACCACTCACCCATTCACACCAATGAACACTGGTTCACTGGTGTACACAGACAGTGGGATGAGATGAGTTAAGGACGCAACAACAGTATTCATATGTGGGAACTGGAATATCATTGCCAACCTGTGGGGCAGTAGATCTGACTGCTCTAGAAATTATGTTTATTTCGTGAGTGGGATTCGAACCACTCACCTCTCCATCTCCATCCCTCTCTCTGTCAAGCTTGCCGTTTTGGTCTTAAAATGTTTGTATTAACCCACTCTACATGATCCTGGTATTTTTATTTCACTATTTTGTCTGTAACGCAAGATATGAACGGTAATAACAGACAAATCAGGCACCTTCTTTCCCCAAGGTCGCTCTCGCTAGCGTTAGCAACAAGTTTGACTGACAGCGTTGCTAAGTGCCCACTTCCTGCTACACCAGCGGTGTGGGCTTCAGCGGTCTGTTACCTTCAACATGATACTTGCGGAACTAGGCTCCAATAAAGCTCTTTGAGGCTAGCATAGCCTTTATTTGACTGGAGCCGAATGCTACTGCTCACATCACACTTGTCTTGGCCAGGACGCTCTTGTAAAAGAGATTTTTAATCTCAATGAGACTTTTTCTGGTTAAATAAAGGTTAAATAAAAAAAATAAAAAAAAACACTCCCTCAGTCCACTTCTTTATACAGACTATGGAGAAGACTGGAACATGAACTGATGAAAAAAATATATCTACAGTGAGGCAAATAAGTTTGAATACCCTGTAATTTTGCAAGTTCTCCCACTTAGAAATCATGGAGGGTTCTGAAATTTTCATCTTAGGTGCATGTCCACTGTGAGAGACATAATTAAAAAAAAAATCTGGAAATCACATTGTATGATTTTTAAAATAATTTATTTGTATGTTACTGCTGCATTCTATCAGGCCCATCTTGTGACCAAGGCTCTGCAAAAGAAAACTGTGAGTGAAGAATGTGTGCTATGTGTGAGTGTTTAAGTGCGTGTGATTGGGGTAAAGGGGAAGCGGGAGAGGAAGGGGGGGGGCGCGCCCTGGATCAGCCCCATGAGGTAAATGGATCATGTTTGACAGTCTCCTGCACTAAAGCCATCCATCCACACATGCTCATATTGTAAAAGCAGCTCCAGCCTCAGCCTGACTGAGAGGCACAAACACAGATACCTCACAAGTGCAGACACCACAGTACCACAGAAAATATTCAAACTTAAAAGTCCTATATTACATAAAATGGACTCCTGTGAGCTATAAGTTATGTTATAATGCTGTTGCTTCCTCAAAAACATACTTTGAGCTGTGTTTGAGTAACCCTTTATTATTAGTCTATCTACGTGTATGTACAAAGCTCAAAATGCTCTGTTCCATCTTGTGATGTCATGAAGAGGCAGTTTTCAAGTTAACAGCTCCTTTTACATTTAGTTCAGTAGAGATAGGCAATTCTGGGGTTGAAATCATCCAAATGATTCTAATGAAGGTGTGTGGAGTTTAAAAACACAGTGGAGCACTTCCTGTATTACCACAAGACATCACAAAGTGGAACAGAGTATTATTAGTCTGAGAAAAGAACTCAGCCTAAATATGCAGGGTGAAAGTGTGAAGGTGTCAGGATTCCATTTTTTTCCCATTTTCTTTCTTTAGAACAAAGATCAGAAAATAGTGTATATGTAATATGGGCTCTTAAAAGATGCAAAAACTTTTCTAGAGGAGGATTTCTACTTCCTAGCCTTCATAGATCATCTGAACGCTCAAGAAAAAATACAAAATGGATTTAAACAGCACATTTTCAGAAGGCTATGATCAATCTATATGTTCATGGTCCTGTTTAGGACTTTGATTTTCAACAAAAAAGGTGAGAGTGGTTAAGTGAAAAACTGTGGGCTAATGCTAGCTAGATTGTGACCGTAATGTTACTTGAGAGGGACTTGTTTAACAGCACAAATCATCTCACTTGTTATATTTCAGATAAGTCAGTTCTTTATGGTCATTATGTTAAAACAACAACATATGATTATGTTTAAACAAATCTCAGATTTAAGTCTAACTTGAGTGACAGAGCTTCAGACAGACCAGTTCCTATAGTTAGCGTCACCCCCCAGGGAATGTTGACATCACCTACAAAGTGTCAATTACGTGTGAAAAAGGGTTTTTTCCTGTTACATTCTAAACTAGTTACTAAAAAATTAAGTTTTGCTCAAGGTAACAAAAAGTTAGCACTATTCTATGGGTTTCAGATTGATGACAAATTTACACCGTTGTCATAGAAAGTAACAATTAAAAGCAAAACATATCTATCAATTGTCAAAGTCCTCAAAATGTCACCTATAAACAGGAAGTTGTAACCCATAAATATAAATTTCCAAAACTATTATGTGCCTCCCTCTGCCAGTTTAAGACCAGACAGAAAACTCACCTCTCCTCCCTGGCATTTAATGCTAGCTAGACTGGATATCTTGGTGTTTTGTTGTTCTTTTTATATCTGTTTTATGTGAAGCACTTTGGTCATCTGAAGTTGTTTTAAATGATTTCAGTTTAAAAATTACTACACACTTCTGTTATTGCCTGGCTGGTTCTCTGCAGAAATCAGACTATAATAGGACAACAAGCATAGTTAGATTACCCAAGACTTTAGCCAAAACATATATTTGAGTAAGCAGTTTTTCACTGGTCTACTACAGCCTCATGGTATGCAGTGGAAAGTGAACTCATTTCAACCTAAGCATTTACATAACACAGAGATCTTGCATAAGACTGAGTTCCCGGCTGACTGCTGTAGACTTAATAACTATGGGGAAACACTTTGTCAAACTGGGCTCTTTTTGTCCTGTTGTTTTGCTTTTGCAGTAACGTCTATGACTATTTACATATGGTCCACCTTAACACACAAATATATGGGCTAGCTAGCAGACTATGGCTTTTCAAACCTCCCATGCAGATATTACAACTTAACAAAAGCACTTTGCAAGGATCTCCAAGTACACCCATATGCAGACGGGTTTGGTTACATCTGAACAGACACTGGGCCAACCGCCAACTCTGATTATTCAGAAACCTGAATATATCACAGAGACACAGTTTGAGGAATGAAAAAAGCAGGGTTAAATGACATTAGAAAAATATAGAATAAAAATTTTTCACACAAGAATTGTAATTCTGGCTAGATTTGAAGTTTTAAAGCGGCTGTGGTACCTGGTGCTATTTGTTGATGGCGTTAGCGTTAAGACAAAACACTGCTTTAGTCTCTGAGAGTTGAGGAAGGGCTTATAAACTCATCGCTGTGAATTAGGATGCTTGGAATGCATTCGGAAAGTGAGGAATAACTCTTGTGATAACTCAAAATGAACTAGTTGTGTTTTTCATGTTTTCAACTCATAAAATAAATTTTGAAATATAAAAGGGGGACCAGATGGTGTGTTCCAATTACAGGGAAATCACACTCCTCAGCCTTCCCGGCAAGGTCTATTACAGGGTATTGGAGAGGAGAATCCGTCCGACAGTCGAAACTCGGATTCAGGAGGAGCAGTGCGGTTTTTGTCCTGGTCACGGAACACTGGACCAGCTCTATACTCTCCATTGGGTGCTCGAGGGTTCATGGGAGTTTGCCAAACCAGTCCACATGTGTTTTGTGGATCTGAAGAAGGCATTTGACCGTGTCCCTCGTGGTGTTCTTTGCTAAGGGCTGTCCGGTCCCTGTATGACCGGAGCAGGAGCTGTGTTCACATTGCCGGCAGTAAGTCAGACTTGTTCCCGGTGCATGTTGGACTCCGCCAGGGTTGCCCTTTGTCACCAGTTCAGTTCAATATATTTATGGACAGAATTTCTAGGCGCAGCCAGGGGCCGGAGGGGGGTCTGGTTCGGGAACCACAGGATCTCATCTCTGCTGTTTGCGGATGATGTTGTCTTGATGGCTTCTTCGAGCCAGCACCTGCAGCAGGCACAGGGGAGGTTTGCAGCTGAGTGTGAATCGGCTGGGATGAGAATCAGCTCCTCCAAATCTGAGGCCATGGTTCTCGACCGGATAAAAGTGGCTTGCCCTCTCCGGGTGGGTGGGGAGTCTCTGCCTCAAATGGAGGAGTTCAAGTATCTCGGGGTCTCAGATGGAGCGTGAGATTGACATGAGGATCAGTGCAGCATCTGCAGTGATGCCGTCACTGTATCGGACCGTCGATGTGAAGAAGGAGTTGAGTCAAAAGGCAAAGCTGTCGATTTACCGGTCAATCTACGTTCCTACCCACACCTATGGTCATGTTGTTTAACCAATAGATGGTGCTGTTGTGTTTGTAATACCTGTAATAAAATGTACTTGACTCGTTTTGCGGATACAAGCAGCCAAACAATATTTTAAATAGTGAAGAAGTTTAGCGTAGCATATGTGATTAACTGTTAATATCTTATGTTAAAAGACCAGACATGTATTCAGTTCATTGTCTATGTGTTACGTTAGCATGCAACGAGGTGCTGGAGGACAAGCCCCTGCACGGGACGTCCCACCGGAACATAACTGAAGTGGCTGATATCAAGAAATCCTACCAGTGGCTTGAGAAAGCTGGTCTGAAGGACAGCACAGAGGCACTCAGAGCACTAGAGTAATATAGGCCCAGATCTACCACACCCAACACGACCCAAGATGTAGGCTGTGCAAAGAGACCCCTGAGGCTATCCAGCAATACAGCACTGCAGGGTGTAAGATGCTGGCAGGGACTGATATAACCAAGTGACGGGTAGAGGGTACAGAAACATCTGTGCAGAGTACGGACTGAAGACCTCAAGGTCAAGGTGGGAACCACCTCCAAAGGTAATGGCGAATGATCAAGCCAAGATCCTGTGGGACTTCCAGATACAGACTGACATAATGGTGATGGCGAACCAACCAGACATTGTGGTGTTGGATAAATAAACAACCCAGCAAAGCCGTTGTGGTGGACATTGCAGTACCAAGTGATGGGAACATAAGAAAAAGGAAAAACGAAATAGAGAAATACCAAAAAAGATCTGGAGAAGGCCTGGAAGGCCTCCCAGGCCTCTGGTAGAGAACTCGAGCATGGAAAAAAGGAGGTGGATGAGACCATCCGCAGAGGGTGAGGTGAAATTACGACTGACAACTAGTGCAGAGGGTGAGATTCATCTGTACCTGGAGGGAGAAGGCTCTAAGGGCTGGGATGGGGATGAGAGCCGCCATAAAAAATGCTGTGACGTTACTGATGGAGGTGAGCGCCACGCTGGCTCCGGTTCTCTTCAGACACTCCCCGGTACGATCCTGGGAAAACCACAAACAAATACATTTATATACGGTACTATGTGATACAATTCCAAAATATATGACAATTTGGGCCAGTTTGTACTGTTTGAAATCCTTAATCGCTATGGCAACAGTAACAATTTTTCAGCTTTCCAAAACTATGGGATACTAGCCCATGTGTTTCAAGTGGTATAAATATAGAACCGTTACTTAAGCAATAAACATAAAAAAAAAATAAATAAAAAATTCTGTTCTTGGACTAAGTGACTGTGACGTCACCCAGAGAGTAAAGCTCCAATCAAATGAAGCTCATTTAGACTAGCAGTTATAGGAGTGAATTTGGAGCAGAGTTTCATATCTGGAATTCCAACCGCGAGTATCATAGCAACCAAAAAGCCAATCTGGAGGGAGGCCGTTGAAAGTAACGCCCCTTCCCGCCCACACCATTGGCTTAGCAGGGAGTGGGTACTTGGCAATGCTGTCAATTTAACTTGTTGCTAACATAATTTTTTATTTTGCACTCTTTTCTTTTAATGTGAATTTCATGATGATTATTTATGTTTTGATTTGTTTGTATTGTGTGATTATTGTGATTTCTTTCTTCTTATTTTGTAAACACTTTCAATTACTTTGTGTACGAATTATGCTATACAAATAAACTTGCCTTGCCTTGAAAGCAATCTCGGGGAAAGAAGGTGTCTCATTTGTCTGTTAATGTTCTTATCTGGATTTACAGACACAATTGTAACATATAAACACCAGTGTCATGTAGAGCAGGTTAATATGAACATTTTAATACCAAAATGACGAGACTGACAGCAGCAGTTTACAGAGAGGGGCCACAGTTTTTCGATAGAAAGCGAGTCAATGGGGCACCCATGCTCACTTTCTATTTGGAATGCTGCAGATTGCAGGTTAGCTATGTCCATTTTAATACATACAGTCTCGTTGCAACCCTTTCAAAGAAACATAACTTTTGATATGATTAAAATCAGACCAATCAAAGCATGAGATGACAAGAAGATGAGGAATAAAAGACTACGCCAGTGATTTCAACTAACAAACACCAGTTATATACAGTATCATATCAAGTATCCTGGAGGCAGACGGCTATGGCACATACTCTGTTTTCAAATGTGGTTATTACAGTACTCGTTCACCTCTGACTTTTATGACAACACATAAATTGTACATATTCACAGTGGGAGGGAACCTTCTATAGCAAACTGGATTTATAGACTTGAGTGAAACGTAATGAAACCCAATGCTGTTGAGAGCAGCCTACGGCCAGTGTGCAGTACTTAAGATTATGTACAATTATCGTAATACTTATGTGACTGACAGTGATTGTGAAGGTTCTGGAAGCCCTCAAGTGCTCTCCCG
This sequence comes from Periophthalmus modestus, assembly GCA_019594935.1. Lineage (NCBI taxonomy): Eukaryota > Metazoa > Chordata > Actinopteri > Gobiiformes > Gobiidae > Periophthalmus > Periophthalmus modestus. The sequence continues at coordinate 28,820,123 of JAIEZT010000012.1, read as the reverse complement.
TAATCCTGTTTGAAGTACAAAGAGGTAAAAATACAGAGGAGTATGTCGAGTTACTACTTCAGATGAATGAAATATTTAAATCTGAAAAGGGATGGATCTGTTGATAGTTGATAGTAGATGCAGCTGATGTCATCAAAAGTCTCTGTCTCTACTCTAAGGCTTTGCTAGACTTTAATCTGAGGTTTGCTTTAAAACAATTTGACCGCGAAGAAGTGACTTGAGCTACTACAACAAGTGAGATGATTTGTGCTGTTAACCAAGTCCCTCTCAAATAACATTACAGTCGCAAACTAGCTAGTATTAGCAAACAGTTTTTCAGTTAGTCACTCTCACTTTTTATTGAAAATTAAACTCCTAATCAGGACCATGAACACTTGGATTGATCACAAAAGGGGCTGACTTATTGAAACTTTGCAGCTGATGTCATCAACTTTCCCTGGGGGTGTGATGCTAACTGTAGCCGCTGCTCTATCTCTGCTCTGAGGCATTGTTAGAATCTGAGGTTTACTTTAATACAATCTGACCATTACAAGAAAACACTTTTAGTTCAGAGCTATATCAACTAAATCAGCCCTACTGTACCTTATGTGTGGTCTATAGTTATAATCCCTGACACTCGAGGATCATTATGTTATAATTTGCACATTTTAAATCACTATATTAATCTAAAATGACTCAATAAAAGAACACGTCAGCTGACTTCCGCATTAGAAAACTGTGGTGCCCAGTGGAAGCTGATGTCATGATAATTGTCATCACAACAAAGCGCCGCATTCTGTCAGCCCTGTGACCAAAATATATTTAATTTTTATAAAATATTTAACAACAGGTTCACGCCTGTGACTTAAACAATCACCACCTTATACACTTTTGTTGGGAACATAAACAAATTCTACTTTTTTTTTAAACCAAATTCCACTTTTAGATTTTTCTCAAGATTGTAATTTTGCTTAACTTCAAAACACTCGTCTGGAGGCCTGCAGAGGAGGACCTTTGTCTGGAGGCCTGCAGAGGAGGACCTGCATCTGGAGGCCTGCAGAGGACGACCTGTGTCTGGAGGCCTGCAGAAAAGGACCTATAGAGGAGGATTTGTGTCTGTAGGCTTACAGAGGAGGACCTACAGAAGAGGACTTGCGTCTGGACGCCTGCAGAAGAGGACCTGCAATGGAGGACCTGCATCTGGAGACGTGCAGAGGAGATGTGGGCTCCTCCAGTGTTGTTCATGTGTGGATACACGCAGGACCACACAGGACGAGTGTCAGACAGGACGGGTCAGGTCTGAGTTTGGTTAGGTTCCATTGCACTCACACAAAGGAAAAAGAGAGGGAGAAGGGAATGAAAGAAGGGGAAATAGAGGGAGAGAAGAGGAAAGAAAGAAAGTAAATGAGATGGAGAGGAGGGGGAGAGTGAGAGAGGGAGGGAAAGACAGAGATAGAGGAGAGAGATAAAGAAAGTAAAGGAGAGAGAATGTAGAGAGAGTGAGGGAGAGAGAAAGGGGCATATGAAAGAGAGAGAGAAAGTAAAGGAGAGAGGAGGGAGAGCGAGAAGGAGAGAGAGGAGGGCAAATGAGGGAGAGAGGGAGCGATAAAGAAAGTAAAGGAGAGGGAGAGAGTTATGGAAACAGAAACAGAGAGGGGAGAGAGAGGGAAAGAGATAAAGAGAGTAAACAAGAGAGGAGAGATGGAGAGAGAAGAGGGAGAGAGAGAGGGAGGGAAAGAAAGAGAGGAAGGGAGGGAAAGAGGGAGAGAATGAGAGGGAGGGAGGGGCAGCCACAGGGACAAAAACAAGCAGAAACTTGCCTGTGTTTTTCCCTGAGATGAAAAGTCACTGTGATCTGTGAGTGTGAACATCAATACAACCAAGGTGATGGAGACACACACACACAAACCCACTCTTAAATACAGACAAAGTTGTCTGGTATTAGAAGTGAGGTGGTCCATTACATCATTGTTTTTCAAGCTTGTTTGAGTCTTGGCAGACTTTTGTTGCTGACAAAATCCTATGTCAGACCATTCACTAAAAATAAAGTAGGCTTTTAAATGAAACAATTTGAGCAAAAAGTGTAAATTATGTCTCTGTCACTGCTATCAGGGACTAGGGGCAATAATAATAGTCATTTTTGTGTCTTTTTGGTTCACTTTAGAACACTCCAAAAAGGACAATTATTACATTAAATAACTTTAAATGGTTCATTCAAAGAAATTCTGGCAAACCGACGCCTCAGGAGGGAAAGCAGTGCTTCACCAACACTGTTTACAGTGCGGGCGGAGAGCTGCTGACCTCCACTGGGGATGTTGTTGCACAGCGGAAGGAATACTTTAAGGATCTCCTCAATCCCACCGTCATGTCTTCCGAAGAGGAAGCAGAGACTGGTAATCCAGAGATGGATTCGTTCATCACTCTAGCTGAAGTCACTGAGGTGGTTGCAGAGCTTCTCGGGGGCAAGGCTCCGAGTACGTTAATTCTCTGGATGTAGTGGGACTGTCTTGGCTGACATGTCTCTGGAACATCGCGTGGTGGTCGGGGACAGTACCACAGACCGGGGTGATGGTCCCTTAGTATAAGAAGGGGGACCAGAAGGTGTGTTCCAATCACAGGGCAATCACACTCCTCAGCCTTCCCGGTAAGGTCTATTCCAGGACACTGAAGAGAAGAATCCGGCTGATAGTCGAACCTCGGATTCAGGAGGAGCAGTGCGGTTTTCGCCCTGGTCGCGGAACACTGGACCAGCTCTATACTCTCCATCGGGTCCTTCAGGGTTCATGGTAGTTTGCCAAACCAGTCCACATGTGCTTTGTGGATCTGGAGAAGGCATTCGACTGTGTCCCTTGTGGTACCCTTTGGGGGGTGCTCCGGGAGTATGGGGTCCGGGGCCCTTTGCTAAGGGCTGTCCAGCCCCTGTATGACCGGAGCAGGAGCTGTGTTCGCATTGCCGGCAGTAAGTCAGACCTGTTCACAGTGCACTTTGGACTCCACCAGGACTGCCCTTTGTCCCAGTTCTGTTCATTGTATTTATGGACAGAATTTCTAGGCATAGTCAAGGGCTAGAAGGGGTCGTGTTAAGGAACCACAGGATTGCTGCTGTTTGCAGATGATGTTTTCCTGATGTCTTCATCGAGCCAGGACCTGCAGCAGGCCCTGGGGCAGTTTGCAGCCGAGTGTGAAGCGGCTGGGATGAGAATCAGCTCCTCCAAATCCAAGGCCATGGATTTCAACCAGAAAAAGGTGGCTTGGCCTCTTCGGGTGGGTGGAGAGTCCTTGCCTCAAGTGGAGGAGTTCAAGTACCTCGGGGTCTTGCTCATGAGTGAGAGAAGGATGGAGCATGAGATTGATTGTGCAGCATCTGCAGTGATGAGGTCGCTGTACCTCATCACTGTTTTACACATTACTGTTGTGGTAAAGAAGGAGCTGAGCCAAAAGGCAAAGTTCTTGATTTACTGGTCAGCCTATATTCCTACCCTCACCTATGGTCATGAGCTCTGGGTAATGACTGAAAGGACAAGATCACGGATAGAAACCACCAAAATGAGTTTCCTCCGCAGTGAGCTACTCACCCTATCTCTCCCTTAGAGATAGGGTGAGTAGCTCTGTCACACGGTAGTACCTCGGTGTAGAGCTGCTGCTCACTGAAGGAACTGGAGGACGTGTCTGGGGTGAGGGAAGTCTGACCCGGCCCCAGATAAGCAGAAGAAAATGGATGGATGGTTTCATTCAAGTTGGAAACTTGTCTGAGGCACACCTGGCAATCCTGCCAATCGATTGAAAATTCCTGCATTGCATTATGGCCCATTACGATTTAAATCAAATTTTTTTTTTTTTTTTGTTCTCCAGCTGCAGCAGTGTGATTTATCTTGAGCTGAACTACAGGTATCAAAGCATTAGCATCAACAATAGAGAATATAAACTGACATGTGATTACTCTGTCGGTCTAGACCAGGGGTCACCAGCCTTTTTGAAACTGAGAGCTACTTCATGGGCACTGAGTCATATGAAGGGCTACCAGTTTGATATGCTCTTCTGAAATAACACATTTGCTCAGTTTGCCTTTAGTTATACATTATTAATAATGATTGATGATAATCATCTATGTGAAGACACTGATCACATTCATGATTTCTCACAATCAACACTGACAGCAAGGTGGGAAACAGATATCAATATCAGCACTTTATTAATCTCAGTAATTGTAAAATGTTCAGATGATCACTTATAGCACTACATCTCATAGGAAAAATGTCCCATTTTCACTAGCTACTGACAAACCTTTTTCACAAAACATAAACTACGTTGCACCATGTTTCAAAAAGTTTTCAATAATGTAATGTTAAAGAAAAATGAACTTACATATTTTTAAATAAATCTTGGTTGATTTTTGTGACTTTTTCACTGGTTTCATGAAAAAAGCTTACCCAAAACTGCCTTTAGCTCACAGACTTTTTCTGCCCATAGTGCGTGTCCCTGTGGGTAGTTAGTATGGAGCTTTTATGACACATAGTGAAGTGTCCCTCCACATTATGCCACGTTGCCGTCGCCACAGTCGCCCCGCAGATGACACACACATAGGTTTCTTTAACAGTCGTAATAACCTTCGTTTTTTCTGCCATGTTTTTGGGGTAAGAAATTGCCTTCAGCGCGCATCTTCACAGTACTCGCGAGCTGAGCACTGGTTTTGACCTTTTGACCTTTTAACCTTTGACCTGAGTAGGTCAGAGTTCACCTTAACTTATCTAAACTTCACGTATAATGAATATATTTTTAAGATATTGTCATTAAATCTATATAAATGCAAGGGTGACTAAAAAATAACAGAATAAAATTTAATTTTAGATTCAGCTCATTTAGTGAGTTATGCTATTTTTAGTACTAGCCTGCGGGCGACTCATGTAGTCCTTGAGGGCTGCCTGGTGTCCACGGGCACAGTGTTGGTGACCTCTGGTCTAGACTGTCACATCATGAATCAGATCTGTCTTTTGAACATTGTTAAGAAAATCATGAATAAGGATGTTCCTATTAATATCTGTGTAATCTCTTTGTCACCCAGGTCTGATCCATAGCAAAAGAAAAATATAAAAGCTGTCAAATGGACAAAACACTGTAGGAGTAAAGACGTTTTGCTGCCCATCCAAGCCGCTTCTTCAGTTCTGCTCAGATTGCTGGTGGACACACATTTATCTGAAAGGAGGGGCTAACTACACTGAAACTAAAAACACATGTTGTTTACAGTTTCTGTAAACAAAAAAAGAGAAAACAACAGGGCTTAAATGACAATGCTAAGTAGGACTGCACACTTAGGGTAGCACACTTAGACGTTGCGTAAACACAAACTGTAAACAGTAGGTGTTTTTGGTTTCAGTGTAGTTAGCTCCTCCCTTCAGATAGATATAAAGCAGTATCAACCAGTAATCTGACCAGAACTAAAGAATGGACGAACAGCAAAACTAAAACTTTTTGTCCAGTTAACAGAGTTTATATTTTTCTATTCCTATTAATCCTAAAATAGAGCTAGCGTAAATTCAGCCTGGAAGACCTAACTCCGCTCCTGAGTTTAGCCAGAGTTTACCACCTTTATCACCTCACTCCTTTTATTTCTCCGAGCTGCCCGTCACACCTCCTCTTCGTCCAACCAGCGCCCAATCTGCCTTATTTCAAGACCCATCAGAGATATATGGCCTCTTCATTTCGTGTCGTGCCCCACCATCTTCCCACCACCTCCCCACAACTTCCTCGGCTACGCATCATCTCATCATCCCTTCACTTACCCTCACCTCAACCACCTCCAGGGCCCAGACTCCGACCTCACCTTGACCACTTCCAGGGTCCAGACCCCGGCCTCACCTCTACCACCTCCAGTGTCCAGGCTCCGGGGATGAAGACATCTCCTAAACGTCATCTAACTAACCACGCCCTTCATCGCAATGTCATCTACCGGAGTCTGAGCGCCAAAGAAGTCATTCAATAAAGCCTACTCATACTTCCCTTTAGTGCCTGTCTGAGTCTTTCCAGGTTAAAATGTGTCTGTTGAGTAGTTATTAAGTAGACTAAAATATTGCTGTAAATTTGTTTTGTGGAAGCCATATTGTAGTAGCTACATTGTGGAAATGAAACTGCTCTACAAAAACAAAAGCTTGATATGTTTTGGGAAATATGGAAAATACTGTAAAATTTTCTTGTGAATAAAATGTAACTGAGAGTCACAGTTTCATATGCACATTCACCGAACCCTTCTTTATTAAAAAATAAAATATGTAATATAATAATATAATAATAATATAATTTTTTTTTTTTCAAATTCAAGACATAGGTGTGTTGTACTGGTGCACGAAATGAACCGTGCATTAACATCACTGTGTTCAAAGAACAAAACCAATACATGAACTCACAACTAATTACATACATACCTTTTCACAAAGACATGACCTTTTTTAATACTACCACACTGAAATTATTTAAATTTCTAACCTCATGTATTCCAATAATTAACATATTGTATTTATGCCATTTATAATTTTTTAACATTTTAACACACACCCATCACGTAATTTCCATCAGGCTACAATAATAATGAATATTTACTGCAAATCAGTGACTTCTGCTGTTGCCTTTGAGAGACCAGTTCAGAAATGCGGCTTCACCTTGGCAAGTGCCACTCTCATGTCATTTTCACAGCAAAGTCTGTCCTGTGTCTCATGCCGTGTCTCAATTCACCAAAGTGCACTTAAATGTGCTGGCGGGTACGTCGACCCGCACTTTGAACAGTACATGGAAGGGCGCATTTGTCGAATTGACTCCGTGTCTCAATTCGCCAATTGCACTGTTATCGCAAAGTGCGATACTTCGATAGGCACATCGAAGGGTGCATTTGTTGAATTGAGACACGGCCCGTGTCTGGAGACGCTCGCAGTCCGTGAGTCTATTGGCGGTGACAGCATCTGACACTATAGAGTTAAGAAAGAAATCACACGACATACCATCACGACAGTCACAAGTTGACTACTAAGTGCACCAAATTCTCTGCAGCACAGATTGGCCAAGCGATGTAGCGTGATCACCTGCAGCCAGTGATGGCCAAGTGGGGCGTTTCATCACGAATCATATGAGTCGGGTGCGTGTCTTGATCTCCGCCGAACCCTTGAGACTGACTCACCGAACCCCTAGGGTTCAATCGAACCCAGGTTAAGAACTACTGCTCTAGTCTATCTTTAGTATTAGTTTCGATAAACTCCAGTGTGTGGGACAAAGTTGGTCTGATACTTTTCAGACAGGCCTTGCATTCACACATTCCTCTGAGGTGGAGATAAGAGCGCACACAGGTGGCAAACGGGTGGCCCACAGGTGGCCCACAGGTGGCACTCGGGTGGATGGGAGGTTGATAGTGCGATTCCTCACCTCAAAAGGGATCCTCTTGTTTTGTCCCGTCTCACTGAAGGCGTGGGCCAGGAAGAAGACGTCATCTACCCCCACCCCAAGGGCCAGGAAGGGCAGTACCTAATGCAGACAAGGGCACAACAGTGTAAACATAGGAACTAGAGCTAGGCTGTTAGTGAATGAGCCAATGTGTGGTTTTGTTGAACTGATGTTGAAAATACATTTAAATTGTGTAAAAAAAGCTCCTTTTCTGATGGATGGTCCGATACCTGCTTGTGTCCATGGAGATGTTATGGCTTTGCCTGAATTTTCCACAGGCATTAAATGTGTCTATTCAGCTTTAGTAAAATTGTTTTTATTACTTAAAAATACCTAAAAAAAACTAAAAAAACATGAATTCTTATTGAAAGCAGGCGCCTCTCCACACTTTTAACTTGGTCCGGCGGTGATGGTCATCTGCTTGTCTCCATGGAGATTAAGTTTAATGCCATACTGTAGAACATTCTGGGCAAAACAATTACTCGGTATACAGCATTAAATTTATTGAATTTTTTATATCTACGGAAACAAGCAACTGACACCACCAGGCCAAGTTACAGGTCAGATCCATGAAAAGACAAACAACAACAAAACACCTGTGACTGAAGCTATGGAACATTCAAGGCAATGCAATAACATCTCCATGGAGACAAGCAGGTGCTAGACCCTCCACCATATTATGCTGTTTTACGGTGTATGTTAAAAGGTTGTTTCCTCATCACATATTCTCCTCTCAGTCAGAAACACTCTGATCCACCTGGTGATATCATGTGGTAATACAGGAAGTGCTCCACTGAGTTTTTAAAATGCATACACCTTCAGTAGAATCATCTGTAAAATTTCTGAATTGCCAATCTCTACTAAAGGTAAAAGGTAGCTATTAACTTGAAAAGCTTCATTACATCACAAGGTGGAACAGAGCATCTCCTTGGAGATGTAGACAAGCTAATAATAAATAGTTACTCAAACATGTGAGAATGAAACAAAACACAATTCCAGGCATGTTTTTGAGGAGGTAACCACATTATAACAGATCAGAAAATGGCGTAATATGGACCTTTTAAAATAGAGTAATATGGGCCCTTTATTCTAACTGCAGTTCCTCATAGATGTCTGGAGAACACATTTTTACCTGTGTAGTGGCAGCGTTGAAGGAGATCCCTAGGAGAGAGCAGAGTCCCAGTCCGGCTGCCACAGACAGAGTGACCAGGAGGACCCCGGCCAGCCCTACAGCCCCCTGCGACTTAGCACAGTCCCATCGCAGCATGGTCAGGCAAGCATACACGAGCTGAGGAGACAACACACAGACACTGTCAGAGGAGAAGAAATTACACTACTTTCACACCAGGTTTGAAATGTGCTGGATATAATGTTGAATGTCTTTAGGGGGTTGGTTGAGACACGAGACTGGATCCACGAAAACAAGACCAGATGAGAGTTTTACATAATTTCTAATATATAAATAAAGTGATTTTGTATTTACTGTAAATGAAAATAAAAAAATGTATTTTATTTTCCACCTCAAAGCGCTTTACATCAAGATACCACTCACCCATTGTCCCTGTCCCCAAGATGCCCAGAATCACTGGACTTAATGACTATAAACCTGTGGCGCAAAGTCATTTGAGCGCCTGGTCCTGCACCACCTCAAGTCCTTCACCTCCCCCCTCCTGGACCCTCTGCAGTTCGCCTACAGAGTCAATCGATCTGTGGACGACACCATTAACCTGGCCCTTCACTTCATCCTCCAGCATCTGGACTCCCCGGGAAGCTACGCCAGGATCCTGTTTTTGGACTCTGCGTTCAACACCATCCTCCCTGCTCTGCTCCAGGACAAGCTCGCTCAGCTCAACATGCCCGACTCCACCTGCAGGTGGATCACTGACTTCCTGACGGACAGGAGGCAGCGCGTGCGGCTGGGGAAGAATGTCTCAGACAATTAGAACAGGATCTCCACAGGGCTCCACTTGCCTTGACCGACTCCCCCATCACCACTGTGGACTCTTCCCGCTTCCTGGGCACCTGCATCACCCAGGACCTCAAGTGGGAGCCGACCATCAGCGCCCCTGAGGAAAGCCAAGCTGCCGGTCCAGATGATGGTGCAGTTCTACACGGCCATCATTGAGTCCATCCTCACCTCCTCCATCACTGTGTGGTTCGCTGGGGCCACTGCCAGGGACAGGCAGACACTGCAGTGCATTGTGCGCTCTGCTGAGAAGGTGATTGGCTGCAGCCTTCCATCTCTCCCAAGACCTGTACGTCTCCAGGATTCGGGTTGAGCAGGTCGTATAGCAGCTGACACTTCTCACCCTGGACGTGGACTATTTCAGCCACTTCCCTCTGGCAGGAGGCTACGGTCCATCAGGACCAGAACCTCTCGTCATAAAGAACAGTTTCTTCCCCTCTGCTGTTTCTCTCATGAACACTTCATAAACCTGCACTAAACTGGACACTTTATAACACTGGTCACTAAATAACCCATGTTGCACTGTTGTTGTTTTGATGCTGCTGTTGTATATATTTTCTACCTGCATGCCCTTATTTGTATTTGTATTTATTCAGTACATTTTTTTTTGTGTGTGTGTGTTCTATGTGCACTTTATCACCAAAGTAAGTTCCTCGTCTGTGAGCTCTGCTCACGGACAATGGCAATAAAACTTCTTCTGAGTCTGATTCTGATTCACACACCACTGTACACAGACACTGGGGGTGAGGTAGGCTAAGTGTCTTGCCCAAGGACACAACAACATTCAGCAGCATTCATCTGTGGGAGCTGGACCAATCACCAATATATTTTCTACTCACAATTTAACAATGATTTTGGAAAATACTTTTCAATCTTGACCAATGCTAGTCTTAGATGAGTACCTTTTGGGAGACTGCTCATTTGCGGGAGTAATAATTTGCATTTATTGAGTTGAGTTGAGCTCTTGGAAGACTTTTTTTGAATACATTTGAATAAAGTCTCTCTCCCCTCCTCTCCTCCTTGTTCTCCCTCTGTCCTCCCCTCTCTCCTCTTTCTCACTCCTCTTCCTCTCTCCTCCTCCCTCCCTCCCTCTCTCCTGCCTCCCTTTTCCCTTTCTCTCTCTCTCATCCCATCTTCCCCTCTGCCTCTCTCTTCCACTCTCTTCCTCTCCCTCTCTCCTCCCTCCCTCTTCCCCCCTCTCATCCCATCTCCTCCTCTCCTCTCCCTCTCTCCTATCTCCTCCTCATCCTCTCCTTCTCTCCATCTCTCCGTGTCTGTTATTCAGTTTTTAGATGTGCTCTCTTCTAACAGTATAACGATGGCCAACCTTCTTTTTCAAGTTTATCATTACAATAAGTTACAATTCAAAACAGACACATCAAATATAAATCAGATGTGAACCACTTTTGGGACTTATTTTAATTATAGTTTTATATCATCATAACAGAGCCAGATAATCTCTATTTCAGCTGTGTTGTTACCATGAGGAGGTAGCCGCTGGCCACTCGGATCACGCTGATGTCAGAGAAGGACCTGAGGATGTCCTCCAGAGTCGTGGTGGTGAACGTCAAGACCTTCTGAGACGAGTTTACAGCCACACTCTTCAGAACAACCTGGGAAACAGAGAGCAAAAATGATTTATATATATATATATATATATATATATATATATATATATATATATATATATATATATATATATATATATATATATATATATATATATATTATATATATATATATATACATATTATATATACACACACACATATATATATATAATATACATATTTTATATATATATATATATACATATTTTATATATATATGATGTTTTATTATTATAAAAATTATATATATATATATATATATATATATATATATATCTATATATATATATATATTATATATATAAATAATTTTATATTTTTTTATAATTTTTTTTTTATAATTTTATAAAATAATTTATATATATATAATATGCTCCATCCCTCCCTCTCTCTCCTGCTCTCCCTTCTCCCCTCTCCCTCTTTCCTCCTTTCCTCCTTGTGTCCAGGTTTTAGCCTTGTATAAGCATGAGATATTGTATTAAAAGTTCCCATATTAAAGTTACACAAACAGGTGGTATACTGAGTCAGTCTATCGCCGAAGTCTTTAAATGCATTTTATAAATACATTTTATACAGTGTTGTTCTTTTCTGACATATCAAAGAGTGAACAGTGATGGGTTTTAAGTTCATCATTACAATATAATACAATATAAAACAGACCCATCAAACATAAACCAGATGACTTTTGGGACTTATCTTGGATCACAATATGTGTTTAGAGCATGAGAATAACAGCAATAACCACAGTGATTTTTAAAAAAAACTAATTAGAACCAATGACCTTGACTAGAAATTTAGGCTATGTCTGAATGTCCACACTATTCCTACGGGGGCCACTATTTAGGGGTCACACCGTATTTAGTGCTGTCAGTATGACCAGTGCACCAATTGGTGCAAAAGTAGTGCACTCAAAACTACCCACAATGCACTGTGACAAGAAGTGGGCATCAGTAGTCACTAGAACAGTCAATATAGACCACGATGCATTGCGAGAGGGGGAAAAACAACAGCGGACAGAGACAAGTCTTTAACTGGACACAACACGACTGAATGAATCAGATAGAGCACTGGTTTATTGCACTGTTGATCCTGATTATGAACAAAACACTCTTAAATAAATCATTATGGTGTAAAGCTGCTAGTGTTAGCCGCTTACCTTAGCTTGAGCTGTTAACAGAGCAAGAACGTCCACATCTCAGACAATTTTTAATTTAAATCCAGTCTGTTTACGTGAGAACCAGCTTGACAAAAACTTGTCTGATTATTATTAGTCCATAAAGACAGTCCAATCTAATCAGTATTTATGGCAGAAATCTAGTTTTATCAGAGTTTAGACTTTTTTTACTCAAAACAACAGGGTCCTGAATGTAGTGAGCTGTGTTTCCAAATCTCTCTGTGATAAGTCTCTACAGACTCTGATAAAGAGAGCAGGGCTGTGGAGTCAATGAGGGGTTAGGGGCTGGGGCCGTCATTTAGGTTTGTATCGTGTGTTTATTCCCCTTTTATGTTTTGATGTTTTAGAGTTTTGATTTAGTTTACATTGAGGGTTTGGTGGTTAGGAATTACCGTATTTTCCAGACTATAGGTCACACTTTTTTCATAGTTTGACCAGGGTTGCAACTTATACTCAGATGCCACTTATATGTGAAATTATATATTTCGCATTTTTGTTATTGTCACACTGACAACTGCGCAAGGGCATTCTAGGCTTATTTACCAGTATGGCAGCCATCTACTTCCGGAGCAGCACTTCATTTACTTCCGGAATTGGCGGAGTTGTTCAGAAGCCACATCGTTTCAATGAATTTAGTGATTTGGACTGAGATCGAGAATAAACTTGTTAGCTTGTTATTGTGATGAGGCTATTATACTACTATTAGCCAGTGGACGTGCATAAGTTTCACTTTTGTTTTCTCCTTATGGCGACTCATAACAAATGCAGCACTGTGGAGCACATGCTTTTGTTTTGATAACTTAAAGATTTCACTCTATGGTTTCCTAAGCGAAGGAGGATGATTATGACGCTTTACGTGGACTCATTTGGCTGCATCTTTACGCACACACGCTCCCCATGGATATATTTACACCAAATTTACTTGGGAATTACACTTTTACCAGGACCGAGAAGGAGTTTTGTTTGGCGGAGGTTGGTTCATATTATGTGTTTGTTTTCAACATTACGCGTGGACGCTGCAGACTGTAACTGAATGTGGATATTATTAAGCACAGCACTTTGACTGTGAGACACTGTAAAACTCCCGCAGTGGAGACACTGTTTGTTCAACTCTTCTTACCGGTAAGAAAATACACTGCACTTTAGGCATGACCCAATGTCTACAATGTGACTGTGTGCCATTTCTGACAGTCAGTGTGACACCCTGGTCACACTGACTCTGGAGCATCTTAAGTTCATATATTGTACCTAGCAAGCGTAAATTCATCGTTTCTGACCAAATTGGAACAATATTGTAAATGTTCAGTTTATCATAAATCCAGTTAAAGGTCACAAAAACTACTTCTAAAGTTTTTTGGTTCACTGGGTTATTTACAAATCTTATGTTATATTTTATGTGTTTACTGTGGTCTTAATTCTTCATTACAGTTGACACTATAGAACTAGCAAACATCAGTGAAAAGAACTCTCGTGTCTGTTGTGTTTTTGGACAAGCCGGCATATGTAACGTTAGTGTAGCCTAGTGTAGTCTGATTAACTGTTAATATCTTACGTTAATATACCAGACATGTATTCAGTTTGTTGTCTATGTGTTATGTTAGTATGCTGTACTGCTATTCAGCCTGTTGTTCTCTAGTTTTTTCTCTAGTTTTCTCTAGTTAGCCGCCGCGTTCCACATAGGAAGTGTGCATGTTCACGCTTCCGGCTCCAAGTCACTTTCTATTGAAAAACTATGGCCCCTCTTTCTGTTACTGCTGCTGTCAGACTCGTCATTCTAGTCTTAAAATGTCCATATTAACATGATCTACATAATCCTGGGGATTTTATTTCACTATTGTGTTTGTAAATCAAGATATGAACATTAACAGACATATCAGGTGCCTTCTTTCCCCGAGGTTGCTCCCGGGTTTGATTGACACCATTGCTAAGATCCCGCTCCCTTCTAAACCCCTGATCAGCCTTGCTCTGGATTGGCTCTTTGGTTCCTATGATATTTACAGTCGGAATTCAAATACAGAAATTGGCTTCAAATTGGCCCCTATAACTGCTAGCTTCGATGAGCTTCATTTGACTGGAGTCGAACACAATGGGTGACGTCACACTCTCTTAACCCATGTCCCAAAAAAGTCTATGGGTTATATATAGGATTGGCGATATCTCTTCTTTCTGGTTTGGGTGTTTTTGTGTTTTTACCTCGGAGTACTTCCTCTGCCAAGCTTCCAAGATGGCGGCAGCCTTCTCCTCATTCCAGTTGATGTGTGAAACTTGGTCGTAGCCGCGTAAATGCTCAAACATCTGCTTAGGGGTCATCAGCTGGAACATGGTCTGCAACGCCTGGGCACTGGACAGATGGCAGAGAACAATCGTTTATATTCACATCAATCCATGTGTTTATACCAACAGAGCAAGTGAAAAGGCCCAGAGACGAGCAAAGTTTTAGAATAAAGGTATTGATAAGTCAATCATAAGATGCATAGAATAGAGCTCATTTTAAAGTGCGGAGTTGTTATAGTGCTGGGAAAGGGAGGGGTCAGTGGTGTGGGGCTGAACCACTTAAAGGACAAAAGTGTGTCCTAAATGTTCTCGCAAATGTCTTGGTTCAGATTCAAATATTATACAATAATGAATATAATAATTAGGATCATAGGAATTTGCAGTCTCTTCTAAACTTAAGGTAAAAGGAGATGTTAACTTGAAAACTACCACTTCATGACATCACAAGGTGGAACAGAGCTTTTTGAGCTTTGGACATGTGGACAGAGGGTTACTCTAATATGTGTGAATGAAACAAAACAACTCGAGGTATGTTTTTGAGATGGTAACAACATTATAACATGGCTTAAAGCTCACAAGAGTCAAGTTTGTGTAATATAGGACCTTTAATGTGAAGCGTGACTTAAACAGACTCAACTCAACTGAATGTGTTCTTATGTCAATGATTATTTTTTAAATAATATCTTGGTTGGGCCTTTTAATTGGATGTAATAAGAACATTTACAGGTTTTTAATATTTGAACCTTTATTCATAGGAAGCTGTTCAGTCATGATGTGAAGGACACATCACGTTCCTTAACACTAAGGACCACTGTGTAACAAGGGCAACAGTGGCTCAGTTGGTAGAGTGTTTGGCCACTGATCCGAAGGTTGGTGTTTAGATTATGTTAAATGATGGTTATGTTCTCAACATAACCATCATTGGTTGAGTGGTCCGATCCACCGATCCACAGGTTGGCAGTGACATTCCAGCTCCCACAGAGGAATGCTGTAGTTGTGTCCTTGGACAAGGCACTTAACCCACCTCACCCCCAGTGTGTACACTAAGTATGAGTGTGTGAAGGGGTGATTTAAAGTGCTTTGAGCCTTGAGGGTGGAAAAGCGCTTTCTATAAAAATTTGACTATGCCCATAAGACGCTTTTAAAACTGCAACTAGATTTTAATGGTATCCAAAACTCCCTCATGAATCTTAAGCTGTTTTTGAATGCAAATAAAACTAAGTATATGATTTTTTCTAAAAAACATTTCAGTAACGTACAAGCTACAAATCTTTATACGCTAAATGGTAAATCCATTGAAAGAGTCGACACTTATAAATATCTTGGATTTTGGCTTGATGAAAACTTATCCTTTAAAAAACGTAACAAATGATCTAACAGTTTAAAAACTAAATTATCATTTTATTACAGAAACAAATATTGTATCCCAATAAATTACAGATTTTTTTTTTTTTTTTAAGTGCAAGCAACCTTCCTATCCGTACTGGATTATGGGGATATAGTGCACATGCAGACTTCAGCTTCTACTTTGAAAACATTGGATCCTCTCTTTCACTCTGCCCTTTGTTTTATTACAGGTGATGGATTTAAAACTCATCACTGTATTCTCTATGAAAAAATGGGTTGGCCATCACTATATGTTATAAGAGAACAGCACTGTATGAAGTTTATCTATAAGGGACTACTTCAAAAACTGACAGAATACCTCACCTGCTTGTTAATCATTGACACTGGAACACCTAATACCAGATCACATGACGGTATAAGGCTAAGGGCTGGGTGCACCAGAACTGAGATGGGAAAGAGAGTTTTTAGCAGTTTTGATTCAGAAAAATTGAATAAAAAGGAAAAAGGAAAAGCAAAACTGGATATGTTGGTGACTCAGTCGCAGTTTGATGATCTGATAACAGACTTTTATATACACACCTGCACTTGTTATTGATGTTTTTTATATGGAATTACTTGTTTTGATTGTTTTTCAGTTTGTTGTATTTTGGACAGGGTGCCCATGAAAAAGAGAGCCCAAGTGCTCTCATTGGGTCCCCCTGTATAAATAAAGCTAAATAAAAATAAATAAGTTAACTGTGTTTTAAGGACAGTGCCTTTTATGTTCCTACACTGGTATCAGTTGCTGCCAGGTCAAAGTATTGATAAGTCAAAGTATCAACATGGAACTGAAAAAGCTTCTCAAAATGCTACAGTAGAGCATTCATTGACCTTTATTTAACCACGATCGTCCTGCTGAGAACATGTTCCACACAGACTGGCCCTGCACTGCCCCAGAATCGAACCCAGGACCTTCTTGCAGTGAGGGGAGAGACCACCGTGCCGGGCCTAGTTCCACTCCATTCTCGTGGTGGTAAGTGACTCTTGTAGCCCCAATTGCCCCGAGTTAAATTGGCAGAAGCAAGGCTGCCAGTCTGTGCCATCAGCCCATCCAACCAGCGCCAATTATTCACTCTCACAACACAACGCAATTAAACTCTTCAGTTCTGTTATTATGGGATGTGATCTGGAGAGAGGGATAAATGGAAGGAGAGAGGAAGAACAAGATAGAAAGAGGGGCGGAGAGAGAGAGCATAAAAGAGAGAGTGGGAGGGGGAAAAAAGAGAGAGAAGGGGAGGTAAAGCAAGATAGAGAGAGAGCAGAGAGAGGGAGAGAGGCAGTCAGTTAGAGAGGGGGAGGAAGAGAGAGACAAGGAAAGAGAGGATTACTGAGAGAGACAGATAGCTAGAGAGAGAGAGAGACAGAGAGAAGGAAAGAGAGTGGGATAGGAAAATTGAGAGGGGGAGAGAGAAAGAAAGAAAAAGATAAAGAGACAGTCGGGAGAGAGAGAAGAGAGAGAGTAAAAGAGAGAGTGGGAGGAATAGAGAAATAGAATCAAGAGAAGAGGTAAAGACAGAGGGTGATATATATAGACAAAAAGAGAGCAGAGAGGAGAGAGAGGCAGTTAGTTAGGGGGTAGGGGCAGTTAGGGAAAGAGGGTGAGAAAGGGAGGGAAAGAGATGCGTAGATATCAAGAGAGATAGCCAGAGAGAAGGAAAGAGAGTGGGACAGAATTGAGAGAGGGCTAAATGGAGTAGGAGAGAAAGAACGAGACAGAGAGACAGTCGGGGAGAGACAGTAAAACGAGATAGCGGGTGTGGAATGTGATCTGCAGCTCAACAATGCCAGAGACAGACAAATCAGGTCCCTTTTGCCAATGCTAGCGAGGTCACAGGTTTGAGCGACAGTGTGGCTAAGCGCCTGCTCCCTACTAAACCACCGATGCAGGCGGGAAAGGGCGTTACCTGTAACAGCCTCACTCTAGATTGGCTTGTTGGTTGCTATGACACTCTGGGTCGAAATTCCAAATATGGAACTCTTTTTTTTTTTATTTTATTTTATTTATTTTATTTTTTATTTGGTTGGGACAGTGCATGTTGATGAACAGACATGACATGACAGAAATGAATGTAAACACGCCAGATTATAGCCAGAGGCTAATTTCCATCCGTTGTCCCAAGGGCTGGGGTAGGTGGGTTAAGTGTCTTGCCCAAGGACACAACGACATTCATCTGTGAGGGCTGGAATTGCACCGCCAACCTTCGAGTCAGTGGATCTAACCACTCAACCAATGATGTTTATGTAGAGAGCGGGATTTGAACCGCCAACCTTCGGATCAGTGGACAAACACTCAACCTACTGAGCTACTGTCGCCCCAACTGCTAGTTTTGATGAGCTTAATTTAACTGGAGCTGAATGCTATGGGTGACGTCACACTCACTTAGTCCACTTCTTTATACAGTCTATGGTTCAAAATACACTTTGTTTATGAGGTGAGAGAGGCAGGGGGGCAGGGTTACCTGAGGAGGGGTCCGCTGCCGTTCTTGGTGGTCCCGCCTACGATCAGCTCCTCCTGCCAGTGCATGTACTTCCTGGAAAGGCCGTAACAACCACCGGTCAGAGTGCGAGCTACGTCCAGAGGCTTTGGAAGAAACAAGAACAAGATCATGGTCACTTTAAACTCAGTATCATAGTATCATCAAGTAAAAATGATATGTTTTCTACTGTGGTCTTTGCTTTGAATGTGTTATGCAGATTATGACACTAAATCATAATTAGATCAATGTGTTGGAGGTTTTTCAATCCCAGAATGACAGAGATGACAGGGATGGCATCAGGACTCAGGGGAATTCTAACTACAAACAGTCTTGTATTTTTCAAAGATTTACACAAATTTGGAAAGATTTAGATTTTTAGGAATCGGCTCAACAAACGTGACGAAAGTCTGGGATAAATCTATCAAATGATCACCAGCTCTTACAAGCACTTTAGCACACTGCTAAAACAAACTAAATAGACCTGGTTTATGGCTAAGACTGACTTGACTATCTACAGCCATGTCACCACTTTAATTCTATTGTTTTCTATGTTAGCTTAAAGGGCCCATATTACGCTATTGTCTGATCTATGTTATAATGTTGTTTCCTTATCACAAACATACCTGGACTTGTGTTTTGTTTTTCATTCACACATGTTTTACACACAAACCCTGCATATTTAGACTGAGTTCTTTTCTCAAACAGAAAACACTCTGTTCCACAATGTGATGTCATGTGGTAATACAGGAAGTGCTCCACTGTGTTTTTAAACTCCATACACATTCAGAACACAGTCAAACTCTGCATTCCCACTGAGATATGTGTGCTCTTACTACTGCATATGCTCAGAGCACCGGTGATGTAGTCATGGTGATGTTTCTTATACACAAATTAAAACTACTTTTTTTTTTTTAGCCTAATCAAAAAAGTAAACTATTAATTATTATTATTATTAATAATTATTATTATTATAGCAGTAGACCTGTCACAATAACGAAACAATGAAGTTCGATAAAGATAATAAATGATAATACTGAAACTCATTTATACCACTGACAGAAAAAAACAGGAGCAGATTTAAACCACAAAAACTACTCTAAATCTACAGTATTAAAACCCATAAACTGCAATAAATTAACAGCAGAATGAAACACTTGGTTGTAAGTTTGCATCTGTAATGAGTTATGCAAGCTATTTATTCAACCTTTCACGCCTTAAATCTGATCATTTAGTCAAAAAATAACCAAAACCTTCCCAGTATGGCAAAGAAAACATACACAAGATAAATATATGTCCATCTTTCATATACTGAACGATAAGTGGAAATAGTGATTATTGTGACAGGCCTATATAACAGATCAACAACAATACCTTATGTCCGTCTGTTTAAGACGTTTTTAAAATCTATAATGTAAACTACAATGGGCCTATGTTTGATACTCATGAGTCTTAAGCTAAAATCTTCCTTAGTTGTACATTTGTGAAATTTTAGGGAGGAATAATTTGCGTACCCATAAAAATACAAGGGGGAGCATAGTTTGAGAGAACACCGGGGTCTACAGGGGTGCTAAAGGGTGCACTGCAACCATAGATTCTATACATAAATGGACATAGCTAACCAGCTAGCTGCTGCATTTCAAATACAAAGTGAGCATGGGCGTGCTTCTGGCTCCATCTACTTTACCCTGTTAACTTCTGCTGTCAGGCTTGTCATTTTGGTCTTAAAATGTTCATATTAATATGATACTGGTCTTTTTATTTTGGTGCTGTGTATGTAAATCAAAATATGAATATTAATAACAGACAAATCAGGTGCCTTCTTTCCCACTAGCAACAAGTTTGATTAACAGCTTTGCTAAGCACCCACTGCTACAACCAGTGGTGCAGGTGAGAAGGGCCTTCAACAGCCTCGCTCCGGATTGGTTATTTGGTTGCTATGATACTCTCGGTCGGAATTTGAAACGCAGCTCCAAATTGGCCATTATAACTGCTAGTCTCGATGAGTTTTATTTGACTGTGGGTGATGTCACACTCACTTCGTCCACTTCTTTAACAGTCTACGATTGCAACCTCAGTTAAAAATGTTTACATCTTCAGTTCTAAAAAAAATTAAATAATGCCTCTTGATGTTTTCGTATTATGTTTGCTCCTCTTTGAAACTCACGGACTCCCACTGTTTGGTCTGCACTTGGCCTGATTAACAACTAACCTTTTGCACTTTTGCACAGCATCTGAAATGGCAACTGCTCCTCCTGCATTATTGCTAAAAACATGGAGGGTTTCAAATATCACCCAAACAATGACACTATAGAATCATTTTTTTGGTGTTATCTGAGACCCAGTACTTGGTCTTAACGAGGGTCTTACCTTTGTGAAGTTCTTGTTGGGGGCAGTGGGGGGGCAGTCGGGGTCAGCAGGGTTCAGACAGGGCCTGTCCATGTATCCGTGTCCTATGTCCGCCTTTGTCAACATGTCCTGAAAAGTCTCCACAGGGAAGTGTTGAAGCTCTTGAAGAAACTCTTTTGGGTCAAAGTTGGACCACTGGATCCAACCTTTTCCTCTGTAAAAGGTAAATATTACGAAAAAAAACAGTTAGTTTAAAGAAAAACATATGATATCAGTCAAGTTTGGACACAAACACATTTTATATACACACAGAAGACATCAAATATATAAATATAGTACAACCCCAATTCCAATGAAGTTTAGATGCTGTGTAAAACTTACAAAATATACAGAATGCAATGATTTACAAATCTTTTTCAACCTATATTGAACTGAATAAACTACAAAGACAGGATATTTAATGTTACAACTGATAAACTTGATTGCAAATATTCACTCATTTTCAATTTGATGTCTGCAACACCTTTCCTTTTAACAACAATTAATAAGCGTTTGGGAACTAAGGACACCAATTGTTGAAGCTTTGCAGGAGAAATCCTTTCCCATTCTTGCTGAATGTACAACTTCAGTTGCTCAGCAGTCTGGGGTCTCCGTTGTCATATTTTGTGCTTCATAATGCGTCACACATTTTCAATGGGAGACAGGTCTGGACTGCAAGCAGGCCATTCTAGTACCCTCACTCTTTTACTGCGAAGCCATGCTGCTGTAACACATGCAAAATGTGGCTTGGCATTGTCTTTTTTGAAATAAACATCCCTGAAAAAGATGTTGTTTGGATGGCAGAATATGTTGCTCCAAAACCTGTATGTACCTTTCAACATTAATGGTGCCTTGACAGATGTGCAAGTTACTCATGCCATGGAAACTAACATACCCCCATACCATCACAGATGCTGGCTTTTGAACTTTGCGCTGATAACAATCCGGATGGTCCTTTTCGTCTTTGGCCCGCAGGACACGACATCCATGATTTCCAAAAACAATTTGAAATGTGGACTCGTCAGACCACACTTTCCACTTTGCGTCCGTCCATCTCAGGTGAGCTCAGGCCCAGAAAGGCCGGTGGCATTTCTGGGTGTTGTTGATATATGGCTTTTGCTTTGCATGGTACAGTTTTAACTTGCACTTGGAGATGTTAACGACAAACTGTGTTAACTGACAATGGTTTCCTGAAGTGTTCCTAAGCTCATATGGTAATATCCTTTACACATTCATGTCTGGTTTTAATACAGTATTCCTGAGGGATCAAAGGTCACAAGCATTCAATGTTGGTTTTTGTATATACACACAGAGATTTCTATATGCAGAGATTTCTCCAGATTCTCTGAATCTTTTGATGATATTATGGACCGAGATGAAATCCCTAAATTATTTACAATTACAATTTACATTGAGAAACGTTGTTCTTAGACTGGTGGACTATTTGCTCACGCAGTTGTTCATAGAGTGAACCTCGCTCCATCCTTACTTGTGAATAACTGAGCCCTTCGGGGATGCTCCTTTTAAACCCAATCATGACACTCACATGTTTCCAATTAATCTGTTCACCCGTGGAATGTTCCAAACAGGTGTATTTTAACCATTCCTCAACTTTCCCATTCTTTTGTTGCCCCTGTCCCAGCTTTATTGGAAAGTGTTGCAGGCATCAAATTGAAAATGAGTGAATATCTGCATAAAAACAATAAACTTTATCAGTTTGAACATTAAATATCATGTCTTTGTAGTTTATTCAGTTATGTAGAAAAGGATTTGCAGAATCACTGTATTCTTTTTTTTTTTTTTACACAGCGTCTCAACTTCATTGGAATTGGGGTTGTTGTTAAAAAAAAAAAAAAAAACTCTACTAAAGCTTTTTCAACAAAGCAAAAGGGTGGACACTTTGAGGATTTAAATATAAAATATAAAAAATATTTGACCATTTTGCCAATCTACTCCCGTTTTCACCCCACCCACTGTGACATATGCACTTCCTTCTCCAGTTTTAGTTCCTTAATTGGTGATAGTTGAAAGATTTGGCAGCATTGCACATTTATTTTGCTACAAATGAAAAAAAGGGCTATTCGCAGGTACCCATAGGGGGCGCCGACAGCATGTGGCACTTTGTTGTGTTGACTTTAGCAGCGATGTCAGCTCCCATTGGGCACCACAGTTTTCTAACGCAGAAGTCAGCAGAAGCTTTTTTTTTTTTATTAAGTCATTTTAGATGAATATTGTGTCTAAACTATAGAGCACATACAAGCACGATAGGGCTGGTTTAAAATGCCATATTTTTGTGTTAATTTCAAAGAGTTTTGCATGCAGCATCACCACCTTATCTATTTTCCAATTTATAAGCACATTTAAGACCTCAATGTGTTCCCAGTTTGCAAATCCATTTCAAATACTTTTATTTACTTGTCCAGTTCCCTTTCTGCAAAATGCTGTCTTTCTCCACACACACACACACACACACAGATTATCGCACATGGCTGCATCCAAAATCCCTACTCAAACAAAGACTTCAGTGAAAGCTTTTAGTTTTCCAAAATGACCCAAACAAATTGCGCACGACAGAATTCTTGCCCTGAACCCGGCCTTGTTCTTCGCTGCTTTTTGTCCCTCACACATTCCCATCTCTCTTCCTCTAAATCGCTCTCTCCATCATTCACACGACATTGTATGTGTTTAACCAGGCCTGGTTTATTATCCCCACTCTTCCAACCAGAACGGGAAATAAAAGTATGACATTTAGTGACACAAAATCACAAAATACTTGGTTAAAGAGGGGGAATTATGCAAAAATCAAGCTTTCTATAGGCCTGTCTCAATAATCACTATATCGACTTAACGTTAAGTATATGAAGCTGGAGCTATATATTTATCAACTATACTTTTCTTTGCATGACAGGGAAATGTTTTGCTATTTTTGGCTCTACAATAAAATTTAAGCTATAAAAGGTTGAATGAATAACTTCTGTGACTCATTATCACAGTCCGTATAAAGGAGTGGACAAAGTGAGTGTGACGTCACCCATGGCGTTCGGCTCAAGGCTAGCCAGCAGTTATAGGGGCCAATTTGGACTTGAGTTCCATATTTCTAATTTCAAATGCAGGTATCATAGCAACCAAAGAGCCAATCTGGAGCAAAGCTGTTGAAGGTCACACCCCTTCACACCTGCACCGCTGGTTAAGCTGGTTAAACCTGTTGCTAACACTAGTGGGAGCGACCTCGGTGAAAGAAGGTACCTGATTTGTCTCTTATTGATGATTATATCTTGAATTACATAATAGTGAAATAAAAATACCAGGATCATGTAGACAGGGTTAGAGCCAGAGTCAATGGAGCCATTAGCACAGCCCATGCTCACTTCCTATTTGGAACGTGGCGGCTATCAGGTTAGCTATGTCCATTTATATACCAGACCAAGCTCTGCTTAGCTCTTGAGATCTGACGACATCCGGGCTTTGACAAGGAGATATGCCCACAAAGTAAGTAATCTACCAATCTCTCCCTAGTCCTATTCAAACTCTTCTTATAGTTAACAGTACAAGCCCGTACAAGGCTCCGCCCACAAGCACACAGCAATACAAACGCATGATACTTACACTACTGCTTGACAAAGATGATGTGATGTGCAGTAGTTTCAACAGGAGGAGGAGGAGGGGAGGAGGAGAGGGAGGGAGGACTTATCAAAAATGAAACTGAAGCTAACTTATTTTTTTGTGAATATAATATGTATTTTCAAAACAACAGAAAAAAACTATGAAATAATTGCCCATAGAAGTATAAAAGCTCCTCTTTATGTTTTGCAGCGAAAAAGAAGAGGAAGTTCCAACACTTAAAATGACACTACACACATGCAGAGTGAAGGCTCGGCTCTGTATTACTGTAGCAGAAGCCCATTAACACACAGGACAGGACAATAGGCTGAGGCCCCGGGCTGGAGCAGAACCATCAGAAGGGCTATGCTTGCCAACAGCCATTACAATAGAGCTTTCAATGGGATGGGCTAGGGACACACACACAAACACATGCACATACACACACATATAAACACATAAGGATACACACGCAGACAGACACACGCAAACATATGCACGTACTCCCGCTCTCTCCTCCAGCAGGTTCGTTTGGATGGCTCTGGAGTGTGACATAACAAGATCCCGTTCCTATCTGTAAAGTGTAAACCTTAGGTATGCAAGATGTGTATTTTTATTTTGGATGTGTTTATCGCACTGAAAAACTGAAAAACATGTGTCGTTACTCTGAGTGGGCTCGCATCTCGACAAACCTGACTCTTATTTGGCCTAGAGATATTTTGTGATTTTGATATACAACTAAAGACCAATGAGTAAATAGCTTCTACATGGAGTAAACAGGACTGGACTCACGACAGGTAGAATGTTCCGGTATGAAGTTTGGCTCCTTCCCAGAAACAGTCCAGGGGCGTGATGATGAGGCAGGGGTGTAGTCTTTCTATAATCTAAAGAGTAACAGAAGAACAAGTAAATAGCTCCAGTCATAACACTGGTATATTTTTTTATTATCTTCATTATGTTTAGACCTACCTGGTCCACAACAGGTGTTTCTGTAACTAGTTCTCCTGATTTGTAGCATAAATGTTCTAAAGTCCATTGCCTGCAAAACAAAAGGCAGTTTAGATGTTTATTCTCATTTGAAATATAAAAAGCATAATTCCAAACAAGCAGAAATCTATTCAAAAGGAACTGCAAGCTGGATTCACGCATAAATGTTCTTAAAAAGTTATTGGTTCTTGTTAAACATTGTGTGACCCTCTTCATTCGTTCTTCATATTCGGTGGTGGCGAACTTTAGCAACAGCTGCCTTGGGGTGGACTGAGGGAGGAGTGGATTCCAGCGGCTCCTCCAACCACCAAACACACACATACACTCACCAAATGCTTACCTAGGCAAGGTGAGTGACATGTTTTTTCTCAATGGTACTTTAGCAGTCATGAGAGTGGGAATCAAACTGCTGACTCTCTGGTTGGTAAATTAGAGCATAACAGCCTAAAGAAGTTGAGTTTTTCCTAAATATTTGTCCTGGTTCTAAAATCCACATTGATAGGTGGACTTGGCAACTATGAATGCTGTATTTTATCACAATCATTTATTTACACTTCCAGTCAGATATTTGGACACACCCTCACATTTAATGGTTTTTTTCTTTATTTTTACTTCATTCTACATTTTATATACACACAGAAGACATCAAATATAAGAAGCAAGTTATATGGAATTATGTAGTAAAATGTTACTTAAAATGTTCGTATTAACCTGCTCTGCATGATCCTGGTGTTTTTATTTCACTATTGTGTCAACTCAAGATATGAACATTAATAACAGACAAATCAGGCGCCTTCTTTCCCTGAGGTCACTCATGCTAGCGTTAGCAACAGTTTTGATTGACAGCGTTGCTGAGAACCTGCTCCCTGCTAAACCAGAAGTGCGGGCGGTAAGGGACGCTACCTTCAACAGCTACGCTCCAGATTGGCTCTTTGGTTGCTATGATAGCAATGGATTTGGAATTCCAAATATGGAACTTGACTCTAAATTGGTCCCTATAACTGCTAGCCTTGATGAGCTTCATTTAATTGGAGCTGAACGCTATGGGTAACGTCACACCATGGATCTATTAAAATAATTGGATAGGCCATCGCTAGCTTAGAGTTGTCTCATGTTGGATTAGTGGTGATATTGGTACTACAATGAAAAAATTTCTCCTGCCCAGAAACGTAGAGTGCAATGTCATCGCAAACTGCCCGTGTTCAGCTGACAGTGACTGACACGAACTGACAGGGCACCTACAACTTTCACCAAGTTCGAATTTTGTGGCGATTTTTACCTATTTGAAGATCATAAACTCATCTCAAAATCCATCTGTTGCCTTAAAAAAAACACTTTTTAATGCCTTGCTCTGGCTACGCTCTATGTCCGCTCTAGTTATGCTCAAGTGCTGATTGGTTAGAGTGGACATGTGGTACGACATGAATGAGCATGTGAGAGATGTGAACAAGCCCAACTGTTGTAAATGAGCCACAGGTTTAGAACATGGTTCAGAAGTACCCTGGAAGTATAAACATTACAATTTATAATTTGTAATTTATTTATTACTCCCTGATCTCCTTCAAAGCTGCTTCACTCGCTCTCATCGCCCAAAGTCTCATGGGGGGTAGCTCAACTGCATGGTCCATGGACAGGGCTTGCGTCACACTCACTTAGTCCACTTCATTAAACAGTCTATTGCAGACTTTTGAAGCCAACCTTTGCTTTGTCAAAAAATATTTAGTTATTTAACTTTTTTTTATTTACTACATAATTCCTTATATCTTACTTCATATATTTGATGTCTTCTGTGTGTATATAAAATTTTGAAAATAGTAAAAACTTTCAAAATTTGATATACTCATTTTATCCTCTCATTTAGTAAAAACCTTGAATAAGAGGATGTCTCCAAACTTTTGACTGGTAGTGCATGTTTAATTATGTTTATATGTGTTTTCATTACATTAGCTGAATCATTATAGTCAGTGTAATTTGTTAATAGCAACTAATAATAGATTTTGAACTACACATTTTGTTCTGATCATTCAGCCCAAAATGGACAGTAGCAGTGTATATAAATGAAAGCTCTTGTGAAGCTAGCATGCTGCACTCACCTCTCATAGAGAAACACATGGACCCTGCTAGCTCTGAGTGCCGACTCCAGATGTTGTAGCAGCGCCTCCACCGTTAGCACGTTAGCTCCTTCCTCGTGTGGCGTCTGGATCATGAGCTGAGGGTTAAACATGGCTTCCTCTCCCATCTGTTGACGAGTGTATTTCAGCTCGCGATTCACACGCCCCCCCACTGCAAAAGGTACACAAAAACAGATTAGATTATAGGGATACGATACCACTTTTTCCACAATGAGTATGAGTACTTTCTTTTGAGAACTCGCCGACTCTGAGTACCTGGCATTATTTTACAGGGGTTTCATTATAATGGTATTTATTTTTTTATTTTTTTATTTGGTTTGGACAATGCATGTTGATGAAGAGGCACGATTCAACATGAACGTAAACACACCAGATTCCCAAGGGCTGGGGTCAGAAAAGGGTCAAAATAAAAACAGCACACTGCACTCATTGCACAGTTGCCATAGTTGCACATTCTACACATTGCACATTACACTCATTGCACATTACACGCATTGCACATTACACGTATTGCACATTACACTTATTGCAGACTATACTCATTGCACAGTTCCGATTATTGCATCATTCAAAGTATTGCACATTCCATTCATTACACAGTAAATTATTTGGGTCAGTTTCGGATATCCATTCAAGACAATTACATTTTACACCCACCCCCTTCATATTTTGCCCATACATGCAAATATGTCTCTATAGAAAAGTTAACATCACATTACCACTATAGATGAGTGCATGTTTGGTTTGACCATAACCAGTTTTTCATTTGAGCTTTAAAAGAACTGTACGTGGGACATTCTCTCAGAGAGACTACTCCACAGGTTTCCACCTTGGACAGACAATACATTCTGACCAAAGGTGATCTGTCTGTGGGGATCAGCAGGTCACCTCTGGGAGTGTAGAACTTTATTAATTGGGCAAGCTCTTTTAAGGTTGATCATGTTCTTAAAGTCCAGTAGTCTATGCTTTTTCACAACCTGACAGTGGTGGTGGGAAATGGGTTTTTTTATCAAGTATTTTTAGGCCTCTTTTATAGAGATTTTCAATGGTTTTAAAGGGTTGGGGCAGGCAAGAGACCAAGTAGTTAAACAATAGTCTATGTGGGAGATGATCATAGAGTAGAAATAAGTTTTAGCAGCACTCATGTTTAAATTATTCCAGATATGACAAAAAATCTGATTATTGAATTACCTGGTACACTTTTTTACATGACTTTTAAAGGACAATGTTGGGTCTAGGATAACTCCAAAGTATTTAAATTCTTGGACTAGATTAAGTTCTACTCCGTTGAGAAAGACATTAGATTGCTTTAGTTCAGTATGACATTTTGAGAAGTACATACAGAACGTTTCTGTGGAGGAGGGACACACGATAAAGCAGCTGTAAATCTAATTCATTGCAGGAGGAAGCAGAGACTGAAGACTCGAAGGCGAACTCATCCTTCACCCTACACACTGAAGTCACTGAGATGATTGGCAAGCTTCTCGGTGGCTAGGCTCCAGGGGTGAATGAGATCTGCCTCGAGTGTCTCTGGATGTTGTGGGTGTCCTTGCTGACACGTGTGACACATCACATGACAGACGGGGACAGTGCCACTGGACTGAAAGACTGGGTAATAGTCCCTCAATTTAAGAAAGGACCGGAGGACTAAAACAGGGCTAAACCAGGACTTAAGCAGGAATAAAGCAAAACTAAACCAGTACTAAACCAGTACTAAAGCAGGACAAAAGCAGGACTAAACCAGCACTAAACCAGGACTAAAGTAGGATTAAACCAGGATTAAAGCAGAACTAAAGCAAGATTAAACCAGCAGTAAACCAGGAGTAAACCAGGACTAAAGCAGGACTAAACCAGGACTAGACCAGGACTAAAGCAGAACTAAAACAGGACTAAATCAGGACTAAAGCAAGACTAAAGCAGGAATGAAGCAAGACTAAAGCAGGACTAAAGCAGGACTAAGCAGGACTAAACCAGGACTAAACCAGAACTAAACAAGGACTAACCCAGGACTAAATCCAACTACAGGGGAATCACACTCCTCAGCCTTCCTGGTAAGGACTATTCCAGGGTACTGGAGAAGTGAATCCAACCAGTAGTCAAACCTTGGATTCAGGAGGAGCAGTGTGGTTTTCGTCCTGGTCGAAGAACACTGGTGCAGCTCTATACTCTCCATCGGGTCCTCAAGGGTTCATGGGAGTTTGCCCAACCAATCTACATGTGCTTTGTGGATCTGGAGAAGGCATTCGACCATGTCCCTCGTGGAGCCCTTTTGGGAGGCATGGGTTCAGAGGCCCGGACTGTCCAGTCCCTTTACAAAATGAATCAGGAGCTATGTTTGCATTGCTGGCAGTAAGTCAGACCTGTTTCCAGAGTATGTTGGACTCTGCCAGGGCTGCCCTTTGTCACCGGTTCTGGCTTTGAGCCAGGACCTGCAGCAGGTTTGCAGCAGAGTGTGAAGCGGCTGGGATATTAATTAGCTCCTCCAAATCCAAGGCAATGGTTCTCAACCAGAAAAAGATGGCTTGCCCTCTCCGGGTAGGTGGAGAGTCCTTGCTTCAAGTGGAGGAGTTCTCGGGGTCTTGTTCAAGAGTGAGGGGAGGATGGAGTGTGAGACTGACAGGCAGCTCGATGCAGCAGCTGCAGTGATGTTGATGTCGTTTTATCAGACTGTTGTGGTGAAGAAGGAGCTTAGCCGAAAGGAAAAGCCCTCGATTTACCAGTCAAACTACATTCTTACTCTCAACTATGGTCATGAGCTTTAGGTAATGACTCAAAGGACAAGATCACGGATACAAGCAGTTGAAATGAGTGGTTGGACGCTCTCTTAGACATAGGGTGAGGAGCTCAGTCATGTGGGAGGAGCTCAGAGTAGAGCTGCTGCTCCTCCACATTGAGAGGAGCCAGCTGAGGTGGCTTTGGCATCTGTACAGGAAATCCCCTGGACGCCTCCTTAGGGAGGTGTTCCGGGGCATGTCCCAACGGGAGGAGGCCCTGGGAAAACCCAGGACCCGTGGGGTGAGTATGTCTCTCAGCTGGCCTGGGAATACTTTGGGGTCCCACCAGAGGAGCTGGAGGACGTGTCTGGAGTGAGGGAAGTCTGGGAGTCCCTGCTTAGACTGCTGTCCCCGCGACCAGGCGCCGGATAAGAAGAAGAAGAAAATGGATGGATAGATGGATGGATACTCAAACACATGAATGAAACAAAACACAACTCCTGGTATGGTTTTGAGGAGATAACAACATTTTAAGATGGGTTAAAGCTCACAAGAGTTTGTGTTGTGTACTATAGGAGTTTTAAGAGGAAACTAAAGCTATCTGCTGTTTCTGAAAGTTTACTTTTCACTGTGATTGACCAAATCCAGAGCACAAAGGAAGCATGAACGAACATGGCGGCGCGCACGGACGCAGCAGCCCTGAGCTCCCGCAACTGGCATGTTTTTATATTATTTCTGCTATTGTGCACGCATTTTGGACTATAACTGCACTAATAATATTACTGCCAGAGTGAAGGACAGATGCTCTAATGTAATTTCGTTGTTAATCTGACAATGACAATAAATTATTGAAACTTGAATCCACCTGTTACTCAGAGCATGAAAAAGGCTGACCAATAGGAGGAGAGGATGTTGGAAAGTGTTTGGTTTTCACCATACAGTTGTGTTTAATAAAACTCTGGGAATAATGATATGAGGATCTGATCAAAACAGCAGACAGTCACAGCGATGAGATCATAATTGCATTTTTATGCCCATATGGCTCAGCCCTATGTTATGTTTATTACTGTATATTTAAAGCCACAGCCCTTGCTTGTCTGCATATATTGAAGAATGGGTCAAATGCAGAAGTGTACCTTAACTTTAACTTATCTATAGCACCTCCAAATGCCCAGAATTTTTTCAACTGGTCTTAAAATTTTTATCAGGAGTGTAAGAATTCACATTTTGGACTGTTGGATCTCAAGAAGGTTCTATGTAGGGGTGTGCTAAAATATCGATACACCGATATGTATCGATATTACTAAAATCGATATGGTATTGATTCTTTGTTTCCTAGTATCGATATCGATATTCCCCCCAGACATTACTCTTTACTGGTGAAGAGAAGCGAGAAGCAAGAGAAACGAAAATGTCAGAAAAAATGTTTCAACCGCCTTCCTCCCTCTAGTTAGAAACATGCATTAATCAAAAAGCACTTCATTCTGTTTTTTTAATCTTCAATAAATGGAAGATAAATGCACCATTTAATGTTTTTTTTTTTTTTTGTTTTTTGTGAAAATTGGGTTGACCATTTAAGTAAGGTTGAAGGCCTTCATTTTTTTCTGAATCGTATCGTATCGATTTGAAATATATCGTATCGAATCGTATCGTATGGCACTGTATCGAGATAAGTATCGTATCGTGGACTGTGTATCGAGGTACATATCGTATCGGCAGCTTCTTGGTGATACCCAGCCCTAGTTCTAAGTAAGAAGAAATGGGAGTAAGAGAAAAAAAAATTGAGTAAGCAAGCAACAACCATTAAACTGAAATAGGCTGTTCATCAGCTGATCAAGAGTTTAAGACCACAGCCTTTAAAAGCCCAAATCTTCGCAAAAATGTGGATTCAGTGTAATTTTCTGTCACGTGGCCACACTGTCACGACCTATTGATGGCAAAGGCAAAAAAGCTTTCTCTCTTTGAACGTGGTCTGATTGTTGAGCTGCATCAGCAAGGCCTCTCACAGGGGGCCATTGCTGCTGAGGTTGGATGCAGTCAGACAGGATCTTTTAAGAAGTTTAAAATGACTGAGGGTTATGGGGAAAAAAGTCAAGTAGTAGACCCAAAAAAATTTCACTGGCCCTGAGCCGGAGGATCCGATTGGCTGTCTGTCAAGACATGGGATGATCCTCAGCACAAATTAAGCTTGTCACTGGTGCCAATTGAAGTCCCATAACCATTAGACGGCATCTGCAAGAGAAGGGTTTTAAGAACAAAGAACCTCTTCAAAGACCTCGTCTCCTTCAACAGCACAAAATTGCCCATTTGGAGTTTGCATGAGAGCACCAAACATGGGACATTGAAAGGTGGAAGAAAGTTTTATTCTCTAATGAGACAAAATTTTACCTTGACGGTCCTGATGGCTTCCAACATTACTGGCATGTTTTCTCCATGGCACAGTGGAGGGGGTGCCATCATGATCTGGGGGGCTTTTTGCTTCAGTGGAACAATGGAGCTTCAGGTTGTGCAGAGACATCAAACAGCAGCTGGCTATGTGGAGATGTTGCAGGGGGCATCCCTCATGACTTAAGGCTGTGTGGTAATGACTGGGTTTTTCAAGGACTTCTTCCAAAGAAATAACATCACTCTTTTCCCCTGATCTAAATCCAATTGAAAACATTTGGGAAGTTTACAAAAATGGACACCAGTTCCAGACAATGGATGCCCTCCGTGAAACCACCTTCACCGCTTGGAGCAACATTCCCACTAGCCTTCTGGAAACACTAGCCTCAAGCATGCCGAAACAAATTTGAGAGAATGGCGTAGCTACTCATTACTGAGTCCTCTTTTTATTTCCTAATTTTATTTCTATTTTAGGGGAGTTTGAAGTTTTTTTTAGATGGGGTCTTAAACTTTTGATCAGCTGATCACTTTAATGGTTGTTTGGAATAAATTTGTAGCGACAGTAAGCCTGTGTCGCTTCGAGAGGAGTCCGGGTCCAGTACTGACGCGCTGAATGAATGACTGAATGACTCGTGGATTGCGTTTTATGGTGGGTTTAATCAGTTACTGCAAATGGTGTTTGAACAGATTACACATACAGATAGATGGTACGTTGTAGGCCTACAGGAAATTAGTATGGTAACAAGAAAGAAAAATAAATGCGGTCAACGAAAATACGGCTACCGGGCGTCTCCCCTCTCCACCTGTAGACAGCAGGAAACCCGGTGCCTTTGTACCTCCCCATACGTAACCCTTGCCGACGTGAACCCCGCCCCTCATGCATTACCATGGTAACCAAAACACACATATGGCTCCTACAAGATTGCTTACTCAAATTTTTTCCTTGTCTCACTCCCATTTCTTCTTTTTGCATTTTCAAGCACTACTTAGAACCTTCTTAAGATCCAACAGTGCAAAATGTGAATTCTTACAATTTTTCAACTGGTCTTAAAATTTTGATTAGGAGTATAAATGGTCACGTTTTTATACAGCACTTTTCCACCTTCAAGACACTCAAGGCACTTTACGTCAAGGAACCACTCAACCATTCACACACATGCATTCATACACTAGTGTACGCAGACACTCAGGGCGAATTGGTTAGAAGTGTCTTGCCCAAGGACACAACAACAGAATTAATCTATGGGAGCTGGAATTGCACCGTCAATCTGTGGGTCAGTGGATCTGACCCAGATGTTTATGTCAAGAGCATAGACTGTATAGATAAATGGACATAGCTAACCTGCTAGCCGCTGCTTTGCAAAAAGGAGGTGAACACTCGCATCCGCCCATTGACTCTAGCTTCAAGTCGCTTTCTCTCTCTGTAACTGCTGCTGTCAGGCTCGTCATTTTGGTCTTAAAATGTTTGTATTAATCTGCTCTACATGATCCTGGTACTTTTTAGTTCTATTGTGTCTGTAACTCAAGATATAAACATTAATAACAGACAATTCAGCTGCTTTCTTTTCCCAATTCGAACTGCCAACCTTTAAATCAGTGGACAAATACTCAACCAACTGAGCTACAACCACCCACAAACTAAAACTTTTTAACATCTTCCCTGCCAAGATAACAACACACCCAAGCATATTTTACATTACTATAATATGTCAGTGATATTAATAATATTTGTTTTATTTAGTCACACACAATCGCTCTCAAACTCAACACAAAATGTTCTTGACTTTGCACAATGTTAAAACCTTACCCCTGTTTATTTTCAAAGCATGTGTTTCGAGATCCACAAAATCAGGTTTGAATTCTAACCTCGCTCTCGCTAAATGGAACAAGCAGCTCAGGGTCAAAATCCGAATGCGTTCTCACAACACCAAAACACATCTCTCCCCAAATCTGCAAACACGTTGTGAGAGCCAGAGCACGTTGAGAGCATATGTGTTGACAGTGAGTGTGTATGCATTTGATAAAGACCACATCTCCAGGCTCGTTTCCCGGGGCCGCAGAGGGATGCAGAGTGCTCCCCCACCCAGGCCCACAAAAGCAGCCATTCACCTCCTCCTCTGCCCCTGCTCCACACGGGTCCAGCCAACAAGGCAACTCTGGCAAAGTCTATCCCACAAACGCTCACGGACACAGGGAGAGCGAGCCAATGGGATACAAGAATAGGGACTAAGGTTCTCACGATACTGAAATTTCAAACTCGAAAGATGGAATTAATGTGATTTTCAGCATTAAATGGTAGCACTTTCTTTTATATTCCCATGTGGCCTTATATCTGTGAAATCCCTCAGTGGTCCAGGTAGGTTCCATAGTGGTCCATGGGGGTCCATGTGGTCTTATACTTGTTCCGATACAGTTCATTCTAAAGCAGTGGTTCTTAACCTTGTTGGAGGTACTGAACCCCACCAGTTTCATATGCACATTCACTGAACCCTTCTTTATTGAAAAATAAAATATGATTTTTTTTCAAATTCAAGACATAGTTATGTTTTACTGGTACACAAAATGAGCCGTGCATTAACATCAGTGTGTTCAAAGAACAAAACCAATACAATGCATGAACTCACAACAAATTACATACATACCTTTTCACAAAGACATGACCTTTTTTATTAACCTGTTCTACATGATCCTAGTTTTTTTTATTTCACTACTGTTCCCATAAATCAAGATATGACCATTAATAACAGACAAGTCAGGCACCTTCTTTCCATATTGGGGATCTTCAAATACTTAAAGACATCAGTATCAGAACAGAAAAATCAGTTTTTACCTGTTGAAGGTAAAGCCACTTCCAAACCAGGAGTGTGGGTGCTTAGGAATGGTGTCAAGAAAACCTCTTTGCTAATGCTATCGGGAGTGACCTCGGGAAAAGAACATTGTCTGTTATTAATGTTCATATCTTGATTTACGAACAAAATAGCGAAATAAAAACTTCAGGATCATGTAGAGCGTGTTAATACAAACATTTTAAGATAAAAATGATGTCGATGGAGCCGGAAGTGTGCCTATGCTCAATTCCTATTTGGAACGCCGCAGCTAGTGAGTTAGCTATGTCGATATACACTCTGGTCTGGACCTCCACTGACCCTGTGTGGATAATCTGTGACATTGTATTAAGATTTAATTCGATTTAACAGTTCCACACAATTCCACACAAACTCAATATTTTCTGCTGTTCTGGACCACCCAGCCGGACCAACGGAACTGGAGAGGAGGGGGACACGTCTCCAGGCATTCTCAAAATACACTTGATTTACTTTTTCCAGAACCAGACAGCATTCCCATCTGATCCCGTCTGAAGCCATGTTTATATTATACTCATCATTAATAGCAGGCCTGGGATAACTGGAGCGACCTGCTTGGATTGAGAAAGGCCAATTCCACAGCTCCAAAACTCCAGGACTCCTTCAAAGAGTATGGAACTGGTTTAGACTCTCTGCACACTCACAGAGCATTAACAGCCTTGTCTGGAGCACTCAGAGCAGAGTGCGCTGAAGGCTTGGGAAAACAGCGACTTGGGAGCTCAGCTTAGGACCCTAAACTGGAATAGTGACAGTATAAAGAACTGACTACAAGAGCTATGTATAGCTGTTTTTATAGCTGTATAGCTGTTTTTATGAACATACCAGCTGTGCTATAAAAGTATTAAATTATAAAAAAAACTATTATTTTGTCTTTCAGGTTTTCACATTTCATCACAATCAAATCAAAATTACATTTAGAGTTGACGCAATTGTAATCGCTGGCAGTTCGAATCCTGTTCTTGACAAAAAAAAGTGGTTCACTGATGTAAAGCGCTTGAAAGTGGAACAGCACGTCATAAAAATGTAACCAAACCATATCAAAATAATAAAATCTTCCCTGCAAAAAACAGAACTTAGGTATGGGGAAGTCTAAACTACAGGTACAACTATTTGGCTGCATTCACTTAAACTGGTTTGGTCCTAGATTCAGTTTAGATGTAAACTGACTCATGGTTCGTTCTGTTTTAGTCCGGTTTTGATATAGCATTTTTGCAAGTGGGAATGCACTCTTACTGTAGCCTATATGGGTTAATAAATTTGCACACAGACTAAACATTACAGTGACAACAATATCCACATTTTTGCTCTTTGGCCGTTACATAAACATATGAACTCCAAGCATGAGGAAACTCTTAAAGGGACAGTGTTAAAAATGCCTGCTGAACATATTCCAAGTTGCAGACTACCACCCAAAGACTCAGAGTTTACAGCGAGGAGCAGGACAAGTCTGAGGAATGCACTCTCTCTACAGGAAACGCCACATTACGGCCCGAGGGCTCAAGAAATTCCACACTTCATGAGGTTACAACGTTTTGGGGTCAGCGGCGAGCACAGCACACAGCCTGCAGGTGAAATTAACACCACAGCTGGACCGGCCCGAGCGCAGTTAGAGTAGAGTTAGCGTGGCGTTAGTGTAGTGTTAGCGCAGTGTTAGTGTAGTCCACACAGCTGTGTTTCTTTAGACACATCCTCCTCCTCAGAGCACCGAATGACCCCACCAAATGTAGATACAGCTCCAGTGACCTCAAGCTCATCGACTTTGCACTCCTGACCGACACTCACAGTCCCCTATCCCAGCAGATTTATACAAAACCAGTGATTTGTTCCTCCTTTTGTCCAATTTGAACACTAAAGACAGCATATAGTGTCATTTCTTTAGCCAAATCACAGAAAAGCAAGATTGAAAATGACTAGAACGCAAAGACACTTTAATCTGACTTACAAGCATAGTGTGTATATATAAATGGCCATAGCTAACCTGCTAGCCAGAGAGTTCCAAATAGGAAGTGAGCATGGATGCGTTTCTGGCTCCATCGACTCTGGCTCCAGTTCATTTTACATTGAAAGACTGTGGCCTCTCTTTGTACCTGCTGCTGTCGGGCTCATCATTTTGGTCTTAAAATATTTATATTAATCTGCTCTACATGATCCTGGGATTATTATTTCGCTATTGCGTCCGTAACTCAAGATTAATAACAGACCAATGAGGCACTTTCTTTCCTGGTAGCGTTAGCCACAAATTTGATTGCCAGCATTTCTAAGCACCTGTTCCCTGCTAAAATAGACTTGAGGGTGGCAAAGAGTGTTAGGGGCGGCAGTGGTTAGAGCATTGGTCTCCGAACCTGAAGGTCGGAGGATCGAGTCCAGCTCGGACCAAGTTCTGTCGTTGTGTCCTTAGGCAAGACACTTCACCCACATTGCCTAGTATGAAAGTGGTGTGTGTGTGTGAATGATCGGTGGTGGTCGGAGGGGTCAATGGCGCAAACTGGCAGCCTCGCTTCCGTCAGTCTACCCCAGGGCAGCTGTGGCTACAATAGTAGCTTACCATCACCAAGTGTGGAGTGAACGAATAATGACTTCACTGTAGCGCTTTGAGAGGCTTTGATAAAGCGCATTATTATTATTATTATTATTATTACCTTCAACAGCCTCACTCCGAATTGGCTCTTTGTGTTTAGAATTCCAGATATGGAACTCGGCTCCAAATTGGCAGAGTACTGTGTAACCCTGATGATCATGGAGCTTATGGGACAAAAATGCATTGTTTTATTGCAGCAGGAACAAGAAAAGGAAACCACATATTATACAACTTTTTTGCAGTGCTGCCTGTGAGAAGACATGAGGGTTATACAAGGCCGTACTCCGATAATGAGCTGTTATATATTAGCCAACCAGTATTTCATTCTCTGAACATCAGAAAACCTAACGATGAGTTTGCAGTTAGTATAGCAAACTAAACTCAAGAACTCAACTTAAGATTTAGTGAATAGTGTAAAATACTGAAATTATAAACTCAATTACAATACTAAAGTAAAAAAAAAACTAAAACAAAAAAACCCAAACCTAAAAATACTTTAAAAAAATACTTGATCAGGGGAGTCGACATGGGGGGACAAAGGGGTCTGTTGTCCTGGGCCCCAGGGTCTTAGGGACCCAGAATTGGACCCTCTCTCTGTTCTATTTATATTAGAGTAATTATATTTGCCCCCAGGCCCTCAAATTACTGTCAACAGGCCTATGATATGAACTAGACAAACAATGTCATTTTCAGTGTTTTTTTTAACTTCAGACAAACATCAAAAGTAAAATTATCAGATTATCAAAAGGTATCTGATATCTGATACCACAGACTGTATAAAGAAGTGGACTAAGTGAGTGTGACGTCACTCATAGCGTTCGGCTCTAGGCAAATGAAGTTCATCGATGCTAGCAGTTATAGGGGCCAATTTGGAATTACATATTTGGTTGCTATGATTCTCACTGTCAGAATTCCAAAGAGCCAATCTGGGCTGTTAAAGATAACTGCTGGTTTAGCTTGGAGTGGGACGCTAGTGGGAATGACTTCAGTGACAGAAGGTGCCTGGTTTGTCTATTATTAATGTTCATACCTTGATTTATGGACACAATAGCGAAATAAAAACACCAGGATCATGTAGAGTGGGTTAACACCAACATTTTAAGACCAAAATAACGAGTCTGACAGAAGCAGTTACAGGGACAGGGGTGACAGCTTTTCAATAGAAAGTAACTTGAAGCCAGATTTGATAGAGCTGGAAGCGCCCCCATACTCACTTCCTATTTGGACTGCAACGGCTAGCAGATTAGCTATGTCCATTTATGTATAAAGTCTATGATCAATGCACATTCAAATTAGTAACTATATTTGATACTACTTTTATTATATGGGTGTTGATTTTTTTGGACAAAATTTGCAAAAAGCATGTTATGATCAAAATGCAAACCCTCGTCTTTGTATCCAACGTAAACAGAAAGACTCCAGCTTTTGACATGTGCATAACCTCTTTAACCATTACAAACACTTCCTTAGCAGACCAGTACATGCATCTTTAGAGTTCACATGTTTCAATCTCATATACCAGCAATCGATGTGTTACAGTATATAGGCTCTTGGCTGGTCTGTGCATGTGCTGACGGTCTTAAATGGCTCTTTGAAAGCTCTCCAGGATTGAAATGTAAACTGGAAGCAAGGACACATAGGACCACAAAGGAATGACTTCACTAAAAGAGCAGCTTTGAAAATATTTAGCCAACAGTGAAGCGTGCACCCATAAGACTTTTGAAGGGTTCTGCCCAGGGCCCAGCCAAAACCACACACCCTTGGCCAAAGACAATACACCACCGATGTAGACATTGCTTTTTTCTCCTTTGCAAACTCAAGGTTAGGTCTGTATGATTTAGGGGAAAAAGTGATAAGTATTGCAATTAGATTTATGATATATGTTTCAAAAGTAGGATTCCTTTCAGAGTGGTGCTGTAGTAAAGAAATTCTTGTTGCACTAAAAGCATGTGCTGCTGATCAATTGGTCAATTAAAAGTGGCATACGTATCGCTGTGTATCTGACCCAAACTGCATTCACAAGACTACACCTGCAGGGGGAGTTCTGCTATTTATGAAGAAAAAAAAGTACTAGGAAACATTGTTTTAAAAGGTAAAAGGTCAAATTTTTATATAGAGCTTTTCAAACTTCAAAGCTCAAAGCACTTTACATCAAGGAACCACTCACCTATTCACACACACATTCATATGCCAGTTTACACAGACACTGGGGGCAAGGAATCCAGCTCTGACGCGTCTTGCTCAAGGACATCACCATAATATACATTGTCAGTACTGGGAATCAGACCACCAACCATCACAGCTGAGCCATTACCACAATAAGATAAGTAACCATATAACAATCTATAACAAATTTGAACTTTGAACACAAAAACGGCAAAACATATTTTATACTTTTATATCCCATTTTGTACAATTTCATCACTGGAAAAAATTGTTGAAAATTGCAAACTCTAGGACATGCTGTATGTGTGTGTGTGTGTGTGTGTGTGTGTGTGTGTGTGTGTGTGTGTGTGTGTGTGTGTGTGTGTGTGTGTGTGTGTGTGTGTGTGTGCGCGTATATATAGACATTTTATTTTTTTGCAATATTTAGTAAGTAATATTTTAGTAAACCCAATGTGATTCTTTTTATTTAAGAATTATAATTTAAATTTAACAAAAATATCACTTCTTCTCCTATTGATTCTTTATCACTAGTAAACCCAGAAGCTTATATATTGTAGAAATTCCAAATCTTAAAAATCTCTCAGTTTGGGTCTGCAACAACCTGTTTACATTCAGAAATCATACAAATTTATGGAGCTAGTTCAAACCAGCCTCCACCAGATACCCTTCCATATCAGTCCACACGAAATAACCCAAATTAAAAACGTGCCTCTACTTCACAATTTTCTTCAAGTTTGTTTACTACTCGTCCTAAATTCTGCCTGCTGAACACATACATACACTTCCTCGCTTGGCATCTTCAGAGGAACCTGGGCCAAATTCATTACAAAAACAGCCCCTCATCCAATCAAATCGCAGCGTTGGTGCATACACAGGGACCTATGTGTGTCACTGTATTGGGATCACTCAGAGCGGTCCATTCAGAGTGTTGCATAACATTAACCCTTGGTCCCCTTATTCGCAAAATGTAGAAGAAGAAGAAGAAGAAGAAGAAGAAGAAGAAGAAGGGAGGGAGGAGAGGGGGAGAGTGAGAGAATGCACTGTAAAAATGTATTTAATATACATGGATTTAAAGGCTCCATATTACGCTGTTTTGTGATCTGTTATAATGTCGTTTCCTCATCACAAATATACCTGGACTTGTGTTTTGTTTCATTCACACAACACACAAACACATTAACACACAAACTCTACATATTTAGACTGAGTTATTTTCTCAAAGTGATAACGCTCTGTTCTACTTTGTGATGTCACGTGGTAATACAGAAAGAGCTACACTGTGTTTTTAAACTCCATACACCTTCATTAGAATCATTTGGATGATTTAAGGTCTGGAATTGTCAGTCTCTACTGAATTAAAGATAAAAGGCTAAGCTGTTAATTTAAAAACTACCGCTTGATGACATCACAAGGTGGAACAGAGCATTTTGAGCTTTAGACAGACTAATAATAAAGTGTTACTTAAACATATGTGAATGAAACAAAATAAGATATGTTCCCACAGTAGGGAAATACCAGTATTGCACCACACAGTTAAAGAAAAGAAGGAAAATAGTACATGCGATAAAACAAGATAATAGATAAATAGCTTAAAATAATTTCAAAAATAGACTTAAAAATAAACTAAAAATAGACAACTCCAGGTATGTTTTTGAGGAGATAACAACATTAGAGCATAGCTATAAGCTCACAAGAGTCAGTTTTGTGTAATATAGGAGCTTTAAACTGCTTAAAATCAGGGTATTGATGTTGTTTTGGGTGATTTTTTAATGAATAATTACATTTTTTAGAAATATTTTTGGAATTATTTCAGACTGGACCAGTTTCCTTTTTCAAATTAAACCAGCCCTATTGTGCTTGTGTGTGCTCTATAGTTATAATTTCTGACACCCATGGATCATTATGTTACAATCTGCACATTTTAAATCACAATATTCATCTAAAACGACTTGATAAAAGAAACAAGTCTGCTGACTTTCACATTGCCGAATGGGAGCTGACGTGGCCGTAAACAACATCACAACAAAGCGCCACATGCTGTCGGCCCCTCTTATGGATAGCTGCACATCACACAAGCAGCCCATTTTTTTTTCATTTGTACCAAAAAGACGATGTGATGCTGCCGAATCCTACAACTATCACTGATTAAGAAAATTAAACTAGTGAAGAAAGTGCATAGTGCCAGTCTGAAGAATAGGTCTGATTTAAATCAAATCTGGTTATGGAGTTAATGGTGCACTACACAACTTTTCTGGTGAACAGTCTGCCACCTGCTCGTCTCCATGGAGATGTTATTGTTATTGCTATTTGCATGGAATGCTCCACAGTATGGCATTAAGCTTATCTATCTCCATAAAAACAGCAGGGGATGTCACCAGGCCAAGTTACAGATCACATCTGTGGAAAGGTGTTTCTATTTACAGTGAGAATGCAATTGAAATTATTAAAATATAAAACAACCTTGAAAGTAGTTAGCTAGTACAACATCAAAATCTAGACCTACTTATAAAGAGTCTGAACCTGGAACTAAACATGGAATACCCCAGGACTAAACCAGGTATGAACCAGGTCTAAACTAGGACTAAACTAGAACTAGAATAGGACCAAACCAAGGATGTTACTGAGCTCAAATTATGACCAGGATAAACGTTAATTCAAAATAAAACATAAAAAGTCTTGTCATTTGAACTCATAGATGTTTCTGTTTTTGCAGTGCATATTGTTTCGAAGGAGTGGACTTCATCCCATCCCTGCTCTCTAACTCCCCTAAACCCCGCCTCTGTATTCTCTCAGTTTCTCTCCTTTTGCTCTAGTGAATGCTGCACTCTGATTGGCCAGATAATGACAGCAATCAGCCCGGCCCAGTGCAGCCCACCCTCTTCACCCCCAATACAACGTTTGGTGTTTTACAAGCAACTTAATACTTTTACTCAAGTACAAGTATACGCATGTTTGATATTTTTTTAAATAAAAATGTTTGTTTTTATTTATTTACGTCTTTGATTGGGACAGTGCATATTAATGAACATTGGTAAAAAATTGTAAATATGCCAGATTATAAATAGAAGTAGTACGAGTACATTTTTATATACCGCTTTTCCACCTTCAAGGCTCAAGGTGCTTTAATCAACGAATGACACTGCAGACACTGGGGGCAAGGAGGGTAAAGTGTCTTCCCCAAGAACACAATGGCAGCATTAATTTGTGAGTGCTGCAATCGCACCACTGCCAATGATGTTTAAGTCGAGAGCGGGATTGGAACTGCTAATCTTTGGATCAGTGGACAAACACTCTATCAACCACAGACAAACCACTGTCGCCCAAGTAGTAGTTTGATATTATTAGTTAGTATGGTGGTAATAAAACACAACAAGAGAAATTGAAGGGTGCAAATAGCTGTAAGTAGCATTTTGCAAAATACAAAAGTTACAATGCCAAAAAACATTTACATTTTTTGTATGTAATCGTTCAGCTACTTAACTAATTTTTTATAAAGTATACGACAATAACTGAAATATTGCCGCATCATATCATCAAAAGTATCGTTGGTTTTCACAATATATTGAATCACAAGTCACTTTGTTTAGACCATGATCCTTTGCTGTTTTAGTGCAGACAACATGAAGACATAATTGCTATTAAGCACTTTTAA
Organism: Periophthalmus modestus; assembly: GCA_019594935.1. Taxonomy (NCBI): domain Eukaryota; kingdom Metazoa; phylum Chordata; class Actinopteri; order Gobiiformes; family Gobiidae; genus Periophthalmus; species Periophthalmus modestus. Next base: position 28,776,369 of record JAIEZT010000012.1, on the reverse strand, counting down.
ATCTTAGTTCTTTGGTTCTGACAGAACCAAAATCAAAGGCATTTTAAAAGGATGCATATATGAATACATGAACTTGGATAATAACTGAATGTATTTTTTGAAACAATTATTTATGTACTTTAAAAAGTTAACCAGCAGGGGGCGCACACACTTATAAAGTTAGTTTACAGTAATGTTTTGTGAGCGATTTGAGCAATACTCATAAATACAATTCAGTTTTGTTTCAATGCACAGCCCTACTTTTAAGAGTCCACTTTTACAAACCCGAACCCATTCCGAAGATGACCCTCCAATGCAAGAACGTTACAAGAGAAGTTATATATAAATACTTCTTATTTTAGAGTTGAAAATCTATAGTACTGTGTGGATCCAGCCTCTCCATGAACAAGGATACTTGTGTGTATGAACGGGATTAGCTGGATTAGGTGCTGTCTCAGTGTGGACCCCTGCTGTGAAGAGGAAGCCCAAAAACCAGGTCACCGCTCTGCCTCAACACCCTGGCAACCTCCCAAACACTCCTATACACTCCCATTTACTCCCATACACTCTTATACGCTCCCAAACACTCTCATACACTTTTATACACACCCAAACACACCCATAAACTCCAATACACTCCCATAAATGCACATACTCTCCATACTGATCTGAAGGTTGGCGGTTCAAATCCCACTCTCGGCATAAAGATCACTGATTGAGGGCTCAGATATACCAGCCCACAGGTTGGTGGTGTAAGATCATTCTAAAGCTGCTTGGGAAAGGTACATTTCTGTTTTTAGTACCGATACCCGCTCAAATGAGTATCTACTTTCGATTGGTATCGATATCGATTGGCATCTGATTTTCTGATTTTCTAGAATGATTACAGTACAAGGTGGACATATAAAAAGCCCTCAAGGTATTAGACAAAAAGACCAATGTAGAATACTTGACAAATACAAACTTCTTAATTGGGACAACACAATCAAATGCTCAGATTTAATTTTAGTATACAATTTTTTTACAATCTGGCTCCCCCTCCTTTAAAGTAGTGTTAAACTTGTGAACCATGAGGACACAAGAGGCGACAGAACGAGACTGCTCCTGACTCAGAGCTTTAAACAAGACAGCGGTGACTGCGCTTCATCACCACACACTCACACTGCCACAGGATTGGCTGGGGACCTGTCCATTAAAATGTGCTCACCTTGTCATCGAGATCGACCAAAGTTTGGATTGCGTTTTATCAATCTTTACATTTTTAGCACAGCCCTAGTTTCTGTGTATCTGTCTAAAAGGTGGTGTGGTGTTCTGCTGCCAGAAAGCAACAAGCATACATTTGGCCAGCGTCCTCATAAACTTCTATTTAATACAAATTTTCCTTCTACATAGGTGTGCACACAAGACCCCAGTGACAAGCAAGACCTGATCTGACCCCCAGTAACCCCCCTCTGTCTCCCCCTCTCTGCAAGGAGGGGCAGAGCGGAACCAAAGTCAGTTAGCAAAAAAAGTCAGTTAGCAAAAAAATCTATCAAAGGCTGTTCTACCGCAACAGAATTCATGGTCCAAATATCGTCCTCACTCTCCTAACATGTTCTTAACATCCTAATTATTCACAATGATGAGTTTATAAGCTCTTTTCACAACTTTCAGAGTTTTGCATCACGGCAACACTAACAACACGCCTCACTTCCTGATTCGCAGAAAAAAAAGTGCTCTTTGTCACATTTTGACCCTAAGAGCTGCTTTTACACCATCTCTGTACTGGGGAAAAACACTTTAGCTTTATAATGCAACAATACAACTCTAAGTGAGTTAATGATGAGCGAAGGTGTTGTTTATAACTCTTGCTGCTCTGATGTCATTATTGTGCTAATGTTTACACTGGGTTTACTTATTTGGTAATATTTTTCTTCTTTCTTTCATTCTTTTGTGACCCCAGGCCCTGGGACAACAGATGGAAATAGCCTTTGGCTATAATCTGGTATGTTTACATTCATGTTGAATCATGTCTGTTCATTAAAGTGCATTTTTCCAATCAAATAAAATAAATAAATAAAAATAAATAAATGGCATGGGCTCTATATTACACTATTTTCTGATCTATGTTCTCATGCTGTGTCATCATCACAAACATACCTGAAGTTGTGTTTTATTTCATTCACACATGTTTAGCACACAAACCCAACAAAACACAACATTATAACATGTCTTAAAGCTCAAAAAAGTCACGTTTGCGTAATATAGCACCTTAAAGTTGTAATGCCGTGGTGAAATTGTGTTTTGTGGCATAAAATCGAGCCTTAGATGCAGATGGAGTCATGCAACCTCCCCAACACAGCACCCAGGATTAAAGTTTATTTTATAAATTGTATTTGTATTCATAGTCGAAGTAGTAGTTTGTGACGTATGCATTCCTATACACAAGCTGACACACCCACACAACACAAACATGGCAACCCCCCCAGTACAGCACCCACATCACCAACCACAGGCCTCCAACCGCAGGGCCTCCAACCGCAGGGCCTCCAACCGCAGGCCTCCAACGGCAGGCCTCGAACCGCAGGCCTCCACCCGCAGGCCTCCACCCGCAGGCCTCCAACGGCAGGCCTCGAACCGCAGGCCTCCACCCGCAGGCCTCCACCCGCAGGCCTCCACCCGCAGGCCTCCAACAGCAACATTAACATATGTATGGCCGATCTCGCCCCGGTTATGCTAATCACCTGTCCGGCCCCCGCGGATCCTAAAATGGGTGTATTTAGCAGTTGGCTGGCTCCCAATGCCGCTTCCCCTGAGCTGGAGGTGTGCGTTCACACACTTCTCAATGAGCAGATTCTTCCACGTTGCTGCCTTCATTCACACACCCCCCTCCACGCACCCACCTTCACCCACAAGAGAAAAAGTCCTATTCAAACGACTGGATTCACAAGGACAGGGAGAAACTAGAAGTGAGAGAGGTGATAGTTGGGGTGATGTATGCAGAGACAGGGAAATAGGAGCAAGGGGGTGATTAATAAGGCTGGAGTTGGCTAAAAGGGGTGTGGAAGTGCTGATTAAGTCTCTTCATATTGACTCCAAAAGCTACTACAGACAAGTATGAGCAAACAGCATCTTTATAAGAGAGGGAAGGCAGGTTAAACTGTCATTCTCAAAACTGCGTTCTCTCTTTTGTTTGGTATAAATCTTTATAATTTGTGAAACACTGACACGACACTGAGAATTTTGGTGGATCAGATACTGGCTTCCAAGTTACGTCGATATCCCATTTTGGTTTATAAACTTGGGTAATAAGAAGATTTACAGAACAATTTGGCCCAAAACTTCACAATATTGAACCATTTATTATTATGATTATTATTATCATTATTACATTATTTTTACAAAGTTGTTCTGTAGTTACATTAAATGGTAAGTAAGTTACGAAATGCATTTGGATAATTTTTTAAGTATGCTGGTTATGAAAAAGTAAATATTTTCCAAAGTATCGGCATCTGTATTGGAACAGAAAAATCTGGATCTCTACTAATAATCTTGCACGGTAGTTGAGTGGTTAGCACACATCTCACAGCCAGAAAGTATCAGGTTCAGCACCCGGGCCTTTCTGTGTGGAGTTTGCATGTTCTCCCTGTGTCTGAGTGCACTTCCCCATTAACCCAAAACATGCACAATAGGTCAAATCCTCCTGCGAAGACAGTCCTGACCAAGACTGGACCAAGATTTGGAGATGAAATGGGTCAAATGCAGGTTTAACTCAGAGACACTGAAGGATGGGTCAAATGCAGACCGTCTCTGTAACTGCTGCTGTCAGGCTCATCATTTTGGTCTTAAAATGTTCGTATTAACCCGCTCTACATGATCCTGGTGCTTTTATTTCGCTATTGTGTCTGTAAATCAAGATATGAACATAATAGCGTTAGCAACAGGTTTGATTGACAGCATTCCTAAGCACATGAAGGGGTGTTTCCTTCAACAGCCTCATGCTGGACTGGGTCTTTGGTTGCTATGATACTCTCTGTGGAAAAATATGGAATTCAGCTCCAAATTCGTTCCTATAACTGCTAGCCTCGATGAGCTTCATTTGACAAGAGCCGAGCGCTATGGGTAACATCAGACTCATTTCTTTATACAGGTTATGATAGGGGTCTAAACTGAAAGGCAGGTTTTACACATAATAAGACAGAATATTGTGATAACAGAGTACATTTAATTTAATTTATTTTTTTTTAAATTTAATTTAATTATTACAATTTCAAATCCACTGAAATTCATTTTGCAAACCCATTACTGTTTTATTTCTACCACTAAAAAGTCATTATTCAAATCCTGATAAAACTCGTAGTATGGACCAACAAATTGCTCATCTATATTCTCAACACAAGTCCGGTGAGCCCCCTCCACATTGCGCTCTGATTGGCTCATGTCCCAGTCATAACCGACCGTGACATGAGCCTGCGCAGCCAATCTCCTGCAGCCATCTTTCTCTCATTTCCTGGAAAGATGGACTGTGATTCCAGGTATCCCAAATTCACACATTCCTCCAAGTGTGGAACGGGAGTGAGCAGCATCCAGGGAATCGCAAGGACAAACAGTATGGAGGGGTATGGCTTTTCCAGATCTGTTCTTCCCCCTGGGCCCGTGGAGGTTTACACTATCTCAAACTGAGTGGAACTGGAGCCAGGGTAACAGAAAGTAAGGCAGTGACGGAAGCAGGTTACTAGTTTTGGATCCATATATAGAGGGTAGAGGACTAAATCTGGTTGTAAAATGCTTTGACAAAGCACCTGGAGTTTCCAAATTAGTTCCTGCCTGTAAAATGTGATTTATATTTAAAGGTGCTATATTACGCACAATAGACTCTTGAGTTTTAAGCCATGTTATAATATTTTTACCTCCTCAAAAACATACCTGGAGTTGTGCTTTGTTTTATTCACACATGTTGGAGTAATCCTGCATTATTAGTTTGTCTACATCTCCAAATCTCAAAATGCTTAGTTCCACCTTATGATGTCATGAAGTGGTAGTTTTCAAGTTAACAGGTCCTTTAAACTTTAGTTCAGTAGAGATTGGCAATGCCAAGACTGAAATCATCTAAATGCTTCTAGTGAATGTCTGTAGAGCACTTGGTGTATTTTCACATGACACCACAAGGTGGAACAGAGTTTTCTGTTTGAGAGAAGAACCCAGCCTAAATATACAGGGTTTGTGTGTTAAACATGTGTGAATGAAACAAAACACAACTTCCGGTATGTTTGTAATGACGAAACAACATTAGAACAGAGATCAGAAAATAGTGTAATATAGGACCTTTAAAATACATTGCTTTGTGTCAAGCTTTTGTACTAAGCAACTTTTCTGATGTCTCCATGGAGTTGTTTCAGTTTGCCTCAAATATCCCACAGTATGTCCTTAAGTTGATGCATTGTTAATTGGCGGACTTGCTTCTCCGCAGATCTGACCTGTAACTTGGCCACTGAATGTGCAGTGGCTTCTCCTACTCGACTCCATGGATATAAAAGTTTAATGCCATACAGTGGAAAATTAAAAGCAAAGCAATAAAATCGCCATGGACACAAGTAAGTGGTGGACTCGTACTACAAAAGTACATAGTGCACTTTTAACAATTAGTTGGAGGGGAGGAAATAGTAACCATGAGCTTTCATATAGAAGCATTCACTACTTTAGTTTTACTTCACTTTCAAGCAATGTTGTAACTTTTGGAGCAAACTGACAGATTACAGTCACTGTGCCAACAAATATGACAAATGTTTATTATGTGGTTTCTTTCTCTGAGCCAAAAAGACTTCAAAAAAGTCTCAGAAACACAGCTACTGCCAAATTCATATAATCAAGAGTTACTCAAAGATGTGTGAATGAAACAAAACACAACTCCGGGTATGTTTTTTGTTGAGGTAACAGCGTTATAAGATGACTTAAAGAGTTAGAGGTTTTTTTGTGTCATGTAGGACCTTTAACACCAAAAACGTATAAAAGTCCCCAAAACATGTTCTGAAATAAGTGGGATTCTTGCATTAATCAGTTCAACTACTCCTCTCTGTCTCTCTCTCACTCCTCTTTCCTCTCTCCCCCCTCTCTCTCTCTTCCCTTATCCATCAATGTTTACAAAATCTTTGCATGAAATATTCTAGAGCTGCCTAAATGCCTCACTCCACAGTCCCATTCCTCTGCTCCCAAGCCAAAACACAAGCACACTACGGCTACTATGCTCCGCTCCATCCTCCTTCACTCCTCCCACACTCCCCCCTCTCTCCTCCCCCTCTCCTCCCTCTGCTTTTCTCTGGGCTGGTTTGTACTTTCTCCACCCTTCCTGGCACTCAGAAGAGAGGAAGAGAGAAGGGATGAAGAGAGGGAGAGGGGGGAAGGAGGGAAGAAGAGAGGGAGAGGAGGGAGTGGACCACCCTGCTTTCATGGCAGACTGCAGTGTTTACATTGCCATGGTTCACTCTGTAATACATCTGGTATTCTGAGGCCTCTCTCTCTTCCTAACTCTCTCTCTTTCCCTTGCTCTCTCTGTCGAACCCCCCCAACTTTCTCTCTCACTTCAACTCTCGCGCTCCCTAACTCTCTCTTGATCTCCCTAACACAGTCTCTCTCTTTACCCCTTTCTCTTTTCTCTCTCTGTCTTTGTCTTTACCTCTCTGTTAACTCTCTCCTGTCCTCTATTAATCCTCTCACCCCTTTCTCTCTCTTCTCTTGCTATACTCTTTTTCTTTACCTCTCTTTACTCTCTCCCTTTTTCTCTCACATCCATTACCTTGTTCTCTCCTTTTTTTTCTCTATCACATCCAACCTTCCCCTCTCTCTCCCCCTTCTCTCTTCCTACTCTACCTAAATGTATTCTCTCCCTTCCCCGCTCTACCCTCTTTTTAGTCTCTCCACTCTTTTTATTTCTCTCCCTCTATTTCTACTTCTCACTCCCTTATCTCTTCCTCTTTCTACAATTCTACCCCTTTATCTCTTCACCTCTCTCACTCTTCCTACACTCGCTGTTGCTCGCTCTACACGTTCTTCTCTTTTCACCTATCTCCCCTCTCTTCTTCTCTCTACCCCTCTCTCTTTATCTCTCTGCCCTCCTTCTCACTCGATCTCTGCACTTCTCCTCTTTCATCTATCACTCCCCCAATGCTCCCTCTCTTTCTCTTTCTCCCCTCTCTCTTTCTCTATTTCTCCCTCTCACGCGCTTTCTACACTTCTCCTTCTCTGATGGGAGGAGGTGGGAGGAGGTGGGAGGAGGGCTGGTCTCCTGTGGTCGGTCAATCGCAGGGCTCTGGTTTTTGAATAAGAGTGACTCAAGAATGTCAAAAGTAAACAGAGAGAGAGAAAGAGAGAGAGACAGATAGCAAGAAAAAGCAGGAGAGACAGAGAGAGAGGGACAGAGAGAGCGAGGGGGAGAGAGAGACAGACAGACAGAAAGAGAGACAGAGCAAGAGAGGTACGATATCATTTGTGAATGAAGTGAACACACAGAGCAAGAGCAGACTGATACAGGGCACAGAATCAACTCAAGAACTGAACAGGTTTTTAACTTAATATAAAATCTAACAACAATGAACCTAAGGCTGCCTAGAGATGCCTCGATGCAGCTTTTTCCCATACTGATACTATAGCTTTAAGTATTTGCCAATCCCGATGTCAATAATCCATATCGACGGACTCTACAGTTATAATCTCTGACACAAATATTCATCTTAAACGACTTAATAAAAGAATCAAGTTTGCTGACTTCTGCGTTAGAAAACTGGAGTGCCCAGTGGGAGCTGACGTCGCTGTAAACGCCATCACAACAAAGCACCGCATGCTCACACAAGCAAGCGGCAGATCCAGCAGTGGTCCAAAGTTACTCCTCATTTCCCTTATGTGTCCAGAGCATTCTAATTATTCACTGCAATGGAATTATGCCATCTATAAGCGCTTTCCTGAAATGTTGGTGCTGTAACTGTAAAGCTAACAACAACTAACAAACTTCCTGATTACCGGACAAAAAAACGCTTTAAAAATAGATGCACATGGTACATAGCAGACGTACTTTGGCCTCAAGAGCTGCTCATATAAAATATCTGGACTGGGGCGAGACACATTTTGCTCAAATCATAGTCTGTATATATGTAGCAACTACATACCGTAATTTCTGGACTATAAGCCGCTACTTTTTTTCTGCACTTTAAAAACTGCGGTTTATGGTGCAGTGCAGCTTATTCATATTTTTTCGTAAGGTATACAGTGGTTCCTAATTTATTATGTTCCAAAAATTTTAAAAAGTAGAAAACTTTTTTTTTTTTTTTTTACAATTATTCTATAATTGTAAAAATTGTAATTGTTTTGCGGCTGCAGGTGTATTTCTCAGTTCCTCTGTCCCCGCCTCTTCGTCCTGGCGCCGCTCCGCTGTAAATGTCTCGTAATGTTCTTTTTCCTGTAGTCACTGATCCACAAAGCTAAAGCAGACTCCATCCACATGGTTACAACCCTTTTTGCATCCTTGTTAAAACCTATTCTGCTGTCATCCTCAGGCTGTCAGGCTCGAAATCTTGGTCTTAAAATGTTCATATTAACCCACTCTACATGATCCTGAAGTTTTTATTTCACAATAATCTTAGTAAATCAAGATATTGAACATTAATAACAGACAAATCAGGCGCCTTCTTTCCTCATGGTCGTTCCTGCTAGCGTTGGCAACAGGTTTGATCAACAGTGTTACTAAGCATCCGCTCTGTGCTAAACCAGCAGTGTGGGTGGGAATGGACTTCAACAGCTTTGCTCTGGATTGGGTCTTTGGTTGCTATGATACTTGTGGTCGGAATTCCAAGTATGGAACTCTGCTCCAAATTCAAACCCCTATAACTGTAGCCACAATGAGCTTCATCTGACAGGAGCCAAATTACGTCATATTCACTTCTTTACACAGTGTATGGCTCAAATACATTGGAAGAAATTGGGTGCAGAGACTTAAACCTTTTATCAGTTGAACTTGCCTTTTCATTCCAAAAATAAATATATCTACAGAACATCATCTTAAATCCGCAGGTGAATTTCTAGATGAAGTCGAATGTGTTCTTGGTAGGTGGTGCTAGGTCCTGTTTATTCTCTGGTTAACATCAGCGGGGACACTGTGGTGTAGTCCAGACCAATTTAGCTCCAGTCCGTCTGAGGTAGAGCGTAGGTTCAGGGACACAGAGGAGCTTTCAACCCGAAGAGAGAGAGAGAGGCTGAGAAAACGCAACTCAAACCTGCACGGGCAGCAGCATTTCACCAACTTTAAATGCTCTGCAGCTACTCCTTCCTCCACAACCCCAATGCCATGTTTGTCCTCCTGCAGGCCTTTAACCCCGTTTGCAGCCAGATGAGAAACACTAAGCTAATTGAGTTCAGTTTGGGCAGTGTCAAAAGAGCAAATGTGTGCCGAGAGGGAGAGAGGGGAAGACAGAGAGAGAGAGAGGGAGGGGGCGAGAGAGGGAGAGAGAGACACACAGAAAGAGGGGGAGAGACAGAGAGAGGTGGGAGAGAAACAGAGAGACAGAGAAAGACAAGAGAGGGAGGGTGAGCAGAGAGGGGGGAGAGAGATCGGGAGAGAGAAGGGGGGGGGGGGGGGGGTAGTAAGATCGGGAGAGAGAGAGGGGGACAGAGAGGGAGAAAGAGGGAGGGGGGGAGAGCGGGAGAGAGAAACAGAAAGAGAGAGAGGGGGAGAAACAGAGAGTGAAAGAGGGAGATGGAGAGACAGAGAGAGGGTGAGAGAGAGAGAGACAGAGAGAAGGGGAGATTGGGAGAGAGAGGGAGAGAGGGAGATGGAGAGAGGGAGAGAGGAAGAGGGAGAGAGAGGGAGAGAAAGACATCTCCAAAGCTCAAAATGCTCTGTTCCACCTCGTGATGTCATGAATGTGGTAGTTTTCAAGTTAACTGCTCATTTTATCTTTAGTTCAATAAAGATTGGCAATTCCAGGGTTGAAATCATCCAAATGATTCTAGGGAAGGTGTATGGATTTTTAAAACACAGTGGAGTACCTGTATTATCACATGACATCACAAGGTGGAACAGAGTGTTTTCTGTTTAAGAGAAGAACTCAGCCTAAATATGCAGGGTTTGTGTTTTAAACATGTGTGAATGAAACAAAACACAAGTCTAGGTATGTTTGTGATGAGGAAACAACATTAGAACATAGACCAGACTATAACCTAATATGGGCCCTTTAAATAATTCCAGTCTTTGTGGTTTGCCAATTTCCTCCATTCAAACTCATTACCAGTGTGATTTCAGTATCAGTTCATCTCAGAGTCTAACTTCACCATATGAACGCCATTCATTTGCTCACCAAACCCAAGCATGTCCTCTGTCCCCATCTGAGCCCCTCCAACCCCAGCACCACCGCTGGCTTCACCCACTTCAAACTTGGAGTAATTCGATCAAGCATACCCGCAGATCCTCTCCTCACAGACGCCACATTCAGAGCATTCTTCCTCTTCTCCCTCCTCATCCTCTCTTCATCAGGTCCACAAGAAAGCCTGTCCAGACCTCTTCCGCATGCATTCACCATTATGCTACTCCCCTCCTCTGCCATTACCAGCACAACAACAAAACAACCGCGGACTTAACTCAACTTAACTCCTAATCACTGCAGATACAAAACAGACCTGGAGTAAGATGAGGCAGAGACGAAGGGTGGGGAGGGGGCGGAACATTCTAAAGCTCCTGACTGGAGACGTTTACAGTAGTTATAAATGCATGTTTTAAATGCTATCTTTGTTTTGAGTTCTTTTGAAAGTGGTTCAGGTCTTCAGTTCCTCGCTTTCATAACATAATCCTCCATTTTAATTACTCACTGGGGACGGCAGTGACTCAGTTGGTAGAGTGTTTGGCGACTGGTTCCGAAGGTTGGTGGTTCAAATCCCGCTCTCGACATAAACATCATTGGTCAAGTGGTCTGATCCACTGACCCACAGGTTGGCAGTGTAATTCTAACTCCCACAAACTGCATATTTACGCTGAGTTCTTCTCTCAAACGAAAGACACCCTCTGATGTCATGTGGTAATAGAGCAATGCTTCTCAATTATTTTCTGTTATGCCCCCCCCTATGAAGAAGACAAACTTTCACACCCCCCCTACTCTCCGCCACAACTATAACAGTACAATTTGTCTATAAAATTGTACTATATAACAACAAAACAAAAACAAAAAAAATAAATATAGATCAACTTACAACAACTTACAACTTTCCTCGTCTCCCACCGCAGTCACGGTGAAGCCCAGTGCTAAATACGCTTCGTTATACTTCCTCGTCTTAGCTTTCGGGTGACTTTTACTTATCTCAGTACCTCCATCCATCTCTGCCTTTCTTTTCATCCCTGTTAAATACTTTTCCATCATCTCCTCTTGCGAGGCTTGTTCTCTCTGTTCACTATCTCCTGCTCTTTGCTGTGTACGCATGCAAACCTTACACCTTTGCGTGTGCGCGCGTACACAGTATCAGTTCTATGGCCTAGACCTAATACTCACAATCTAACAATGAGAGCGCAACTGCCACCTACTGTAGTGGATGTGCTACTACACTTTATTCTAGTACTGCAAAAGAAAAGCATGTTCCCTGGGGTCATCCCCCCCTGGCATTGCACTGCGCCCCCCCAGGGGGGCGGGCCCCACTATTTGAGAAGGACTGTAATAGAGGAAGTCTTTTACTGTGTTTTTAAACTCCATACACCTTCACTAGAATCATTTGGATGATTTCAGACATGGAATTTCCATTCTCTACTGAACTAAAGGTAAAAGGAGCTATTAACTTGAAAGTCCCACTACATGACATCACAAGGTGGAACAGAGCATTTTAAGCTTTGGAGATGTAGACAGATTAATAATAAATAGTTACTCAAATATGTGTGAATGTAACAAAACACAACTCCAGGTATGTTTTTGAGGAGGCAGCATTATAACATGGCTTAAAGCACACAAGAGTCAATTTTGCATAATATAGGACTTTTAAAGTGTTTACAGAAAAACACAAAAGCTCTTTCGAGACGAAATCACTGCGTGAGTTAATGAGGCAAAGTGATTTTGGACACACAATCCTTTTTCCAAATAAACCCATAAAAGACACAGATGACTTACTTGTACCAAATACCTCGCATTGATGGAACAATCACCAAACTTTGTTTCAGTGGGGACAAACATCGCTATGGTGACAGCTGCGTCCATGTGCTCCGCCCCCCTTCCCGCTGTAAGCCTTCACTCTGCACCCAGGCCACGGGGTGAGTATCAGGTGAGCTTTTAAATAGTGGGGCCTCTACACGATGACCTCAGGGTCCCTGGGGTCTACCCCTGTGGCCCCTAGCCCCCGCTCCAGAGTTGGGGCCTGCCTTCACCCCTGTAGCCTTGAAACCCTCCCCACGCCATAAATCTAGGCACTCATTTTAACTTCACTCACTCGTCTCATGTGTCTGAACTGGGGAGCGCTATGCTAAAGACGATGCTAACAAGATGCTAAATCAAAGCTAATGAGGAGCTCTGCACAGATCCATTACCACTGGGAAAAGTGAGTGGTTGGTGCTAAATAGTATTCTTCGAACGGACGGTTAGATGTGACTGGTTGTTCAAAATAAAATTTAGGAACAGGGATACTGGTCCTGACTGAGGTCAACTACAGGATTCAGGTTAAGAAATGGTTAGGGTTTGTATGACAAAGTGGGCCTTTGTCCCATTAAACCTACATTCATTTTATTCAATTTCACACATTTGTTAATTTTATATTTCAATATTTAACTAAACAACTAGATACAACTACCCTGGGATTGCTTTGTTTAGTCTTTTAGTTAATCTACCTTTAATATAAACACTACACTTACTAATTTATTCAATTCAGTTTAACTCATGCATCCATTCTTACTGGAATCTCCACATTGTCCAGACAAAGAGGGGGTGTGCCCTATGTCGGCCATTTTTAAAGCCTTGGGTGTGGTCGTGGGCCAGACCATTTGGAGGGGAAAACTCGTATAAGTTATTTTGTTTCAATGTCTTTGTGTATGTTGTTTCATTATGTTTAAATCTTCATAGATCTATTTTTAAACACTTTTGGTTAAAGGGACTTAGGCCCTGAAAAATACACAGTTGGTTATGATATTTTGCTAAAGTTAAACCTAAGGCACCTGTGAAGCAAATGGTATTTACCTGGGGGAGGTGCTTCCCGTTTGGGAGGATATTTAAGCAGTGCAAGTTAGTCTTATGGAGGACTTCAGGGTAGTTTGCATATGCTTGTTTTGCAGATTTAATCGAAGTTGCTCATTTTCTGTTTTTGTGTGGTTTATGGTTTATGTTATTATCAAATTATTATTCAAAGAAAGTTGTCTTTTAAATAAATTTGTCTGGTAACAAGACCACTTATTTAGGCACGTCTGCCTCCTAATATGACCACATCAGACCAGTTTCCCCACAGTTTAGATAAAGGTTTTATATTACACAAAATGGACTCTTGTGAGCTTTTAAACATTTTAAAATACTGTTACCTCCTCAAAAACATACCTGGAATTGTGTTTTGTTTAATTCACACATGTTTGAGTAGCCCTTTATTATTAGTCAATCCACATCTCCAAAACTCAAAATGCTCTGTTCCACTTCATGATGTATCATGTCTGTCCATTAACATGCACTGTCCCAATCTTTGTTTCTTTCTTTGTTTGTTTATTTAATGACGGGACAGTGCATATTAAGAACAGAGGCCTGAGGAACAAATCCCACACCTGTAAATATGCAGGATTATAGCCAGTGCTATCAAATAAATAAATAAAAAAGGCTGTGTCCGAATGTCCACACTACTCCCAACAGGGGGCACCATTTCTATAGAGTCCACTAAAAATTGCAGGTCTATGTAGTGAATGGGGGTTAGGGGCTGGGGGGAGACATTCAGACACAGCCTAAGTTTCGCAATACAACAAAGTCCTAATTACAGATGAGAAGAAACCGAGGGGCCCTTCCAGATTTTCTATCCCCGGATCAAACCTCAACTTATTTAGTCCAAGGGAGCAGCTCCATCTTGTTGGCTTCACCTTTCTCTCAACTCTAACTCTGCCTTTGGTCTGTGAGCTTCAAAAGCCTCATTTCCACAACAGCCTTTGTGTAGGCCCATAGTGGATAACCACATCTCTCTGAGCGGAGGAGCTGGGGGGCCGTCCTACAGGAAGGCCAATGTTTATGTGATACTGTTTTAATTAGAGCAAGACGCCAGAGCTGCCATTTTCTTTCAAATGTGGCGTCTCTTACACTCATGACCAATATGAAGGCTGCTATATTACACAAAATGGAGTCTTGTGAGCATTAGGTCATGTTATAATGTTGTTACTTCCTCAAAAACATACCTGGAGTTGTGTTTTGTTTCATTCACACATGTTTGACTAACCCTGTATGTCTACATCTAAAGCTCAAAATGTTCTATCTTGTGATGTCATGAAGCCACATTTTTCACGTTAATAGCTCCTTTTACCTTTTGTTTAGTAGAGATGGGCAATTCCAGGACTGAACTCACCCAAATGATTCTAGTGAAGGTCTATGGAGTTTAAAAACACAGTGGAGCACTTCCTCTGTAACCACCTGACCAAAATATGCAATGTTTGTAGGTTAAACATGTGTGAATGAAACAAAACACAACTCCGGGTATGTTTGTGATGAGGAAACAACATTAGAACATACATCAGAGAATAGTGTAGTAAAGGGCCCTTTAAATCAGACGTTGTTGCTTGATAATCGTATGATAGTGAAACCAAAATAGTCACCTGTAATCAACAGAAATAAAAGTATTTCTTTTGTCATTTAAACCAGGAAGTGTGGCAGGCTTACATAGAAAAAATGAAAATAAACAAAGCCTGGCTGGAAGAGTACTATGACTTCCTGTTTCAGATAATCACTTCCTGTGAGCGCTCCAAACAGAAAGTGAATTTGGGAGGCACACCACTCCACAGACATTACAACTGGTACATTTTCAGATTCTATAATGTGATGATGTCATACTCCCAGACGGGAGCAAGAGTCAGTTTTCCTTACAGATTGCAATGTACTTTACCATGAAATATTGAAAAGGTAAATTCACAAATGTTGAACTTGATCATTTCTATTACTGACTTAGGAACGCTGTCAATCAAACCTGTTAGATAGATAGATAAAAACTTTATTAATCTCTAAGGGAGAAATTCAGGTGTTCGGCAGCAAACACACCCTTGAACAAACACACACAATAAAAAAAGTATGTTGCTAACACTAGTGGGACTGACTTTGGGGAACAAAGGCACCTGATTTGTCTTTGTCATATCTTGATTTTTGATCATGTAGAGCAGGTTAATATGGACATTTTAAGAACAAAATGACAATCCTAACAGCAGCATTTGCAGAGGGGCCACAGTTTTTCAATAGAAAGTGAATTGGACCCAGAGTCAATGGAGCTGGAAGCCTGCCCATGCTCACTTCCTATTTGAAATGTGGTGGCTAGCAGGTTAGCTATGCCCATTTATATATACACTCTATGGCAGTGGTCCCCAACTCTTTCCTGTGAGGGCCACATAACTTTTCGCTTCTCTGATGGGGGGCCAGGGTCAGTTTGTGACAGAAAAAGTGTGACGACTGCAGGAGTGCCTAAATGTAAAAATGTATTGTTTTCCAGAAAGCCACATATAATCAAATAACCCTTTCTGGATTCTTCACAAAACAAAAGTCAGGAAATAAATAATAACACTAATAATGAAATATATAATGCGCAAATTACCCTCCCTGGGTTCTTCACAGAAAAAAGGCCTTGGAACATAAACTTTCTGTTGTGCTGTGCACAATCTTAACAGGTCCAAGTTCAGCTTTTTCTGGGGGTTGTCAGATAGGGCCACAGACCGCAGAAGGGTGGAATGTCACGTTATATGCGTTTATGAAATAGTACTAACTAATAACTAACTAATACTAATAGTTAATAATGAAAATAGTTCATAACTAAGGAACATTTTATAGCAAAAGTCCAACTTTATTATCAAATACAAATACACATATATGAAAAAAAAAAGTCTAAATGCTCTCTGGTATTGTTCAGGGGGCCGGACCAAATGTTGAGGCGGGCCGTATCCGGCCCACGGGCCATAGTTTGGGGACCACTGCTCTATGGTCTGTATATGCCTATCAAAAGGGGTTTCAGGGTAAATAGATGAAAGGTGTGGGGTTTAAAAGGGTAAAAAAAAAAGAAAGTAATGAAACTGTAACTTGTATAACTCCAAATGAGATCAACCCTTGATTCAAATTTGACCCCAAAAACTCACTATATCCCAGCAAAAATCAGCAGTAGAACAATATGAATTTCATCTGCCTCCATCTGTCTTCAATGTGATTGGCCTATAGAATGTTGTTATGTCATTTGAAACCCAGTGCTACATCAGACACTAGCTAGCTCATTAAAGTGTGCCCACGGCTCCATTGTAGAGAGTGTTAGAACCTGCGTCACTCTGATGCGCCCTGTGGAGCATCCTTGGCACAGAGGGACGGCTTTAACTGGAGGACATCAGATTCTAGAATGCGATGACGTCACACTGTCAGATTGAAGGCGAAAGGCAGATTGCCCTATTAATTACACTAGCCATGTCATTATAATCACTATCACTATCTATGTATTGTTCAGTATATGAAAGATGGAACTATATTTTTCTTCTGTCTACTTCTTTCTCTCTCTCTCTGTCCCCTCCTGTCTCCTCTCGCTCGCTCTTCTTTCCTCTCTCTCCGTCTCCTTCTCTCTCTCCTCCTCTTTTCCTTCTCTCTCTCCTCTTTCTCCTTCTCTCTCCTCTTTCTCCTTAGCTCTCTCCTCCTCCTCTTTCACCTTCTCTTTCTCAGTCTCCTTCTCTTTCTCAAGTCTCCTTCTCTTTCTCAGTCTCCTTCTCTCTTTCTCCCCTCTCTGTTTCATTCTGGTGTTGATTTTTTACAATATCGTAGATTTAAAATAGTTTTTATGGCTTAAATCTGCTCTTGGGTTTTTACGTCAGTGGCGTCAGTTTCAATATTATCATTTATCATCTATATTTACTTCAGTGATATATTGAACTTCAAAATGTATAACTGTCATGGGTCTAGATTACACTGTATTTGCCATGAAATAATAATAATATGAAAAAGGTGAATTCACAAATGTTGAACCTGATCATTTCTAACAGTGACTGGGCCCAAGAACACACTGTGTTACAACACAGACCAGTATTTTAATAATCTTAATTTTATATGCCCCCATCTGTATTAAATATGACTAAACTTTAGAATGTTCTGATGTCAAATGAAACCCAGCAATGTCCACTGTGAATCCTTCTGGCCTGACCATAATCATGTGCAAAGTATCAGTACAAACACCCCATAAAGTTGCACTCTGTAACTTTTCTCTATGGAGATAGATTGGGGCGACAGTGGCTCAGTGGTTAGAGCATTGGTCTCTCAACCTGAAGGTCGGAGGATCAAGTCCAGCTTGGACCAAGTTCTGTCGTTGTGTCCTTAGGCAAGACACTTCACCCACATTGCCTAGTATGTAAGTGGTGTGTGCGTGAATGATCGATGGTGGTCGGAGGGGCCGATGGTGCAAACTGGCAGCCTCGCTTCCGTCAGTCTACCCCAGGGCAGCTGTGGCTACAATAGTAGCTTACCATCACCAAGTGTGGAGTGAATGAATAATGACTTCAGTGTAGCGCTTTGAGAGGCTTTGATAAAGCGCATTACAAATGTAAGGCATTATTATTATTATAGATAGTGGTCATGGTAAACTGTCATTTTTAAATAGCGCTTTTTCCACCTTCAAGGCACTCAAAGCACTTTACATCACACTCATACACGAGTGTATACAGACTGGGGATGAGGTGAGTCAAGTGTCTCGCCCAAGGACACAACAGCAGTATTAATTTGTGGTACCTGGAATCACACTGCCAACCTGTGGGTCAGTGGATCTGAACCCCACAACCAATGATGTTTAGGTCAACAGCAGGATTCGAATGGCCAACCTTCGGATCAGTGGGCAAATGCTTTACCAATTGAGCCACTGTCACTCATTGTTTTTTTTGGCTGGAATGTCCCACAGTATGACATGAACCAGGCCAAGAACGGGTCCTTCACGGGTTGATCTGTGGAGAGGTGACCCTGTATTTTGTATTAAACATAACTCCTGTAATTGAAAGTCATGTAGTAAAACAAGACGTGCTCTGCTGTGTTTTTAAACTCCATACACATTCACTAGAATCATTTTGATATTTTCATCCCTGAATTAAAGGTTAAAGTAACTGTTACCCTGAAAACTACTACTTAATTACATCACAAAGTGGAAGAGCATTTTGAGCTTTGGAGATGTAGACACACTAATAATAAAGGGTTACTCAAACGTGTGAATGAAACAAAACACAACTCCATGTTTTTGAGGAGGGAACAGCATTATAACAAGATCAGAAGAGTCAAATTTGTAATATAGGTTAGGTTTAATGTTGAAAATTCTATTTTCTAAAGAGTGTTTTTTATTATCATCGTGGTATCAGAATCGAAACTGAGTATGAAATTTTAGTATCATGACAACACTTATACCCATCCATGGTTTGGTCCTGACTGTATCCTGCAATAGCCTGATCCTACAATAGTTTTTGCTTACATTTACAGAACTGTGGCCATAGAAGGAGGTAGGACACACTTGGGTCTTTGTGCATCTCTGGTCTCTGTCGCCGGCTCCAATAAACACAACTTCCTGTGTCGGAGTGTTTATAAAGCATGTTGAGTGAGACTCCGAGGGCCCGGCACCTGAAAGCCAACGCTGCCTACACACTCACTGTGCTACGGTCCTGGTTTGCTCCTGATACTCCATTTCAATACTAAGGAGTAGATTCGATACTTAAAACTGATCCCGATACCACGATCATAATAAAAAACACTCTGCCTGTGATTTTCAATATTAAATGACAGTACTTTGTTTTCTATTTCCATGTGGCCTTAAATCTGTATAATCCCTCAGTGGTCCAGGTAGATTCCATAGTGTTCCATGGGTGTATACTAGCCTATGTGGTCTTATACTTGTTCCGATACAGCTCAAGATCATATCTATAAGTTATTCAGGAAAGGTTCATTTCTGTCCTGTGAATTGGACTTTTTTAGTATTGATACAGTGAAAAATAAGTATCTAGTTTCAATACTAGTTTTAGTATTGATCAGCACCAGTATAGAAAGTATAGAAACTTCATACACCTTCACTAGAATCATTTGGATCATTGCCACTCTCTACAGCCCCAAAGCTCAAAATGCTCTGTTTCACCTTGTCATGTTATAAAGCTGTAATTAACAGCTCCTTTTACCTTTAGTTTAGTAGACAGACTAATAATAAAGGGTTACTCAAACATGTGTGAATGAAACAAAACACAACTCCAGATATCTTTTTGAGGAGGTAAAGCATTATAACATGACTTAAAGCTCACAAGAGTCAGTTTTGTGTAATATAGCAGCGTTAACTTGTATTTTAACTGATTAGAGGAAACCAGAGTGAACTTGTGTCTTCTTCCTTTGTTTTGTTTCTATATGATCCAGTCGTCTTGGAGGAGTGGACAAACAGGAGGTGCTGACAGAAAGCCTCAAGCCCCTGAATATGAGCAGTCTATATGTGTGTGTGTGTGTGTGTGTGCGGGGAAGGGGGGGCATGCATATGTACGTATATGTATGTGTATGTGTGTGTAAGCGTGCGTTTGTGTGTTTGAATGTGTGTGCGTGCATATATGTGTGTACATGTGTGTGTGCTTTGGCCACACAGCGTCTAGGCGGGGTCGTCTGTGGGTCGCCTGTGGAGGGTGCTTCCAAATGCAATACAGGCTCTCTCCTCGCTTTCCTCTCCTCTCTCATTTAGCTCTCTCCTTATTTCTTTACTCTCTATACTTGGACTACTCTCACACACTTGGTCTACACTTACTCCTCTCTCCGCTCTTGTTCATCATTCCTCTGCTCTTCTCCCTCTTTCTTCTCCTCTTCTTTAATCTAACCCTAGCCTCAATAGCCCTTTCCTCCCTCTCTCCTCTCCCCTCCTCATTCCTCTCTTTTCCCTTCTCTCTCTCCCTCCCCCTCTCTTTCCCCTGCTCTCTCTCCTCTAATCTCCCCTCTCTCTCCCCTCCTCTCTCTCCCTCTTTCTCTCCCCCTCCCTCTCTCCAGCGTTCCTCAGGCAGTACTAATCTATCCCTCAGCTGTGCAGTCTAATCTAAACAAACACATCTCCAGAGCTCCACATCTGGAAGTCCTCAGCACATCTCCTCTGTCCGTGTCTGCTCTGGAATCTATATGTTTGGATGTGTGCTCCAGATCACTGCTGTGGTCTCCACTCTCCATCAGGGGCACCACTGTATCAACTCTTACCTTTATTATGAGCGGAAATGCCACCAGTTTAAAATTATTCAGGAGTTTTGACACAAGTGCCGAGCCAAGTCAATTGTTCACTTTCATTCAGACTGACACCATCCCGCCTTTTTATTTTACCACAGACCTATAAGAGGAAGTGTTGACATAACAGCAAGATAAATACTCTCTCCTCTCTTTCCTCACCTCCACTTTTTCTCCACTCCTACTCTCCCTTCTTCTCTCTCCCCCCCTTGTCTGCTTTCCTCCTCTTCCTCCCCCATTTTTTTTGATCCCTTTTCCTCTGCCCTTGTTCCTCTCCTGTCTCTTTTCCTCCTTAACTTTTCCCCCCTCTCCTCTCACTCGACTCCTCTCCTCTCTCTCCACCCTCTCTCCTCCTTTTTCTCTCTCACTCTCTCTGTGCAGTTCTCTCCATATTAAAGTGTTAATATAAAGCTTTGTGTGTATGTTTTAAGGCTGAAGATCGACCAAAAAAAAATATTGGCATGTGCTGGCCGATACCCCATATGCGAAAAAGGTCCAAAATGTCAGTCTGTCTCTAGTACACAGAGCATAGACTGCTCCTCAGTCTATAATGCAAACAACATAAAACATTGTCTCCAGGTCACATGAGGGTCACAGTCAGACTCCTGTTTCTGCTGCTGCGGAAACAATTGAATCTTTATTTTTTGTGAACATGGAACAGTGACAAAATGCACAGTTATGGTTCAGTTGTAACCATAGACTGTATAAAGAAGTGGACAAGTCTGGGCGTTCGGCTCCAGTGAAATGAAGCTTATCGAGGCTAGCAATTATAGGGGCCAATTTGGAGCCGAGTCCCATATTTGGGATTCCAACATCAAGTATCATAGTAACCAAAGAGCCAATCTGGAGCAAGGCTATTGGAGGCACGGCCCCTGGCCGTTGCTAAGCGCCCACACTGCTGGTTTAGCAGGGGGCAGTCAATCAAAGGTGTTGCTTACGCTAAGGGTAGCGACCTCGGGGAAAGAAGGTAACTGATTTGTCTGTTATTAATGTTCATATCTTGACTTACAGACACAACAATGGCATAAAAACACCAGGATCAGGGTAACATATTAAGACCAAAATAATGAGGCTGACAGCAGCAGTTACAGAGAGTGGGGCCACAGCTTTCTAATGTAAAGTGAATTGGAGCCAGAGTTGATGGAGCCAGAAGCGCGCCCATGATCACTTTCTATTTGGAACGTGGCAGCTAGCAGGTTAGCTTTGTCAATTTATAAATACAGCCTATGGCTCGAACTAAGCCCTGTATACGCTGCTGTACAAACTGACAATCACACTGACTCACATGATGAAACGTGAGGTAGAGAAGATCAAAATTGCTCCAAAATGCAATAAAACTTCGAGTTACTCGCTAGAAGAGCTTTAAAATATATTTATATTAATATTATATTTGACTCATACATAAAAATTACAACAAAATTAAACTGGTGTCGGGACCCTTCCTGATTTCGGATTTTGTAAAATAAATTTCTCCAAAAATGCCACTTAAAGTCCAATGCGACTTATATATGTCTTTTACCTCATTATTACGCATTTTTTCGCTGGTGCGATTTACACTCCGGAGCGATGTATAGTCTGAAAAATACAGTATACAGTGTTCCCTCGCTACATCGCAGTTCACTTTTCGCGGTCTCGCTATTTTGCAGATTTTTTTTTTGGTGCAATTTTCCTTGCTTTATTACAGTGTATGAAGGCATGTGTTCTGTGTCCTGATTAGCTAATGGACATGCCGTGTCTCCTGTACAGTAAAGAATACGTTCAGCCAAATTTACCAAAATGTTCGATGCTGCAGTGTGACTCTGAAATACCGGGGTGTTAAGATCGAGTTGGACGCCTTTGCATTTGCCAGGACAAAGAAGCGGAGACAGAGGAACTGAGAAATACACCTGTAGCCGCAAAACATATAGATGTCATGATTCGCCTGTTCCTGCATGTTTCCTGTGTTCTCCTTCCCCCTCCCTTGCCTGCCTCATTCCGGAGCTGGGCAGAGCCTAGTCCCTCCCATGCGCACCTGCACCTCATCAGCGTGATTACCTCCACCTGCCGTGGGTTTAAAGAGGACTGGGAGCAGACACTCAAGAGTCAGATCGTCCGCGTGTTAACAATCCTGCCTCCTGCTCCGTCTGCTCAGCTGCCTTTGTCCCGTCCTGGATCCCGCTCCTCACTGGTATCGTTGTCTTGCTTCACCTGTCTGTACCTGTGCACTGGACCCTGCTCATCACCCTGCTCCCTGCTCATCCCGAGAGAGAGAGACTCTACCTTCTTGTTGCACATTTGAATATATTTCACTCTGTAAATAAACACTGTTAAACCGCTCCCTGAGTCGTGCGTGTTGGCCCGCCATACCAGACATTACGACAATAGAATAATTGTAAAAAGAAACAACTTCTACTTTGCCGATGTCATTTATCACGGGTTATTTTTGGAACGTAACCCCCGCGATGAATGAGGGACCACTGTATATGTATGTGTTTATTATAAAGTTTAAAGGTTGTTTTGGGGGGATTTTTTGTTTGGGTTTTTTTTGTCATTATTCTTCCATCTTCATCATCATTATGACATTTACTGTTGCATCTCCCTCTTTTACTTTGACAAGATCCTAAATACAAACCTCTGGCTTACATTTCCATATGTCCCTCACTTTTATATATCCACTTAATGTTCCTTTCTCACATGTAAATATACGCTGCATGTTGTAAATATGGATGTTTGCAAAACAACAAAATAAAACATTTAACTTAAATAAAAATCTAAATAAGAATAAAACATAAAAATAAAATTTAAAAATAAAAAATAAAAATAATTTGTGAAACCCTGGGAGGATTTTGGGCTCTAAAATTTTAAGTAAATCCTAATAATAAACTGTGCTATTCAGATTCCATATGTTTTTGCCATTTGCAGAAGAAGAATACAAAACCATCACATCCAATACATGAATTCACATTAAAAAAAAAAAAAAAAAAATCTCAAACTGGTGTTGAGGAGCAAAAAACACATTTGACCCTTTCACAACAAGTTTAGTTCATTTTCTGACTTTTAACAGATCAACTCCACCGACTGAATTCAAAGCTATTCAAAATTATTGTGACAAAGGCCTGTCACAATAATCACTATATACTCTTCTGGTTTAGTATATTACATTTTTTTTTGGGGGGGGGGGGGTCAATATTTTTCATGTGTACATTTTCTTTGCACTACTGGGACATTTTTGGTTATGTTTTATCTATATGATCAGATTTAAACTGTAAAAATGTTTGATCTAATAACTTGTATGACTCATTACAGATGCAAACTAACAACTAAAGTGTTTCATTCTGCTGTTCATTTATTGCAGCTCATAGTTTTTAACAATATTGTAGATTCAGAATAGTTTTTGTGCTCCACTGTGTTTTTAAACTCCATACACCTTCACTAGAATAATATGGATCAGCTCAGCCCTGGAATTTCTAATCTCTACTGAACTAAAGTTAAAAGGAGTTGTTAACATAAAAACTACCACTTCATGACATCACAAGGTGGAACAGAGCATGTGGTTTAAAACTAGTCTTGAGTTATCAAGTAAGTGGTATCAGTTAGTTTCCTCAAAATATCGCACTTCAAAGTTTGTTATCATGACAGGCCAACCCACATAAAAATTTGCCAAAAAATTCTCCAAATATTTTTCTCACTAAAACAACCCCAGTTTATACCAGCGTCTTTATGTAAACAAGGAGACTGTCAGAACCATGAGGACACAGCGATCCTACTGAGAGGCTGATAATGATCTTGAGCCAGATTGACATCTAGACCCTCTCCATTCAACTAAAAGATATGAATACTTCAACTTATGTGTGTCGTTTTACTCTTCAAATCCCGCTTTTTGCACACAATATAAACGTTTTGTCTTCAGAGCATAGCATAGTAGCATTCATTAAAGCAAACAGCTCGGCTCTAGCCTCAAGTGCTGGAATGCGGATCAAAGGAGGGAGAAAAAAGGCCCCATGCCCCCCTAAGCACCACCCATACACAGAGCCTCCTTCCCTTCTCACTAAATCTGCCTTCTAAACTCTTTTGGGTGGACAACACAACAAATGCCGAGCCATTCCATAACTCTGAATGTGTTTTCTAGTCCCCGCTCCGAGTTTTCGCTGCACCCATAGAGAAATCTTTTTGGAAAGTTGAGAGCTGTCCAAAACAGGACCACACACGCAGTTTCAGAGTGTTCAACTGCTGGGGGCAGGCTCACACACACGCGCACACAAAATGGCGGCTTGGGTGAGAATTGCTTCCAGTCTTAATGTTGGTTGATTAGTTTACGTACAGTTGGCTGTTTTGAGAATCTGATTTTTGAATTATTTTTTTTTCAATTTATTTAAAAAGGCCATATCACCCAATTCTCTGATCTCTGTTGTTTCCTCATCACAACATACCTGGAGTTGTGTTTTGCTTCATTCACACATGTTTACCACACAAATCCTTCATATTTAGGCTGAGTTCTTCTCTCAAACAAAAAACACTTTGTTCCACCTTGTGATGTTAAGTGGTAATACAGGAAGTGCTCCACTGTTTTTAAACTCCATACACCTTCACTAGAATTGCCAGTCTCTACTGGACTAAAAGTAAAAAGAGCTGTTAACTTGAAAACTACCACTTGATGAAATCACAAGGAGGAACAGAACATTTTGAGCTTTGGAGATAACAGACTAACAATAAACTGTTACTCAAACATAATGAATTAACAGCATTAAAACATGGCTTAAACAGCATTAAAACATGGCTCAAAGCTCACAAGAGTCCATTTTGTGAAATATAGGACCTTTAACAGCAGGACTTTATCTCAGTCAATGTAAAAACACAAACAGCTGATGTGCAAACTGAAAGAAGGTTCTCGTTATTTTATTAAATTAAACTTAAATTAAACTTTTGACAGAGACTGACACAAAAAAATCAAAATAGCAGTAAGAAAAGCCACTTTGCCAACCGATGCACAGGTGAGCTACCCTATCAAACTTTAAGCTATTCTTAACCTGCTCTATATATGAAAACATACAATGCAACAAAATAAGAAAGAACTGTTTCTATTTCAGATTTAGAAGTCTAAATGACAAAGTTCTTTTTGCATGTTTACATTGATAGACTGATTGATATTAACTACACTTAGCAGGCAGGCTTAGCAATGCGTCAAACTCATTGCTAAAGCTAGCGGGAGCGACCTCAGGCAAATAAGGTGCCTGATTTGTCTGTTATTAATGTAAATATCTTGACACAAGACACTAGCGAAATAAAAACCCCAGGGTCATGTAGAGCAGGTTAATACAAGCATTTTAAGACCAAAATGATAAGCCTGACTGGGGCAGTTGCAGAGAGAAGGGACAGTTGATGAAGCCAGAAATGCGCCCATGCTCACTTCCTATTTGGAACGTGGTAGCTAGCAGGTTAGCTATGTCCATTTATATTATATATTAATTTGTACAGCAGTTCAGTAAGAAGCCATCTGTTTAATTCAATTAAAAGCTCTGTTCACACTTCCACAGAAACCACAGGGAAACTGGGACTAAACTGGGACTAAACGTGGACTAAACCAAAAACTAAACCTAGAATAGACAGGATTAAACAAGGACTAGAATGGGACCATAACAGGACTAAAACCGGCTTACATTAGGAATATATAAGTAGGCCTGTCACAATAATCACTATATCGACTTGTTCTGTTTTTGAAGAATGGACCAATCATTTTTGGGGGTCAATATTTATTGTGGAACTTTTTCTTTGCAGTAGTAGGAATTTTTTGGTTATATTTTATGCAGTATGATAAGATTTGAACTGTGGAAGATTGAATTATGAACTAAAATTACACAAACTAATGACTCAAGTGCTGCATTCTGTTGTTCATTTACACAGCTCAAAACATGTATTAATACTGTACATTTAAAATACTTTTATGTGCATAATATTGTTTTATGATTTGGTTTCAGTATTATTGTTAATCCCCTATATGACTTTAGCAATATAGCGAACTTCAAAATGTGTTTTTGTGAGCTACATATAACAACAAGTGTGAATGCAAAAGCCCCAAGCCTCATCAAGCCTCTTTGTTCAAACTGAATTGAGTCATTGCTCATGCTTCATTACGAGTAATTAAGATGTAGTTATTATCACTAAAACAACAGCAATAGATCGCAACAACAGAAAACACTCGTCTTACCTTCTACCCAGAGTTTCTCCACATCCGTTTCCAAATTAGCTGCCCGTAAGCCCACGGCGAAAGCTCCAAAAATCATGAGCCCAACAAACAAAAACTTTCCGCAGTTCTTTTGAATGTAGCAGCCGAGCCTGAACAGCAGCCTCTGGAATTGAGCACGGAGCCAGAGCGGCGCTCTCCTCCCTGTCGCTCGGCCCTGGAACACACAACAGACCGGGTCAGACATTCACCTGAAACACACACACACCAGGAACACACACACAGACAGACTCACCTGGAACACACACGTGGAACACACGCACACAAGACTCACCTGGAACACACATTCAGCTGGAACACACAACAGACCGAGTCACACATTCACCTGGAACACACACACACAGACTCACCTGGAACACACAGACAGACTCACCTGGAACACACACAAACCAGGAACACACAACAGACCAGGAAGACACACATACTCAGATTCACTTAGAACACACACACACACACACGCACACCTAGAACACGCACACCAGGAAGACACACTCACTCAGACTCACCTGGAACACATAGCACGCACACGCGCGCACACATACACACACATTCTCTCTAACCAGCACATATGAAGCTAATGTACTGACAGGTTACAGCAGTGATACAGATAATAACAAACTACTTATAGAGGCCAAATGTAAGAATGAATCGTGCTGCATTCACACTTGATTTGGTCCTGGTTTTAGACTGGTTTGGTCCAGTGCTAGTCCTGGTGTAGGCCAGGTTTTGATGTGATGTGTAAAGTATGAACGCACTGTTTGTCATATGTCAAGCTGAGCTCCTATCTTATAGTGAATTACCACTAACTGTAACTAGCCAGAGCGGATTCACTGTTTCTAGTCTTGCAGCTGTTACTTGGTAAAACTCTGCATTGTATCTACATTTGAATTATATTTTTAGTATGTACGCACTTAACTTACTTGTTATAACCATAAAAATAAAATAAATTACATGTGTAGAAAACGTGTTTGAAGTAGCCTATATGTACACACTTTCTACAGTGTGAACCGGTGGTTGCAAAAGATAAGACTTAATGTAGTAAATACGTACTGGCCAAGACCTAGCTTTTAATATGGATTAACTACAATACAAATCTTCCCTATACTAACCCTACTACTACACAAACAAAGCAGCGTACGTGTGATGTAAAAGTAAGGGAATTACACAACGTAACCTGCACTAAAAGACCAGCCAGCTCCTCTTTACTCACTAAACATTTAAGCTGAAAAGAGCTTTAGGACATGTTTTAGATCCACGCCGTGCTTAACAACAAGCAGTCCATGTGCAGGGATATATCAGCTCCCTGTTGTCAAACAGTTGTAGACTTATCATATGGGCTTATGCTGGTCAAATCTTACGGTGAAGTCAAAAGAGGTTTGTGCTGGGTTTAAATTGGTAAAAATCTATTTGTGCGTAAAAGTGTATGCAGTGCCGTTTGGTTGATTTCGCGTTCGACTGTGATACACGTGTGTGAAGGAGCTCAACTCTCCTAAAATCCCATCTGCGCTGTCGTGAGACCGTTATAAGTTACTAGAGAGCGAGAAGGGAGCACGGTGAATACAAAAACACCCTCCACATTGTCCAAGAGAAGCCGGGTGCGGAGTGGGAGTTGTTCACCGTCACCGCACATGAAAACGGGCTTCAACTTCTCCCATAAGACCCCTTTCCACGGGATACA
The DNA here is from genome assembly GCA_019594935.1 of Periophthalmus modestus. Lineage (NCBI taxonomy): Eukaryota > Metazoa > Chordata > Actinopteri > Gobiiformes > Gobiidae > Periophthalmus > Periophthalmus modestus. Next base: position 28,748,105 of record JAIEZT010000012.1, on the reverse strand, counting down.
GACTTCCCAAACAAAGCCAGACAACGTTCAAGAGAAGCAACATATAAGCACCTCTGATATTTGTTCCAAAGCGAAGCCCGCATCGCAGTAACTCGGCCGATGCAAATACTCCAAATCCAGCGGTACGTTCCGGCCATAGTCCCCCCTGGTCCTCCGCGTTATCCTCGGCTGTTCGGGGTCTCTGTTTTCCTGCTCGGAGGGCGCATTACCAGCCGAGGCCATGTTGTGGGGACTGCGAGACCGAGCTGCTTAGCGTTTTTCCCCGAAAGCGCGTAGTAGTAGCGATATCCCAAGGCGACAACAAACTTTCCCTCTCACACCCGTCAAGTACATACTCCTGGTGAAGACGGCGAGTCAAAGTCTGCGCCTTCCATCCCAACATTTCGTGATCCGAAAGGTCTCCGATGCTTCCACCGCACACTCGCCTCGTATTTGGGGCGCTTTGAGTCAAAAAGCCCAACGTGTAAAGCGATTCTCATACATGAGTCGTCCGCTTAGAAAGCTCGATACTCGTAGCATTCTGATGAGAGCTATGTGGTCTTCCCTTGGGCCGCGCGTCACGGCCAACTCTGAGATTCAATAGAAGTGGAGAAAAAGAGCTCTATCCATTTGGAGGCGCGGGAGGAGGAGGGGTAAGAAGGCAAAAAAAAAGTTTGAGATCCCGCCTCTGGGGCTGTCAGATTGCAGGACTTTCTTGCATCTGATTGGTTCCAGAAGGGCAAAAATTACTCAGCAAACACGACTATTATTAGCTGCTTAGCAACAGCTCACTAAAGTAGAGAGACCACCCAGGCGGCGGGACCTCGTGCATCTCCAGCTTCAGGCGGGCTGGAGCGAGACACGCGCACGGTGCGTTCGCTGTGAAGTGCGTTTGTACTCCGAGTCCGACACTGAAGTAGACCCTGGTACAGAACACAAGAAACGAGTCCCGTTCGTACTGAGCATAGAGAAGAGCCGCAGAAATGTCAGGGCTCCGCAGTGTTTTGTGCCGCCACCACCATGGTGGTAGAGGAGCCTCAGATTACAGCGTTAAAGGGGAGGATCCAGAGCGAGGTGTCGATGTTGTAATGTCACTTGTGCGGGTGTGGGGTGGTCCTCTCACGAAACAAGTTAAAAACACGATAGCGTAATTAGTAAGACACATTGGAATCATCTTATTAGTCAGGCTGCAGCGTTGTGTTTTCACGCCATAAACTGGCATTAATATTTGCCTATTCCTATAAAATATAAATGTATATAAGACAAATAAACAAACTCGATCGAACTCTCAGTTTCTTTGGTTGTGTATCACATGTTGGATGCATCCCCATCTACCGGCCAAGGGTATGTAAAGACACCCCAAAACTGTAGTACCACTTCTGTTATTACCTCTGGAACAGCACGTATGGTTGTGTTGTTAATGCATTATACAACAATACTTACACAAAAAAATAATGGTCTTAGTCATCACTACTTATTTTTTACCTGTGCAACTGTTTCTACCAAACCACTGACTTAAAAGTGTAGGCTACATTCAAGAAATATAATAGTAATAGTGAGTTATACAGTAATTTATAATGTTGTTTGGTAGAAGTGGCTTGCCCAGTGACACAACCGCAGCATGCTATGCTGTTTTATCCAAAGTAAACTTGACAACAGACTGTCTCTGTACCCAGAGGTAGAAACATGAGGGGTAACAAAACAGGATTGTGATGCCCCCTAACACTCCTCAACAGAAGCCCCGCCCCTCATGAGAACCAGCCCCTCTCCTTCCCCGCTCCCACGGATGAATACTGCCATTGTGTCCTTGGGCAAGACACTTAACCCACCTCGCCCCCAGTGTCTGTGTACGTTGGTGTATGAATGAGTGTGTGAATGGTTGAGTGGCTCCTTGAAGGTTGAAGCTGTGAAGTTGGAAAAGTGCTATATAAAAAATGTGACTAGTTACCATCTTTGATACGCTTAAGCAAGATATAGTTTGTCTGTCTTATTTATTTAGTTTTCATTTTATTATCAGCATCAGAAAACTGCACAGAGGCTATGGGAAGGAACTCTGGATCTTGTTCATAGCATGTATAAAGAAGTAAGTGTGACGTCACCCATAGCATTCGGCAGTGTCCATATACAGTCTATGATCTAGTGGCTGTGAGGTGAGAGTCCCAACCTAACCACTATACCACCATGACGATTGGCTTTTTGAATCCTAATATGGAGGTATCTTTCACAGCTGTTTGGATTGTTAATAATATTTTGTTTGTTGATTCATCTAAATTCCACATTTACATTGGGTTTTCTGGAAAATGATCTCAGCCGTGGTTTGGGAAATGGATCTATACTTTGGAGGGTTGACGTCATTGTGTGAAATGTCACTTATGGTCAAATCAGCCATTTGGTACAAATGAAAAACTTGCTAGTGTGGTGTGCAACTATCCATAGGGGGCGTTGACAGCATGTGGCGCTTTGTTGTGATGAGGGGCACATTGATGGTGAAATCAGCTTCCATTGGGCACCACCATTTTCTAACCAAGTCAGCAGACTTGTTTCTTTTATTAAGTCATTTTAGATGAATATTCCATCCATTTATTTTCTTCTGTTTATTCGGGCAGCGGGCAGCAGTCTAAGCAGGCAGACACATCCTCCAGCTCCCCTGGTGAGACCCCAAGGCATTCCCAGGCTAGCCAAGAGCCATAGTTCAATTCAATTCAATTTATTTGAATTGAATTGAACTATGGCTATAGTCCCTCCAGCGTGTCCTGGGTTTTCCCCGGGGTCTCCTTCTGGTGCGACATGCCCAAGTTTCCTCTCGACGTGGACGAGCAGATTTAAGCATGATTTAAAATGTGCAAATTATAACATAATTATCCACAGGTGTCAGAGATTATAATTATAGAGAGACACAAGCACAATAGGGCTGATTTAAACGAGCATTTATTTGATTGCAGGGGTTTTATTGAAAAAAAACAAAAGCAAAAAAACAGAAAAATATTAATTCATACGGCATTCTTACCATAGACCAGGGGTGGGCAAACATTTTGACACATGGGCCACAATGGGTTCTAAAATATGACAGACAGGCTGGGCCAGCATATATATATGTATATATTACATTACAGATTTGGCCTGTAACATAGCAAAAGCATGAATATACAAGGCTTATTGCACAAATTGCTTTCCAAATGCATTAATTAAATGATTAATTTATTTATTACATTTCAGTTAAATAAACACAGCAGAAATACTTTGAGCAAGGTTTACCCTTACCTGTTTGAATATAATTTGGTCACGTTCGGCGGGCCGGATTAATAAACCCAAAGGGCCGTGTGTGGCTCCCGGGCCGTAGTTTGCCCATGTCTACCATAGGCGCATCGCTGTTTAATCAGCTAACATATTACCATTATACTTATTGAAAGTATAATGTTTAGCTTATGAAGGTGTAGGCTGTGATTCTAGACAGATGTGGTGAATGAGTGGACTGTATTGTGAATGTATGTACTGTAAGTTTGTGAGAGATCTGGTGATCTGATGGCAGTGGTCTATGGATGAGTTTTAAGAAATGAAAGAGGGTTTGTATTTTGTACTTTGTATTTTGTATTATTGTTTTCATAAGCTGTGGTGTGGCTGTTTTTTTTCTTTACCAGCAAGGGACTAAGGATGAAAATTAGCACTGGCTCTAATCCTCTATAATTCTATGGATAGTTCTATTGATGGTGAAATATAAACCAGTCAGCTGTGATGGAATACTTTAAAGATGTATTTACTCACAAAATACTGAATAACTGCAGTATAATGTATTTTGTAAAGTATTCTGTTACATGGACCAATCAGAGTACTGTGCTCTGAATACTTTTGCGCAGAGTTGAATTTAAAGTATAGTGTAAAAACACAACATAGGATTAGAAAGAGCTTTATGTTTGTTTTGCTGTTCTGTGTTTCCTGTCACTCATTGGAGAAGTTCAAATCTCACTAGCCTCACCACAAGGACTTATTCTGTGCAGTTTGAGCATAAACATGCATCTAGTACTGCAATGTACTATTTTGGTTTTAGTAAAGGTACTGTACTCTGAATACCACCAAATGAAAGAGTAACTGTACCTGTATTCAGGTACTCAACAGGTACTCAACATTAATACTCTAAACACGTATTATCAGTACATGTGTTCAGTTACTTTCCAGCAGTGACACTCACATGTCCTCTGCTTGTATTAAATGGCAAAGTTCAACTATTGTAGATCTTACATTTGACAGTTTCTTTCAAAAACAGTGCATCTCCCAAAGAGTTATACAGAGTTGTATAGTTATATAGAGTTATACAGAGTTATACCAACCATTGGTGGAAGGTAACAAAGTAAAAGGAGGAAAATATTGTACTTAAGTAGAACTTTTAGGTATCTGTACTTTACTTAAATACTGCTTCCTGCTTCTGAAGAGACGCAAACCTTGCTTGCTCCTGCTCCTTCCTTCTTTGCTTTTTAATTATTTTACCTCTTCCAGAGCAGGAAGAGGTAAAATTTGTTTAGTTATGATTTTCTTTTAAGTAAACCTTAAGACTGAAGACTTTTAAACCATTTTAAACATTTCTAACTAATTTTCTGACGAGCCAGCGACATGTCCGGGGAAAGAAACCAAAGGAATTCTTTCTGTGACCGCTTCCAGTGGAAGTCATAGGCAGCATCCTAAAACAATACCCCTCCATACTCTACTTAGTCATATACAAATCTCTCTAGCACTATCTGAGTATTATTGATGATTTTACTGAGATACTTTCACAGACTTTGATGGTTTAGTCATTACAGGTGATTTTAATGTACATGATAATGCGTTAGACAGAAAAGCCAGTATTCTTTAATGTCAAGGCTCAGGGAATTAAAAATGCCATCAATTCCACAATGCAAATAACACCGCTGCAGCCACTTTGCACCTGCTACTGACAAAACTGTCCAAGAGATTGTCACCAGCCTGAGTTCATTTACATGCTGCCTCGATGTGTTACCCACTAAATTTCTAAAGTCTGGTATCACCACTCATTTGCATAGTTAACATGTCACTTCAATCTGGAAAATTCCCAAGAGCTTTAAAAACTGTCTCTCCTATTCTCTCCATTTTTAGGCAAAGTCATCGAAAAAGTTGTTTACCAACAGCTTATTAACTTTCTCCAAATGAAATTCTCTGACGTCTTCCAGTCAGGTTTTAGACATCACCACAGCACTGAGACTGCTCTTATCAAGGTGACAAATGACATCCGCGACCAATGACACCCATGCAGGCAAAGCAGGCAAAGTCTCAGTCTTGATGTCCTGTCCTGTTAGATCTGAGTGCTGCCTTTGACACTGTCAATCATGGGATCCTCTTACAGAGACTAGAGGACTGGGTGGGCATCTCTAGTACAGCACTAAATTCGTTCAAGTCCTATCTAGAAAACAGGGAGTTTTTTGTTGAAATTGAAAAATGTGTCTCAGATAAAATGTCCCTGACCCAGGGACCCCTGCTGCTCAATTGCTACATGCTGACGTTAATATGCAGTCCTACCACAACTATGCAAATGACACTCAGATCTATGTCTAACTGGCAGCAGGTGAATATGGACCAGTAGATTCACTCTGCCACTGCATCCAGCGGATGCAAAACAACTTTCTCCAGGTAAACTCAAAGTAGACTGAAATCATCTTCTTTGGCTCACAGAAACATAGAGAAAGTGTTAGTAGTCACCTCCAGTCTTTCTTTCTAAAACCTTCAAATCAGGCTAGAAATCTAGGGGTAATAATGGACTCAGACTTGAACTTTAACAGCCACATTAAATCAATAACATCTGCAGCTTTTTACCATCTAAAAAACATTGCAAAAATCAAAGGTATAGTGTCAAAATCAGACTTGATTAGACTACTGTAACGGCCTGCTCACTGGCCTCTGTAAACGAGCGTTAAGAGCTCAGCAGTACATCCAGAACGCTGCTGCTAGGGTCCTGACTAGAACCAGGAAGTTCCAGGGGCTTCCTGTGGCTCAGAGAATAGACTTTAAAGCAGCTCTGCTTGTGTACAAGTCTCTCCATGGCCTAGCACCAAAGTACATCTCTGACATGTTAGTACCATATGAACCATCTCGCACTTTGAGGACTTCAGGGACCGGCCTCCTGCTGGTGCCCAGAGTCAGGACTAAACATGGGGAATCAGCATTTCAATTTTGTGCAGCTAAAACCTGGAACAATCTTCCTGAAGATGTGAGACAGGCCTCTACTTTGACAATATTCAAATCCAGGCTCAAAACAGTTATTTTTAGCTGAGCATATGACTGAAAGGTTTTTATTCTGCACTTTTCTCCTTTAATGTTAATCTTAAGATGATGAGCACTTTGAATTACCTTGTGTACGAATTGTGGATACTTTTTACTTTTATTACATTTGAGAGTAGGTATCTGTACTTTCTACTCCACTACATTTTTGAACAGAACCAAACTTTTGATATGATTTGAGGGGTTATTTTGACCATGTTCATGGTAACATCCTGACTAAGGTTTGTGAGTTCAAGCTTCTGCTTTGACCAAACAAAAACAAAAAATAAAAATACAGTTGTCCCTCCCTGTATCGCAGTTCACCTTTTTTGTGCAATTTTGCTTTTTTTTTGTCTTTTTTTTTTTTTTTTTTTTTACAGCTTATGAACGTGCATTGTGTTCTGCGTCCTGATTGGCTAAGGGACTGTAGACCATTGTTCATCTGTTTCCTCTGTGCCATGTCTTCTGTACAATACAGTATGTGTTCAGCTTGACAAATTTACATAAATGTTCAATCGCTACCAGTGTGACTATGAAGTGCTGAAACCATTGCTGACAGCGATGAGCAGGATGATGCAGAGCCCGAGCTGTCGACAAGTACTTTTCACACAGTACCAACCTCATTTAATGCCACCAAGGGCTGCTTTGACAAATTTCAGAAATGTTTTGGACTCAAAAGTGTCTCTGTACACGGAGATGCCGCCTCTGCGGATACCGCTAGACCAGAGGCATGCGTGAACAACACATTTAAAGAGATCATCGAGGAAGGGAGATGTAAGCCTGAACAAGTTTTTAATATGGATGAACTTTGAGAGTGTTTAAACCAGAGAGAAAAGTGTATAAAGTGTGTGGTGATGGTGGGGGGTTTACAGTCTTAAAATACATATAATAATTGTAAAAAAAAATATAGCTGACTAGTTTGCAGATTTTGCTTATTTCGAGTTATTTTTATAACGTAACCCCTGCTTTTACTTAAGTAGATTTTCTCATGTTATACTTTTACTTTTACTTCAGTAACTTTTTACCTCCATATCTGTACTTTTACTTAGGTAACAAAACGGAGCACCTCATCCACCACAGTGTAGAACGCAGCCAAAGTAAGAATAGTGAATAGTACAAAACCAGCCTTATACTCTGCTGCTATTATTATCCTTCTTGTATTAAATTGAACTGTTCTGGTTGATTTCCTTGTGTAAAATTGCTCATTCATGTTAACACACCCCAGTAGAAAACACTTATGGAAGCCAGCCTTAGGTGTAGGGCTTTGCCAAGTCTTAACCCTCCTTCTCCTCCTCCCGCACCTCTCCAACATGGCCGCCCCCGGAGCTGTTCTGAGTGCTGCTGGGATGTTTATATTGCGCTGGAGTTTGTCTTCAATCACGCACTGGTTGTTTGACAGATTTCCGAGCGCCTCGCCTGTGTTTACTTCTCCACAGTTCTACATTTCCGACTGAGGTTGTGCACAATCAGATGGGATGGCAGAATTGGCCTGGTTATGGTCTGAGCATGTTTTGCTCAGAGGGCAATGGGCTTCAGCAGCAAACACAGATAAGGAGATGCAAGGAGAGACTGGATAAATATGTGCTTTATGTGGACAATCAAATAAACAAGAGAAAGTTCATGATTCAAAATTTAAAAAACAAATAAAACAAATCTGGAATTATTTAGACAATTAAATGTTCTTTGATGAAGTCAAAATCCCTGTTTACCCCGCATTAGCTTTATTGTTTGCATCTTTTGAATCTCGCAATTCCCTCTTATCTTTGCGCCTGTTGATTCCTAACTTATACTTTTGCCACTCTGAATCTCCTCGCAAGGTTGTCATGTCAAAGTCCAAGGGAAAACAAACCAAAAAAGATGTGGCTGGCACGGCTAGTGCAGCTAGCGCTAGCTTAACTTTACAGGACATTACATCACTCTTGGAAGGATATAGAGAGGTGCTCTCTTTGGAGTTCAAGGCCTCGTTCCAGTCTCTCGCCTCAGAACTGGAGGGTGTCGAAGCTTCCATTATCCTTCCATGAGGTCCGTATTAGATCACCGGAGGATAAAGCAAATTCATTTGATCAACGCCTAACATATATGGAGGATAAGTGCACTTTACAACAAGACAACCACTCGCTTAGGTCAGAAGGTGACGGATCTGGAGTGACACAGTAGGTGTCAAAACATTTACATTGTTTGCGAAGATTTCAGCCTGGAAGCACTGAAGCTGTGAAACGAGTACCGCACTTCTATGGCTGAACTGTACAAGCAAGGATACTGCCCGGTGCTCCTGTTCCCAGCCAGACTGTGCATTGTGTTACCGAGCGGGGACGAGTCTCGTCTTTGCAGTAACTACTGTACTATTTCATTGTTGTGTGCAGATGTTAAAGTTCTTGCAAAAATGTTGGCAAAATGTATGGAGTCAATAATGCCCACAAAAATTTGTCCTGACCAGACATATTATTAAGACTGGACATTCATATCACAATGTTAGACGCTTTATGGACATTTTATACTCTACGTCAACATCCGACACCCCTGAAACAGTTATCTCCATGGACGCCGAAAAGGCAAGAAGAATGACCGGGTAGAGGACCTTATTTATTTTACAGCTTGAAATGCTTTGGTTTTGACACCAAGTTCATATCTTGGATCAAATTATATGCCTCACCCATGGCAGTAAAAATAATTACTCTGACTATTTCTCCTTGGACTGCGGAACTCATCAGGGTTTCTCCCTGTCTCCTCTCTTGGTCGCAATAGCCATAGAGCTGCTTGCAGGAGCAAGCATCACAATCACATTCACAAATGTAACACTCACATTCACAAACATCACAATCACATTCACAGACATTACAATCACATTCAGTTCAATTCAATTCAAGGTATTTTTCACAGTGATCAACATTATATATTATACAATTATCAACATTATATACAAGGCACATACATACACACACATGTGACATACACACATGCACATTCACACACTCACGCTTCATACAGACTACATACACAAGTGTATACTGTACACATACATGTTCTATTTACATATGTATATGTATATAAATGACACTGTGAAAAACATGGACACTCTAAAAAGCTATGTAAGATAATGGAATGGGGTCCATCACGAACTGTGCAAGCCCAACAATCTGATGTCTTGGCAAATACTTTTGTTTTACTTAATTTATTTATTTCCTTTCTTTTATCATTTCAGTTTGAAAGAAAATAATTTTGCAATAGGAAGTAAAAAAAACAAAGATAAAATTATTTATTTTAAAAAAAATCACATAATAAAAATGAAAAATAGGGAAAATAAAATGGTAATGTAATGAAATTATATAAAAAATATTATAAAAGATTATAAAAACAAAGTACATAAAATAAAGGGCTCTTTCTTTTGTGTGTATGTGTGTGTTTGATTACTAAGAATCAAGATAGCACTGCATACCTTTTTATGAACAAAGAGAATTCACAAACATCACAATGAAATTCACAAACATAATAACAAAAGAATTAGCAGATGACTTCTTTTAACATATAATGCATTAATGTTTGCTCTAGTATCCTCTGTTACGTTTTGCACCAACCACACTGCTGTGAAACATTACTTTCCAGAAATTAATATCAACCACACGTATCACCACGTTCTGCTCTTTTTGTGATGTCTTGAAAATCACAATGAATGATCAGAATAAAATCTAATCCATATGCAAGTGAAATGGGGAAGACATAAAGACACAGCCTAGAAGTTGGATCCCTCTGTATTTACACAAGCCCGAGGTCTGTTCAGCTCCACTGGCCTCAGAAACCATCATTTTTGGAAGTTCAGGCTCCAATGTTAACAGGAAGTCTGCGCAGCTCGGGATGTATACACAGGGTTTTCAAAAATAATCATAACCCAGAGAAAGAGTGAGAGAAAAGATGAGAGCTGTGTTGTGAGAGGGCTGGGTCCATGCTGCTGTTGGTCCACATGTGCGGCCCCTTGGAAAAAGTGACACAAAACTCCACACGGTGAACTCTGCGGGCTTAACAACACTCTTACCTTTCTCTGTGGAATCTACGCTCATAAAACAAGCAGCGCTGTTAACAGACATACATGCAACAACACGAGGGATCCACGCATTCTTTGCCTGGGTAAAAGAAATTTAGACTTCAATATATTTAAAGGGCCCATATTAATCTATTATCTCAATGTTATGTTGTTTCCTTATCACAAACATACCTGGGGATGTGTTTTGATTCATTCATACATGTAAATGCATATTTAGGCTGAGTTCTTCTCTCAGACAGAAAACACTTCCACCTTGTGATGTCATGTGGTAATACAGAAAGTGCTCCACTGTGTTTTTAAACTCCATACACCCTCACGAGAATCATTTGGATGATTTCAGCTCTGGAATTGCCAATCTCTACTGAACGAAAGGTAAAAGGAGCTGTTAAATTCAAAACTACCGCTTCATGACATCACAAGATGGAACAGAGCATTTTGAGGGGCGACAGTACCTCAGTTGGTCGAGTGTTTGTCCACTGATCCAAAGATTGGCGGTTCCAATCCTGCTCTTGACATAAACAACATAAACAACATGAGCAGTCAGACCCACTGACCTACAGCTTGGCGATGCAATTTCAGCTCCCACAGACGAATACTGTTGTTGTGTCCTTGGGCAAGATGCTTAACCCCATGTGTCTGCGTACATGAATGTATACTGATGTATGAATGTGTGTGTGTGAGTGTGCTGGAATGATTGAGTGCTTCCTTGATGTAAAGCACTTTGAGTGACTTGAAGGTGGAAAGTGTAATGTGAAAATGTGACCATTTGAGCTTTGGAAATGTAATATGTATGTAATAATAAAGGGTTACTCAAATGTGTGAATGCAACATGAAATCATTAAAGGTCCTATGTTACAGAAAAACTGACTCTTGTGAGCTTTAAGTCATGTTATTATGCTGTTACCCTCAAAAACATACCTCAAGTTGTGTTTTGTTTCATTCACACATGTTTAAGTAAACCTTTATTATTAGTCTGTCTACATCTCCATAGCTCAAAATGCTCTGTTCTTCCTTGTGATGTCATGAAGCGGTGGTTTTCAAGTTAAAAGCTCCATTTCAGTAGAGACTGGTAATTCCAGAGCTGAAATGGCCCAAGTGATTCTAGTGAAGGTGTATGGAGTTTAAAAACACAGTGGAATATTACCACAAAACATAACTGTATTACCACATAACATCACAAAACTGAACAGAGGGTTTTCAGTTTGAAAGACTTAGACTAAATATGCAGGGTTTGTGTTCATTCTTCATTGGCAGAACTGTTCTTGTCCAAAATGTGGTGACATTACCCGACAGTAAAAATGTGTTGTAGATTTTGTGTACAGCTCCAACAAAACAAAACATAACAAGGAAACAGCTTCAGCTGCAAATGGGCGAATGGTTTGATATTGTTGTTTTAAAATGGAGAGAACAAATTCAGACACTATGAGATATTTGCAAAGAACACTACAACAGAACACAACAGAGCTTTGCACAAAATATTGTTCATTTCTTGCTTTCTTGTTTTTAATTTAGTTAAACTATCATGTCCTAAATACAGTTCTGGAAGAAGTACACCATTTTGTTACTTAAAGCCGCAGTATGTAACATTTTAGCCAGAAAACAGACTTTTTTTTTTCTTTTTCCATAGACTTTACATATAAATGGACATAGCTAACCTGCTAGCGGCAGCATTCCAAATAGGCAGTAATCATTTGCTGGCTTCAGGCTTCATTGACTCTGACTCCAATTCACTTTGTATTGTAAAACTGTGACCCCTCTCTTTGTAACTGCTGCTGTCAAGCTCATCATTTTGGTCTTAAAATGTTCGTATTAACCTGCTCTACATGATCCTGGTGTTTTTATTTCACTATTGTGTTTGTAAACCAAGATATAAATATTAATAACGGACAGTCATTGACAAGCACCTGCTCCCTGTTAAATCATCCATGTGGGTGGAAGGGGAATTACCTTCAACAGCCTCACTCCAGATTGATTCTTTGGTTGTTATGATACTCGTGGTCGGAATTCCAAATATGGAATTTGGCTCCAAATTGGCCCCTATAACTGCTAGCTTTGATGAGCTTCATTTGACTGGAGCCAAACACTGTGGGTAACATCACACTCACTTAATCCACTTCTTTATACAGTCTATGTTTTTTTTCATTGTGGTTGCTTTTATTGCCATGAAAAACGTCAATCATCCTTACTATGAACGGGCTTGCATCTCCATAAACCTGACTCTTATTCGGCTTGGAGGAGGGCATCCACCTGCGTGTTTCCATGGAAAGTTTGGCATAAAACTTATCTACTGGAGAATGTCCACACTTTAGAACATTCTCCAATAGATGAGTTTTATGCTTATTTCCATGAGATCATGTAGCTGACATGGCACTACCAAAAAGTTACATTCTGTACCTTTACATAAAAGCACAGAAACCAGGGCAAAAAAATACTCCAGTAAAAGTAAAAGTATCACATGACAAAACTTACTTAAGTAAAAGTATTAAAGTACCCTTTTAAAAAATGTACCAAAGAATAAAAAGTAAAAGTATTTCTTACAGATTTTGAGGTCTTATAAAGCTTCAAATGTAATGATTTTGAAAAAGATTTGAGCAGAATTTTGTTCAACAGAAACAATTGAGTTGCTTGTTTTTTCTATCTGTTTTTATTTGTATATTTGTATTTGTTCATTCAATGTTCAATTATGAACATGTCAAAAATGTCAAAAAAAAAACCCAACAACTTTTACTTTTCAGTCCAGTTCAAAAATATAGTGGAGTGGAAAGTACAGATACTTGTTCTCAAATGTGGTCAAGTAAAAATAAAAAGTGTCCACTTTAAAATTTACTTATGTAAAACACAGATACCTGAAATTGTACTTAAGTCCAGTACCTTACCACTTTTACTTTGTTACGTTCCACCATTGTCTAAACCAAAGATAGACCTCAGTGTTTCGTTGTCATTTGAATGCTGTTTTAAATATGAAAAAAAAACTAAGAATATAGAATAAAAGTAAGAATGCGGGGTAGAAGCAGAAGAAAACTATTGTAAGGAGAAGCGTTGCCATCTGAAGATGGAGCATCTGAATGTAAACACAGCTGGATATGATGGGGAGCACCATTTATTGGCTGTATTTTAATGAGGGTTTTGAGTGTATAGGCAGTGCCAGAAAGCTGTTGTGTACACAGAGAACATGATGCTGGAGGTTTGTCTGACCACCCCCCCGGCTTTTCATGGATGAGGTGCAAACTCCCAAAGCACCACTCAAAAACGCCTTTGTCTGTGGTTTGTACAGAGGAGAGTGAAGAGGATCAGACATGAGAGAAGGAGATGATGACAATACTTACTCATGTAAAACACAGGGATTAAAGACAGTAGCTGTGGCAGTTCTATTGTTTAAAATCAGCAGGACAATCCCAACTGAACCTCGAACGGCATTATGATTTTGTTTGCTTCAGAGGCTCTAAAGGACACACATTATGCAAACTGACTTTTTTGAGGTTTTAACCAAGTGTTATAATTATAGGTCTACCCATGATGTTTACATCAAGAACAGGATTTAAACCACCTTCAGATCAGTGGACAAACACCCTAACAACTGAGCTACTACTTAACTTCATTCACACTAGTTTCAGTAATCTTCTGCAAAAACCCCTTCGCTTCTGCCTTTTAGAGAAAATGTGGTTTGAATTTTCCCAGTATTGTTGCATTATAAGCAGAAACAGAACGGTTTTTATGTCTGTAAATCATTGCCAGACTCTATCTGAGAATTTCTGTGTCATTACAACTGTGTTTGTACATTAACACGTAGGGGCATGTTAATTATTAGTGATGATTAGTTTCTCCCCATGTTAATTCTCTCTGCTGCCAGTACTTGGAGCCCTAAACCAGATTACAGAATGGGAAGCGCCCAAACTGGAAAATACCGTCTGGTTTGATATATGGTCATTATTTTAAACTCTGAAACATGAAATGCCAAAGCAAAGGTTCTCAAAAAAGATATGTTTAAAGTCCCATGATAATTCAAACAAAGCCGCATGTTTGTACTTAAGGAAACCTGCTTTAGCTGTAAGAGTGAGTCTAAAGCCCATGTGTGGTGTTGTGTAAGTTAAAACAAATTCATTTTTTGATCCAATAAGTGGTTGTATTGTGCTAGAATTTTTTTCAAGTACATAATGCAGGCAGAGCTATATTGTTTTGTTTTAATTCATTTATTTTTTACACAGAGCAACAAAGTATTTAATAATGTGCAGGGGCGGCAGTAACTCAGTTGGTAGCATGGTCGTCCTCAGATTCAAAGGTTGGCGGCTCAAATATCACTCTCAATAAAAAAAAAAAAAAAAAAACACTGGTGTATGAAAGTGTGTGAATGGGAGAATGGGTGAGTGGTTCCTTGATATTACTGTGTAATCCCTCAGTCGACCTGGTATGATCCATGGAAAGAGAAAAAGAAAAATTCAAAGTTTGTGTCCACCAGTAATCTGACCAGAACTGAAGAAGGGGCAGTTGACAGATCTGAGCCTTGAGGGTGGAAAAGCGCTATATAAAAAGTGACCATATTGTGATGTCAGTGCAATAGATCAGATAAGGTGCCACTCACACTTAACTTCCTGGTAATAGGTATTATGTTCATATCCAAGGACACCGGATATACACAGTTTAAGAAAAATCCCACATTTAAAATCTTGAGACAGAGTTGAAGGCAGCTGTACCAATCAAAGCCAGGCTGGAATCCATCACACCAACGTCAAACACAATTCTATTAAATAACATCACAGTGGAACTAACAGAGAGCGATGGAGTTTGACATGTGAAGAAACTCCAGGTCAGTTAGTTCATGTTTTGGGAACAAGAAGTTAGTGATAAAAAACATGTTCACAAAGCAACAGGAAAACAGAAACTCACTCAGAATCGTAAACACACTCAGAATTTGGAGAAATTTGAGGCTCCAGAACCTTCACAAATGAGTTCATTCTAAACAGTTCAGTAGAGATTGCCTATTCCAGGGCTGAAATGATTCAACTGATTCTAGTGAAGGTGTATGGAGTTTAAAAACACAGTGGAGCACTTCCTGCACTTACCACATGACATCACAAGGTGGAACAAAGTGTTTTCTGTGTGATAGAAGAACTCAACCTAAATATGCAGGGTTTGTGTATTAAACATGTGAAAAAAACACAACTCCGGGTATGTTTGTGATGAAGAAACAACATTATAACATCAGAAAATAGTGTAATATGGGCCCTTCCAATGGCAAAAGACGTTGACCCTGCTTTCAACCCTGTGTGACATGCTATGTGAGCTGATAGATATAAAACACAAGATCTCTGTGCTTAGACTGTGTTTGGTTGAAATCAAGACAAATGGATTTCCAAAATGAAACATAATGAATAATGATGAGCTCTGATCATGAAGTCATGTGGAAAAATCCAGAACGCTCCGGGAGAAAGACATTGTATCATGTTTATTTGCGTCGTTTGACTCGAGCTGTAAATGCAGGAAATAAACAAAGCGTGAGTTATGTTTTCCAAAGATAAATCTTTTACAGCCGACCAGATCCAGAGCGTTTGTGAAAAAGAGATTGTTCTGAATTCCCTGCTGTATTGTAATGTGTCACAGCCTCAAGTATTTCCACCAATCAAGGGGATTCTGGGCTAAAATAGGAACCATCTTGTAAGTAGACTGTGTAAAGACGTGGACTAAGTAAGTGTGACATCACCCATAGTGCTTGGGTCCAATCAAATGAAGCTCATCAAGGATAGCAGTTATAGGGGCCAATTTGGAGCAAAGTTCCATATTTCGAACTCCAACCGTGAGTACCATAGCAACCAAATAGCCAATCTGGAGCAAGGCTGTTGAAGGTAACGCCTTTTTTTGCTCATGCTGTTGGCTTAGCAGGGAGTGGGCGCTTAGCAACACTGTCCATCAAACCTGTTGTTAACACTAGAGGGAGCGACCTCGGGGAAAGCAAGCACCTGATTTGTCTGTTATAATGTTCATATCTTGATTTACAGACACATTAGCAAAATAAAAACAAGGATCATGTAGAGTGGATTAATAGGAACATTTTAAGACCAAAATGACAAGCCTGACAGCAGCAGTTACAGAGTGGGGTGACAGTTTTCCAATGTAAAGTGAATCAGAGTGAGAGCCGGAAGAGCGGCTCCAGTGACATAGCTAAACTGCTAGCCATCATGTTCCTATTTGGAACATGATGGCTAGCAGTTTAGCTATGTCCATTTAAATATACTGTCTATGGTTGTAACTAGAGCTGCAACTAACAGTACAATTAGTCAGTGGATTAATTAATCACTGTAGCCCTATTTATAACAATGGGTACATTAGTTTTCCTGCATTTGCACCTTGCATTTCCTGCAGATACACACCCTCACACACACGCACACACACACAGTCTCACACACACACATGCGCGCGCACACGCACATGCACACACCCACCCACACACACACACACCCACCCACACACACACACACACACACACACACACACACACACACACACACACACACACACACACACACGGGTCCCAGCGGGAAAGGCCCGGCCACCAGGTGGTCGCTGTCGAGCACCCATCCCAGGCCTGGCTCTTAGGTGGGGCCCTGGTAACGTCAGTCCGGGAAATGTAACTGGCCTTGATTGAATCCTCATTGAATCCTCAAAATGAAAATACTTGACAAAAAACACAACAATATCACCATAGTAACATACTTGGAAAATACAATATGCTAGATTTTGATAATTTAGTTTCATTCGCTCATGTCCAATTGACCTTCAAGATTCTCTACAACCTAGCTCCTCCACCACTTAAAGAATTCATCCAGCGATCTGTAGATACTGCTTCAAGAGCAACCCGAGGTACCACAAGAGGACAGTGTAACATCCCTAAATGTAAAACCGCCTTTGCCCAGTCCTCCTTCTCATATAGGGCTTTTAAACAATGGAATAAGCTCCCATCACAGATACTGAGCCTCACAGCCTTCACCACAAAGGTGAAAGCATGTTTTTTTATTAAACCAAACATGTGTGCACACTTAGTT
This sequence comes from Periophthalmus modestus, assembly GCA_019594935.1. Classification (NCBI taxonomy): domain Eukaryota; kingdom Metazoa; phylum Chordata; class Actinopteri; order Gobiiformes; family Gobiidae; genus Periophthalmus; species Periophthalmus modestus. Next base: position 28,730,786 of record JAIEZT010000012.1, on the reverse strand, counting down.
GCCGCATGCACAGGTTTGCATTTTAAATTGTATTGTGTGTGTGTGTGTGTGTGTGTGTGTATGTGTGTACGTTTATATGTTTATGTAAATATTAATGCTGACCCCCCCCTCCCCCCGAGAACTACAGATGGAAATTAGCTGTAAAGCTAGAATCTGGTACAAGCATCTCTGCCATTGAGCCTAATGTTATTGTACCTACCAAATAAATAAATGAAATGAAGGGTTTCTGAACTGCTCTTAGTCTGACACGTCCTCCCCGGATCTGTTTGCTATGGGTGACCCTACCAGGGACATGAAGCCCCTGACAACATAGCTCCCAGGATCGTTCAGGTATTCAAACCTCTCCACCATGTTAAGGTGGCAGTTCAAGGAGGGGGCTGCTATTGACTTTACATTAAAAAACTGTGGCTGCTCTCAGGCTCATCATTTTGGTCTTAAAATGTTCGTATTAACCCGCTCTACATGATCCTGGTTCTTATTTTGATATTTTGTATGTAAAGCAAGATATGAACATTAATAGCAAACAAATCAGGCTTCTTTCCCCAAGGTAGCTCCCACTCGCATTAGCAACAGTTTTGATTGACAGTGGTGATAAGCGGGAAGGGGCGTTACCTTCAACAACCTTGCTTCAGATTCGCTCTTTGGTTGCAATGATTCTCGTGATCGGAATTCCAAATACAGAACTTGGCTCCAAAGTCGCTCCTATAACTAGGATGAGCTTCATTTGACTGGATGGGTAATGTAACACTCACTTAGTCCACTTCTTTATACAGGGTATGGTCCCAACCCTGCTTAGCTTCTGAGATCATACAAGATCAGGTATTCTCAAGTTGGTAATAGAAACAGAAATGGAACAGAACACTACTCCAGGTATAACTTGGTTTAAATCTTTCCAATCAATCAACTTCTTCATATATACCTTCTCTCTCACAGCTATTTCAAATTCACAGTAACAACATCAGAAAAGTGATTTGTTTTTCTTAGCACTACCTTCCAACCAAACTCATATGTCACCAGCTCACCTCCATCTTTGTTTTGAGTTCAAGGAAGGTCATGCGTGACTAGTTGTTGCTTGTTTGGACCATGACGTCACATTTGGGACCCAGAGTTACAATAGATCAAAGCTAAACTCTGGGTCCACCTGGCGAGAACAGAAACACCACGATTCAAAAGCAGATGCTGCATAAAGGCACAAATGACAGTTGAACGAGCCTGAAATTCCCCACACAAACATACGAAAGTGACTCAACTGTTCAGAGCTGACAGCTGATCACAGGCTGCCCCCCACACATTTCGAACACTCCCCCATGACTGCGCTAACCTTTAACCTCAGGGTGAAGGGGCTGTGTGTGAGGGAGTGGGTTCATTGTCAGTGCGTGAGGTCATTTCCTGCTCTGAGTCATTTGATGACAGTCATAATGAAGGAGCAGTGCAAAGGCAACCAGCATTAACCTTTCTGCAGAGGTGGGTGTAGTACTCAAGTCAAAATTACTGGAAATCAGGCCTATTGTGCTTGTGTGTGTTCTATAGATATAATCTCTGACACCCACGGACCATTATGTTATAATTTGCACATTTTTAATCATTAAAAGAAACAAGTGACCACTGACTTCCATGTTAGAAAACTGCAGTGCCCAGTGGGAGCTGACGTCGCCGTAAATCCGTTGTCATCACAACAAAGCGCCGGTCCCCTATGGATAGGTGCATATCACACTAACGAGCAGCCCATTTTTTTCATTTGTACTAAAATGACTACGCGATGCTGCTGAATCCTACAAGTAGCATTGATTAAGATAATAAAACTGGAGAAGCAAGTGCATACGTCACAGTGGCCATGTACTGTGGAGGTCACAATGGGGGTGGATTGGCAAAATGGCATGAATCACTCCAGATACAACTTCAGAGGCAATGAAGAAATGAAATGACTAGAACATGGTTAAGTACAATGGTCAATGAAAGTACTCAAGTAATTTAGTAAGTTAGAGTAACTAGAAACTACAGTGTGAAGTACATTTGAAGTATTTTTGAAGTTAATGTAGTTAGGACAAATTTTGTATGTTCATTTAATATGCATGAAGCATGAAGCTTTTGTTACGCATGAAGCTTTTGTTACTCTTAGACTTACTCACAAAGGGAAGAGGAACCATAACTTTTACTCAAGTAAGAGTACTGTTACACTATACAATAAGAGTAAGAGTAAAACTAAGGTATCTGAAAACTACTCAGAGGAAGTTTTATTAAAAAGTGAAGTAAATGGGGTCAGTGGATCTGACCACTCTACTGACTGAGCCACTCTTTTCCCCCTTTTCTCTTGAAATATTTGTCTGTCTTATTAAAAACATACCTGAACAAATGCTTACATTTTTACATGTTTAAATAATCCCCAGATGAGACACATGCAGATTTCTTTTACAATTGTAAAATTTGTTGCGAAAGTGATACTTTTTTTTTCTGCCATGTTTTTGGGTAAGAAACTGCATCCAGCATGCATCTCCACAATGCTCGCTAGCTGAGCACTGGTTTTGTCACGCGTACAATACTAACCTTTGAACTGACTAGGTCAGAGTCCACCTTAACTTTTCTAAACTTCATGTATATGGAACATATTTTTAAGATATTGTCATTTTTAAATATATATAAATGCAAGGGTGATTAAAAAATAGCAATAGAATAAAATTACATTTTAGATTCAGCTCATTAGTGAGTTGTGCTATTTTTAGAACCGGCCTGCGGGCGACTCATGTACTCCTTGAGGGCGACCTGGTGCCTGCGGGCACCATGTAGGTGACCCCTGGTCTATGGTCTTGCCTAACGACACAACATTAGTTTTTGCCATTAGCGCCCCACTGGTGACACCTGATATTCCCAGTGGTCTCCCATCCAAGTACTAACCAGGCCCAGCCCTGACGAGATCCGGCTTTGACAAGGAGGTTTGGCCACACAAGGAGGTTTGGTAAAAAGCAGAAAATCTTTAATATTGACTTTATAACCAAGAGGAAACACACAATAAACTAAAACACAAGCCTTGGTTCCAGTGCATTATGACTTCATGGATTCTATTTGTGTATTTGTATTTGTATTACAGTGAGAATAAATATTTTAATTCCAAGAGGTAAACAGCTCTGGTATTGTCCATATACAAACTGATTACAAGTTAACAATGACTTGGCTCAGGTCAGCGCATCTTGTGTTAAAACCTGTACAGTGATGTCTTCATGGGTTTACTAGCCAATACTGAACTCTCCGCTCTTAGCTCAATAGTAATATTATCTCCACAGAGTAAACAGAGGGGATGAAGGCTTCATAATGATCTCGTTCTTGTTATAGTCACAAGCCCCGGGCAACACTTCCCAAATAATACACAAATCTTTCTATGACAACAACCTCGTGTGCAGTTTACGTGTGAGTGTGTTTGTATAGATCGAAGGGAAAAAAAACAAATATAAAAATGCCAACCTGGAATGTGCTCAGAGCTGTGGCATATACAAGACAAACAAAATCAGCATCAGGAGATGCACATCTGGTCCTGGTCGGGTCTGGGATCGGCTCTGATTGAGACGCTGTTTGCTTTAAGTGCTGTTGTTTTGAAGCATGTCACAATAGAAAAGCAAAATGGATTCAAGCTGATAATGCAGTCAATGGAGACCCAGCAGCATGGGGGAAGATGCTAACATTCTAACCTCACTACAATTCAATTCAGATTTTTTTATATAGCAAGTCTATATAGCAAGTCCTTCGCATAAGTCAACACAAAACAAATATACAGATAATAGGATACATAGGGAAAGAGCTATAAAACACCAAGATATCCTGTCTAGCTAGTTTTACATGCCAGGGAGAAGAGGTGGGTTGAGTCTAGTCTTAAATTGCATCAAAGACTGAAAGGATCTAACAGGCAAAGGGCGCTGTTCCATGTCTTTGCCCAGCCCACCACCCAAATCCGCCTTCTTGTTTTGCTTATAGATGGTAAGGTTTATTTATCAAATGGAGTTAAACTATGTACAACTTTTTCAAATTTTTACTTATTTGATGGGATAAAAGCTGTTAAAACAATTATTTAAAGACAATTATTTAAACAAAATAAAGGCATTTTCTTTTGCATTTGCATTTTGTAATTGTCAAATTATTATCTCTGTGACAATTTCGGTCCGGTGTCCCACATGGCTGCTAGGTAGTTATGGAATTCCTTAGTGTAATGTCATGATTTCCAACCAGGAAGCACAATTTTGAACCTAAAAAAATCCCATACTGGGCAATTTTTTGTTAAATTTTAAATATAATGAACTTAAATGTATTGAGTAGTCCAATCTGCCATATCAGAATCAGAATCAGAATCAGAAGAAGTTTTATTGCCATTGTCCGTGAGCAGAGCTCAGACTAGGAACTTACTTCGGTGATAAAGTGCGACATACAACAACACACACGCAAAAAAACACACTAAATAAATACAAATAAGGGCATGCAGGAGGTAGAAATATATACAATAGTAGAAATATATACAATAGTGGCATCAGAAACAACAACAACAGTGCAACATGGGTTATTAAAGTGACCAGTGTTATGAAGTGTCCAGTTTAGTGCAGGTTTAAGAAGTGTTCATGAGGGAAACAGCAGAGGGGAAGAAACTGTTCTTGTGACGAGAGGTTCTGGTCCTGATGGACCGTAGCCTCCTGCCAGAGGGAAGTGGCTGAAATAGTCCATGTCCAGGGTGAGAAGTGTCAGCTGCTATACGACCTGCTCGCCCCCGAGTCCTGGAGGCGTATAGGTCCTGGAGAGATGGAAGGCTGCAGCCAATCACCTTCTCAGCAGAGCGCACAATGCGCTGCAGTCTCTGCCTGTCCCTGGCAGTGGCCCCAGCGAACCACACAGTGATGGAAGAGGTGAGGATGGACTCAATGATGGCCGTGTAGAACTGCACCATCATCTGGACCGGCAGCTTGGCTTTCCTCAGCTGCCGCAGGAAGTACATCCTCTGCTGGGCTTTCTTGATGAGGGAGCTGATGGTCGGCTCCCACTTGAGGTCCTGGGTGATGCAGGTGCCCAGGAAGCGGAAAGAGTCCACGGTGGTGATGGGGGAGTCAGTCAAGGCGAGGGGGAGCAGGGGGGCTGTGACTTTCCTGAAGTCCACAATCATCTCCACTGTCTTCTGGGCGTTGAGCTCCAGGTTGTTGCTGCTGCACCAGGACACCAGCCGATCCACCTCCCTCCTGTAGACAGACTCATCCCCGTCCGAGATGAGCCCGATGAGGGTGGTGTCATCCGCAAACTTGACCAGTTTGACGGAGTCGTGGCTGGAGGTGCAGCAGTTAGTGTACAGGGAGAAGAGCAGGGGGGAAAGTACACAGCCCTGTGGAGATCCTGTGCTGATTGTCCGAGTGTCCGAGACATTCTTTCCCAGCCGCACGCGCTGCCTCCTGTCCGTCAGGAAGTCAGTGATCCACCTGCAGGTGGAGTCAGGCACGTTAAGCTGAGCGAGCTTGTCCTGGAGCAAAGCAGGGAGGATGGTGTTGAATGCAGAGCTGAAGTCCACAAACAGGATCCTGGCGTAGGTTCCCGGGGAGTCCAGATGCTGGAGGATGAAGTGAAGAGCCAGGTTAATGGCGTCGTCCACAGATCGATTGGCTCTGTAGGCGAACTGCAGAGGGTCCAGGAGGGGGGAGGTGAGGGACTTGAGGTGGTGCAGGACCAGGCGCTCAAATGACTTCATGACTACAGACGTCAGCGCCACAGGTCTATAGTCATTAAGTCCAGTGATCCTGGGCTTCTTGGGGACAGGGACAATGGTGGACAGCTTGAAGCAGTTTTGGGACGTGACATGACTCCAGGGAGGTGTTAAAGATGTCTGTGAAGACAGGAGCCAGCTCCTCAGCACAGTGTCTAAGGGTGGAAGGAGAGACACCGTCCGGGCCCGAAACCAAAAACACACCGCGCACGAAATCACCAGGGCGACCGTACGTGGCGCCATCTTGGTCTCTAAATATGCACTTTAAAGGTCCAATATGTAAGTCTGGTAATGAAGGGTCCACCATCAGCTGAGGTGAGAATCAGAGTTAGGTCTAGGGGCAGGGATTATGTGTTAAGTTATTGTTCTGGGTTAGGTACAGGTAGAGACAGTAGTTATGGTACTGTACATGGACTTGGCGCAGTGTTGAACTCTGAAAATCTGCTTGTCTTGGGAGAAAGTCTGTTTGCTTTGGCTACAGGACGATCCCATTCATTCAAACATAAAGCCCAAGTCGTTATGTGTAATAAATGACATGTCAACAGCTCATGTGTGATGGCAGGATTATCATGTACACCAATAATTACATGCTCAAATTGTAGTAAAAAGTTAGGGTTTATATGGTATTTTATATGTTTTAAACAGTCTTTTCAAAAAGTTTTTGTAATAGTGCATTTCCAAAAAAGAAGATTTTTCGTTTCGGAGTGTGTGTGTGTGTGTGTGTGTGTGTGTGTGTGTGTGTGTGTGTGTGTGTGAGCATGTCCGTCTAGTTGTGTGTGTGCATGAGCATGTAGGTACCCATATGGTTGTGCGTGTGTGTGTGTGTGTGTGTGTGTGTGTGCGCATTTGGTTGTGTGTATGTGGTTTTGTGTGGTTGTGGTAGTATGTGAGTGTGCAATGTGTGTATGTGTGTACATGGTTGTGGGTGTCCATATGATTGTGTGTGTGTGAGATTGTGTGTCTCTGTGTATGTGTCTCTCCTCACCCAACTGCCCTCCTACCTCTGCACTCACCAAACTGCCTCCTGCCCCTGCACTTGCCCTCCTGCCCCGGCTCTCACCCAACTACCCTCCTGTCCCTGCCCTCATCCAACTGCCCTCCTGCTTCTGCACTTACCCCATTGCCCTCCTGCCCCTGCCCTCCATAAATGCCCTTCTCACCTCAAGTACTGGGTTTGAAATGGCAGTGCAAATTTCCATCTATAACACTATGGAGATGGGGGCAGATAAAATACTGTTGTTAACATGCACATTTCTGTTGTAATGCGAATTCAAGGGCCGAGTCACAGCTACAGAAGATCAGAGTGACAGTGACGCTCATGATTTTTTGGACTTCGCAAAAACATATAAACACCATCACATTCAAGTGTATGGCAGTCTGCATGTTTTGAAATTAATCTTAAATTAGTCATTAAAATGTAAGATTTTAAAAAGACCGGTCAATCTACGTTCCTACTCTCACCTATAGTTCTGAGCTCTGGGTAATGACCGGAAGGACAAGATCGTGAATACAAGCGGCCGAAATGGGTTTCCTCCGCAGGGTAGCTAGGCGCACCCTTAGAGATAGGTCAGGATAGGTTAGGGTGAGGAGTTCGGTCACACTAGAAGAGCTCAGAGTAGATCTGCTGCTCCTACCCATCGAGAGGAGCCAGCTGAGGTGGGTCGGGCATCTGCTCAGGATGCCTCCTGGACGCCTTCCCAGGGAGGTGTTCTGTCCCACCGGGAGGAGGCCCCAGGGATGACCCCGGACACCCTGGAGGGACTATGTCTCTCGGCGGGCCTGGGAACGCCTTGGTATCACACTGGAGGACGTGTCTGGGGTGAAGGAAGTCTGGGAGTCCCTGCTTAGACTGCTGCCCCTGCGACCCAGCCCCGGATAAGCGGGAGAAAATGGATGGATGGATTTTAAAAAGAAAAAAAAAAGGATTTTAAATTCCATAATGTCAAAATATAAATATCCAATAAATATCCAAGTAGAGAATCTACCAGTGAAGAATTTTAGAATTTTAATTAATTTAAAAAATATGAGTAGGATGTGCACGGGCGTCTGAATAAAAGTATTTGTTCCAGTGACAAAAATCAGTCATTACGGTAAAAACATGTATTATCATGTACTATTGTGCAGCCATTCAATTGGGACATGGCTACAGGCTATTAGGGCTGAGGGCTGTGTGCACACAGCACTGACACATGCTGGGGTGTCTAGCTCCATTCCGTTGCCCATGTAAACAGTTGGGAGAAGAGTGGGGAGGTGAGCTTGGCTGAGGAGAGTAAAGAGACAAAAAAGAGCACAGATACTGTAGTACTTTATTACTACTTTGCAATTTTAAGATCCATGGAATTCAACTTTCCTCAAGTGGAGAATTTCAAGTATCTCGGGGTCTTGTTCTCGAGTGAGGGGAGCATCTGCAGTGATGTGGTCAACTGTTGTGGTGAAGAAGGAACTGAGTCGAAAGGCAAAGCTCTCAATTTATTGGTCAGTCTAAGTTCTTAGACCTCACCAATGGTTGTGGTTTAGTCCTGGTTTAGATCTCTGGTCCTACCCTCAAGTATAGTCCTGAGGTTTGGGTAATGACGGGTAATGATGAAGGACAAGATGGTGGAAACAAGCGGTTGAATGGGTTTCCTCCACAGAGTGGCTGGGAACTATCTTAGAGATAAGGCACGGTGCTCAGTCACATGGTAGGAGCTCAGAATACAGCCACTGAAATCATCCAAATGATTCTAGTGAAAGTGCATGAATTTTAAAAACACAGTGGAGCACTTCTTGTATTACCACATGACATCGCAAGGTGGAACAGAGTGTTTTCTGTTTCAGAACTCAGCGTACATATGCAGGGTTCGTGTGTTAAAAGTGTGAATGAAACAAAACACAACTCCAGGTATGATTGTGATGAGGAAACAACATTAGAACAGAACATCAAAAAACAGTGTAATATGGACCGTTTAAATGTACTTAATTTGGTTTAAACCCATCGGCTACTACTGCTTCGGTTTTGTTTGAGAATAATATATTTTGAGAAGAATATTCTTCAGAGGATTTTATGATCCTCTGAATCAAAAGCTTCAGTTAAATCAATAAACAGCGCCACACAATCTTGTTTGTATCAAGAGCTGTGAAAATGTCATTTAAAACTGTTGCGTTTGTAGTGTTAGTACTCTGCTCTTTTCTGAAACCCAATTGATAATTATTATAAGTAACTAAAGTATTTATGATAGAAGTTAGCTGAAAAAAGTGATAAAAACACTTTATGTTGTATCCACGGCAATACAGTTTGTGTGTTGTATTGGTGTTTGCTTGCTCAGCTCATTCACGTCGCCTTGTACACAAGCAAAAGCAAACACTGTTCTGTGCTTTCTTCTGCAGCTGTGATCCTGAAAGGCCACAGAGGAGCAGTCACCCCGGAACTAACCCGGAGGTCCAGACCACACAAGCTCACATTCACGATCTCAAACTATCACCTCAGGCCTGAACCAGATGCCACGACTTTCATAGGGCCCTTATGGTGAAATTGCAAGCACTTCTATGGTAAACACAAAAATATGGATCATAATTTTTTTTAAGAAAAAAGCCTAACTTAGATTTGATGCTTGCTCTGTTTGTGTGTAACTGTGAAAGGCGAAGTATTAAGTTGTTTTCAGTATATTAAAATACATTATTAGTGATCATTTTTCTAGAGAACTGGTCACATTTTTATATATGCACTTTTCCACCTTCATGGCACTCAAGGCGCTTTAGATCAAGGAACCACTCACCCATTCAAGCCATAGACTGTGTAAAGAAGTGAGTGTGACGTCACCGATTGTGTTTGGCTCCAGCCAAATGAAGCTCATCAAAGCTTGTAGTTATAGGCAAGGCAAGGCAAGACAAGTTTATTTGTATAGCATAATTTGTACACAAAGTAATTCAGAGTGCTTTACAGAATAAAAAAGACATTAAAATTACAGAAATCAAAACACAACTAATCACAAATAATCATCATAAAATTAGCATTAAAACAGAAGAGTGCAGAATAAAAACCCTTCAGTCATTTGCACAACTAAACAGAACTGTTTTGAGTCTGGATTTAAACATTGTCAAGGTAGAGGCCTGTCTCACATCTTCAGGAAGATTGTTCCAGGTTTTAGTTGCATAAAAACCGAAATGCCAACTCCCCATGTTTAGTCCTGACGCTTGGCACCAGTAGGAGGCTGGTCCCTGAAGTCTTCAGAGTGCGAGATGGTTTATATGGCACTAACATGTTGGAGATGTACTTTGGTGCTAGGCCATGGAGAGACTTGTACACAAGCAGAGCTGCTTTAGCACTGAGCTACATGAAGCCAGTGCAGTGACCTGAGCACAGGACTTATGTACTCGTACTTCCTGGTTTTAGTCAGGATCCGAGCAGCAGTGTTCTGGATGTACTGCAGCTGTCTTAACGTTTGTTTGGAGAGGCCGATGAGCAGGCTGTAACAGTAGTCTAACCTACTGGAGACAAATGCATGGATAAGTCTGGTTTTGACAGCATATCTTTGATTTTTGCAATGTTTTTTAGATGGTAAAAAGCTGCAGATGTTATTGATTTAATGTGGCTGTTAAAGTTCAAGTCTGAGTCCATTATTACCCCTAGATTTCTAGCCTGATTTGAAGGTTTTAGAGAAAGAGACTGGAGGTGACTACTAACACTTTCTCGATGTTTCTTTGAGCCAAAGATGATGACTTCAGTCTTGTCTGAGTTTAGCTGGAGAAAGTTGTTTTGCATCCACAAACTGATCTATTGGATGCATCTGATGCCTCTGAGTGTAGGTAGATGAACTCAGACTGGTGAAGCTCTCTTGGATAGTTTTGTCAGTTACAGGTGCAAAGTGAGTCAGCTCTAAGTGTCTAGGTGGTTGCTGGGTTGTTATTTGCATCCTGGAATTGAGGGCATTATATGGGCCAATTTGGCGCTGAGTTCCATATTTGGAATTCTGACCGCGAGTATCATAGCAACCAAAGAGTCAATCTAGAGTGAGGCTATTGAAGGTAGTGCCCCTTCCTGCCCGCACCGCTGGTTTGGCAGGGAGTATATATTTAGCAATGCTGTCAAAACTTGTTGCTAACGTTAGCAAAAGCAACCTTTGGGAAAGAATGTGCCCAATTTGTTTGTTATTGATATTCATATCTTGAATTACGAACACAATAAAATAAAAATGCCAGGATCATGTAGGGCGAGTTAAAACGAACATTTTAAGACCAAAATGACGAGCCTGACAGCAGCGGTTACAGAGAGAGGGGCCATAGTTTTTCAATGTAAAGTGAATTGGAGTCAATGGAGCTGTGGTCGCCTGTGATCACTTCCTATTTGGAACGCGGCTGCTAAACTTGGATCCATGCATGTTTATTGTCCTTTTCAAGCTTTTCAGCACTACTCCATTATGCCAATGCAAAATAAGCAATTCACTCTGATGTTTCTGCTAAGAAATGGGGGATTTGTTGTTAGTTTTCTTATTTTGAGTGGGCCCAACTCTCCAGAGAGCTGACCTGTAGCTTGCTTGTTTTTTGTCTCCATGGAGATTCAAGGCAAAACTATGAGATTTCCATTCCGTGAAAACGAGCAGGTGGGAGAACCTCCACCAGACTCCACCAGTTTTCTTCAATAAAAATATAAATAAAGGTCTGTATAATTTTGAGAGTTTGATAATCTTGAATAAGTCACAAATAGCTCTGAAATTGTGACTTTCCGTCTCATGTAATAAATAACACTGTGACTTGCCCCCTGCACCTGAGTGTTATGTAAGCACACATCAGCACACAAGGATTATAGAGAGACCAGGGCCTGGGAACAGCCCCGGCATCTGTCCCAGCACTGACCGGCCGACTGGGTGGTCCAGTACACTGTCCTAGTGTTCATGTGGTGTGTATGCTGGATTAATTATCATGGAATTAAAGGGGCACTATGGAACTTTTCTGGTAAAGGGGTCGCCACTTACTTGTGTCTATGAAGATGCTTAAAATGTTTCAGAGTATGGTGTTTTTTTCTACATGGAGAAAAGGAGATTATGTGACTAGGCCAAGTTACAGATCAGGTCTGTGGAGAGGCAATCCCGCTAATTGTAAAAATGCAGAGCAAAAGAAAGAAATCATTTTACAACTGGGCAAAAGTTTTAGCGTGAAGATGTTTGGCTGCTCATCAAAGTGGTTTCTTCAGTTCTGGTCAAATTACTGGTGGATACTGTCTTATAGCTGTCTGAAGGAAGGAGCTAACTACACTAAAGCTAACACACCTGTTTGTTTCCAGTTTCTTGGATGAGTGTCAACACATTTTCACTCCAAAACCTTTGTCCAGGTACAGAATTGAATTTTTCCTTTGCTATGCATTTTTAGATTTAGCTGGTTGCCTCTCAACAGATTTGATCTATAACTTGGCCTAGTGGCATCATCCTCTTTTTCTCCATGTAGAAAAAAAAATACCTAATGAGGCATGCCTGCATATTCCTGAGCTGGATGTAATGACATTCAAAATACATGTAATGCTCTACAATTTAAGATGGCTCTATAGCTCCCCTTTCAAATTTCATTTAAAAAAAAAATCAAAAAGGCCAATCTATTTGTCGTGGACATGTTAAAAATTTTTATGAGAGACTCTTCATGATGGAGAACACTGTGACAAAGTCCCATCATTCTAATGCTCATTGTTTAAGTGTAAAAAAGTGGAAGAAAAAAGACAGATCACTATTATTATTAGGGCCCGAGCAGAAATGTGCGAGAGCCCTATTGTAATTGTACAATTTTTAGGAAAATGGCAAAAATCAAGCAGTAAACAATAATGTATAGACAAGTAAGTGGTATTGAAAATCTGAGTTTAGTGAGCTCTAACTTTAAATGAAGACTGTGAGAAAAAATAATGAAAGGCGACTGAGTAGCATCACCTCAAAAATCAGTTTACATTGCACCAATGGGTTGCGGGGGCAGCAGTCTAAGCAGGGACTCCTAGACTTCCCTCACCCCAGGCACATCCTCCAGCTCCTCCGGTGGGACCCCAAGGCATTCTGAGGGACAAGCTGGAGACCGCCGGGGTGGACTGTGACCTGGCAGACTGGATCCTGGACTTTCTCACAAACCGGCCCCAGTTTGTGAGATCTCATGACCTGCAGTGTGGGGACGCCCCAGGGCACTGTCCTGGCGCCCTTTCTTTTCACCCTTTACACTGCAGACTTCAGACACAACACAGACAGCTGCGTCCTGCAGAAGTTCTCTGATGACTCTGCCATCATTGGCCTCATTAAGCATGATGACGATGTCGAGTACAGAGGACTAACACAGGACTTTGTGGACTGGTGTCAGTAGAACCACCTCATCATCAATGCAGGGAAGACCAAGGAGATGGTGATGGACTTCCGCAGACGCCACTCTACTGCCCCCTCAGTGAACATCCAGGGAAGGGACATTGAGAGAGTGGACTCATACAAGTACCTGGGTGTTCATCTGAACAACAAACTGGACTGGACTCACAACACAGACACACTGTACAGGAAGGGCCAGAGCAGGCTCTATCTCCTGAGGAGACTCAGGTCTTTTGGAGTGAGAGGGCCATTCCTGAAGACCTTCTATGACTCTGTGGTGGCAACAGCCATCCTGTACAGTGTGGTCTGCTGGAACAGCAGCATCACAGAGAGGGAGAGGAAGAAGCTGGACAAGGTCATCAAGAAGTCCAGCTCCGTCCTGGGCTGTCCTCTGGACTCATTGCAGGAGGTGAGGGACAGGAGGGTCCTGGCCAAGGTCATCTCTATGCTGGACCATGAGTCTCACCCCCTGCAGGACGCTCTGTCTGCCCTGGAGAGCAGCTTCAGTGACAGACTGATTCACCCTCGCTGTATGGGCGAGGTTCCGCAGGTTTTTCCTTCCTGCTGCTGTCAGACTGTGAACATGAACACTGTTAACGCTGAACATGAGTCATTCAACCATACCTATGTGCAATACTCAAGTCACTTTACAGAGATGTTATATTAGAGTCTATTTTTTAGTTTATTTTTTAAGTCTATTTAAAACTATTTATCTATTATCTTGTCTTATTGCATGTACCATTTTACTTCTGTTCTTAACCGTGCAGTGCAATACTGGAATTTCCCCACTGTGGGACTAATAAAGGCATATCTTATCTTATCTTAATTTATATTGTAATCATTTACATCTAAATATTCTTAATTGATCATAATGATATATATTAAATTGGCCAAACTAAATTTGTTTAATTTATAACAGTTAATACATTATATATTGGTTCAATGTTTAAAATTGAATTGGGTCAATGTAAAAAAAATTGAATTGGCATCATGGGCCAATGTAAAAATACTAAATTAAATCAACATACTTGTAATAGATTAATACAACTTAAAATTCTGAATTAAATGAACGTACATTTAATGGATTAATGAGGTTCATTGGTTCTACTTACAATTTATATCGTAATCCATTTACATCTAAATATTCTTAGTTGTTCATAATGATATATACTACATTGGTCTTACTGATTCTGATTCTCATTCTAAGAAAGAATTGGTTCAAGATGAAAATAATGTTACCTTAATATTCAATGTTAATTGAGCAAATTGAAAACAATACAAGTCCTTTATAACATTTCAACCCTCAATACTGTTGTGCTATACTCTTAGTAAATACATAACACATTGATATTTTTGTTTTTTTATTAACAATACATGCACAAAATTGACACACTTTTAGTTACACAAGTAAAATCAAAATTTCAGGCTCATTGCCGCTAGTTACACCGTTTCTTCGCTGCCATCCTGGTAGCTGCAGCAAAGATAGTGGGTGCAGGAGCTTTACAAACCATTAAAACAAAACAAACAACATTCACATTTTGTCTGCTGTAACTTTGAACAGCTTAACATAGTTAAACTACAAAACTGTAAAATGTGTCAAACTGTATGAAGCAGATGAATGAACTACTTGCTATGTAGCAAGATGCTGAGTTTGTCACTTTTGTCCTCATTCTTTTTCATCCAGTCCCAGAAGCATTTTTTGGATAAACTCACATGTGCGTTCGTACTTCATACTTCATATTAAGGGCGTAGATCAGTCAAAAGACCATGGAGATAAGTCATGGCCACTTCACCTTCCAGAATTATTTTGACGTCTGTAGATGTTGCAATAACTGCCATGGTCACCTCGACATCACCATCTTGGTGTAAATGCAAAAGATACTCATCTTTTGCATTTACAGCAAGATGGTTAGCACAAAATGTAATTCACACATAATGCAATGTTGTTGTTGTTTTTTTTTTTTTTTTTTTTTATAGTAAATCGAACCATGTCCCAGGAGGACAATGGCCAAGCTACATTAGTAACAATCTAAAAAAGCTGTGGGATGATCCAATATTAATCTGCTGCATCACTACTATAAAAAAATCTATCCAAATAGTTTTAGTAGACAATTTAAATAAACATTTAATGTTTATTAAAGGTATTAAAGGTATTAAACGTAACAGTAAAATTGGAATTGTTTTAATTTTAATGTTATTGCATAAAGTTTTTGAGGGAGTTTATTTTTTTTACCTTTTCTGAACGATTTGTGGCTTGAAAAAAGTAAGATATTTAAAGCTTGGGCACCTAATTTTCAAACAGTTAAAAATATCTATGAATTTAAACCTTTCTAACTCCTCTGTCTCGCTCTCACAAACCTCATTATATTCACATGTTTTATTGGTCCCTGCCACAGGTTTAGAACAGATTTTTCAAACACAAAAGTGAAGCAGGGGGTTTATCCATGAACAGTCAATCAGCTTATCTAAAAAAAATAACACAGCCAATCACTGGACACTTTCTTACAAGTTTAAAAAAGCTCAAATTATTATATGAGGACGTTCTAAAGCTTTACAAGGAAAACAAAAGGTACTTATGCGAAAATAAATGTGGGTACACCAGTTTTAACACTTGCTACACTAAAGGGCTTTTTGTCACAGATTTTTTTATTTATTTGATGCTCTCTCTGGATGCACTGCATTGTCATAGTGACAATATTTGTTTGTATCGTCTCATCTGGTGGTAAAACATGTCACATTAATGCCATGTGCATGTTTCCTTTGAAAGTAAACTTAGACTTAAGTGCAAACTAATGTTTTGCCATAACTGCGACACTTACCTCCTGAGAATTGACCAGGTATTTGCTTTGAGTTCTATGTGCTTGGGTGGGGGATGGGCTCCATGAGAAAGTTAGAAAAGCTGTAGGTCTGGAGGGGTCTTGGTCATGTTGCTGGAACTTGCATGAAGCTTTCAAAACACACCTGACACAGTTTTCTTCTGTTAGTTATTGGACAGACTCAAGTAAAGTTGTTGCCGGTGCTGCCCCGTGTTGGAGGATTGACTTGGCACAGCGTATACGCAAGAAAGGCACAATGAATAAATTATTCATTGGATCAATTTAAATATTGTGAACTACTGTTGATTTGCACTAGCCAAATTAGATGTACATAAAAATAATAATAATAATAATAAAAACACAAAAAATAAATAAAAATACCAGGATAAATCTGTATCATTAAAATTGAACAGACCAATTCAATTTTGTTAAATTAAACCAATGGCAAAAAAAACACATTGAATAAACAACGGCAATGTTTCACTTTTTTCAGTGTGGGACATGTCCAGAATACCTCCCTAGGGTAGCATCCAGGAGGCATCCTGAGCAGATGCTCGAGCCACCTCAGCTGGCTCCTATCGATGTGTAGGAGCAGCAGCAGCTCTACCCCGAGCTCCCTCCGTGTGACCAAGCTCCTCACCCTATCCCTAAGGGTGTGCCCAGCCACCCTGTGGAGGAAACCCATTTCACCCGCTTGTATCCACGATCTTGTCGTTTTGGTCATTACCCAGAGTTCATGACCATAGGTGAGGGTAGGAACGTAGACTGAAATCGAGAGATTTACCTTTCAGCTCCAATGTTTGTTTCTCCAATGTACCGCTTACTGCATTCTTCACTACAATGAATGGAGTAGACTACATTACTTTGTTTATGTTTCGTCCTTTAGGTGAACCAGTTTCTGTCTTAAAGTGTTCGTAAGTTTCTGTCTTAAAGTGTTTGTAGGTTTGAAATAGACTGTAACTTCATACTGTCTGAAAATTCTCTGAAGTTTTTCAGACACACCACCTGTGTAAAGAACAGTTACTTTCTCCACGTGCTGTTCCTCTTTCACTTTTCCCTCTGTATTTGTGGGCACCACTTGACCTCTGTGTTGTAGAGTACGGATAATGGATAATAAGTACAGAGTTTGTGCTGCAGTGGATGGTGTGAATCAAACAGCAGGTATTGGTCAGTGTGTGTGGGCTTCCTGAAGACTTCTACCTAGAGACCCTCTCCTATTGTTACTGTGCAATCTAAGAATGCCAGTTTGTTCTCCTTGGCCTCTTCTCATGTGAACTTGGTATTTGGATCCACAGCATTAATATGTGCATTAAAGGATTATATATCTTGAATTTTGATTTTTGACCAGTTGTTATCCACATATCGATACCAATGGGTGGGTGGAGTGCCTGGAAATGCGGCCAATGCATCCTGTTCAAATTGTTCTATGTATAAGTTAGTCATAATAGGACAGACCGGTGAGCCCATGGAGCAGCCGCGGATTTGCCGATAGGAGTTCCCCCTAAAATGGAAATGTGATATTTAAACACATTCCCAGCAGTTTGCAGATTTGGTCTGGTGTCAGTTTAGTTCTCTGTTTTAGCTTAGTATCCTGCAGTAACCTCCTCTTTGCTGCCTTCACCGCCATTGCTGTGGGGATACAAGTGAAAAGAGAGGTTACATCAAATAAAACCATGGTCTCATGTGAATCAAATTGGAGATGCTTGAGTTTGCTCACAAATTCCGCTGTGTTCTCAATACGGTGCTCCGTGTTGCTAGCCAGAGGAGCCAGGATGGTTTTCAGATGTTTGGTATGTGATAGAATCAATGCTACATACAATAGCACATCTCAAAAATCAAAATACATTAAAGCAATGAGAGACCTTTTTCAATGTAGACCAAAGAAATTTTGTACAAGCATAGCTCATGTCATGACAATTAAAAAAATATATATTATGGCCCCACCCTAAACCCTACAGAAAGTCAGCCATTGTGGGCAGAACCCAATTTTTGCTAATTTTTTCTCTCACTTTTGAATTTTTTTTATTACTGTTTATTTTCATTCAAATAACTTGCAATTTGGTTAAAATTAACTAGACCCCTGTGGGATTATAGGCTACTCTTTTGATTTTTGCTCAGTCATAAAATGTGGGTCTGGTCAACCTGCAAACAAAAATGCCATTTTTCAAAAGTATTAAATTGTGCATGCTCAGAATTAATTTACATTTTGTTCAAAACAATGATCTGAATGATTGATATATAGTTTGTATAGCTCAGACATGATATTGCTCCACAGAGCCCCCATGAAATTTTGAATAGGACCCAAAAAATATCTTTGTCAAAGACATTTGAAGTTTGACACAAACATCCGTATTGTTATATTGAACAAAAAAACAATGAGAACATACATCTAGCTGCAATCGTGTTGTCATGGCAACATCCAACATTTGTCATAGAAATAGATGGATTTTCGTTCGCTTGGATGAAAAAAATGTCATAGATCATTGAAATTTGATACACATATTCCACACATCAAAAAAGCCAATGAGGACATACTTCTATTTCCAAATGTGCAGGTGTGACAATGTCAGAAATAGGAATGAATGGAGTACTATTACATATACGCTGATCTTGGGGGGAGGGGCAATGTAAACTGGGACGAGTGGCAGAATCTTCGCAGTGGCATATACCCCGCGGTCACAAGCGGTGGCGAGGGCCTTGGCGCCACATGCGGCTTTAATTATTTATATTCCTTTTCAGCAAATAAACCGCTCCTGAGAGAAAGAAAATGTGCTTGAAAAATCTTGAAAGTGAGCACAACGTTAGAGATTGACTCAAATTTAAGTTACATAGCATCGTCAAGAATCTATGTTACAGGATGGTTCCAGTGTCCCCTACAAAGTTACAATGGGGCCGATAAATTGGGGAAGAGAGATGAGAGAGGTGAGAGAGAGTGGAGAGAGAGCAAAAACACAAGCCTCCTCTGGGGGATAGCAAAGAACTAGAGGCGCTCCGGCTGTAAATATGTTTCTTTATGAACATTTTCATCTCACTGCAGCACAAAAGAGAACAGCCGTCCAGTTCAGGTCATCAGGGGTAGAGGGGCACGAGTCCATCAGCAGAACCCACACTGCGTCGCACATGCCACCTATAGGTTCCGTAGGCTTCACAAGTGGCACAGCTCTCTGACTCATATGCCAGCTCATTCACTCAACATTACATAATGTCATCATGTTGTGTCTCTTGGCATGGCACTTCTGTATTTTTTTAATTGTCTTCTATTAATTTATTTTATATATCATTCATATGGGCAACAGTAGCTCAGTTGGTAGTGTTTATCCTCTGACCCAAAGGTTGGTGGATTGAATCCTGATCTCGATGTAAACATCATTGGTTGAGTGGTCAAATCCTCTGACCGACAGGTTGGCAGTGTGATTCCAGCTCCCACAGATGAATGCTGTTCTATGTCCTCGGACAAGACACTTTGCCCACCTTGCCTCCAGTGTAGAACAGTGGTCAAAGAAGTAATAAATTTTGTTACTTATGTGAAAGTACAGATAACGAAACAAAAAAAATACTCAAGTAAAAGTTTCACGTGAAAAAATCTACTCAAGTAAACGCATTAAAGTACCTGTTTAAAAAAAAAAAAAAAAAAAAGTAAAGTAAAATATAAACCTATTTTATGCATATTTTGAGATCTAATAAAGCTTCAAATGTAGTGATTTTGATAAAGATTTGAGTTGCATTTGGCAACAGAAACAACAGAATTTTACAATTTGTTTTTATTTGTATAATTTTGTTTGCTCAAATTATGAACGTGCTAAAAAAATCCCTCAGCCTTTTCAACAAGTCTCAAACAATAATAAAAAATACTATTACTTTCCAGTTCTGTTGAAAATGTAGTGGAGTAGAGAGTACACATACCTGCTCTCAAACGTAGTGAAGTAACAGTAAAAAGTATACACTCTAAAATCTAAAGTACATACAAATACCTAACATGTATACTTAAGTACAGTGATGGAAATTACAATCTAGTGAGTTTACAGCAGGTATATAAGGTACATGGTGAAATTTTTATATAGCACTTTTTCAACTTCAAGACTCAAAACACTTTACATCAAGGAAGCACTCATCCTTTCACACACACATTCATACATGTGTGCTCAGACACTGGGGGAGAAGTGGGGTTAAGAGTCTTGCCCAAGGACACAACGACAACATATTATGTTGACAGCGGGAGTCAAACCGCCAACCTTTGGTTCAATAGACACTCTACCAACTGAACTGTTGTTGCAGG
>JAIEZT010000012.1:28697177-28710568 GCA_019594935.1 Periophthalmus modestus | reverse complement strand
AAGAACAGGGAGTTGTATCATTTTGAAAACAGGTGGGTGAACGCATTGGTGACGGTTTGATTCAATATGCCGACTTCCTGTCCGCCACATGGCATCACTATATATTGTTTTTTGCTCGTCTCCATGAGCTCCATCACTGGTGCGAATTTCAGCCTAATCTGTATATGGGCTCCCTATTAAGGTCAAATTTCAACATTTCTAGGTGGTGCTGTCGAGCCGGTGTGCGTTGGACATTTTCATGATGCATATTTTACCCACATGTGAGATTTTTCGTCGACGTTCAGGGGTGAAAACGGGGCGAATTTGGGCAGAAAATAATAAACTCAGCAGTAACAATACCCCTCGCCGTCACGTCGTGAGCGGCGAGGGCCAATAACAATAATAATAATAATAATAATACTAATAATAATATATTATTATTATTATTATTATTATTATTATTATTATTATTATTATCCATAAATATACTAATGGAACAAATAACAATCCTTCATTAATATGTGAAGCTTTTGGCTCCAGGCCTGCACAGTGACCACACTGAAAACATCACTGATTTCCTCATGGTTTTTTTTGCATTGAGCTGATCTAGATGTTGACTCCTCTTTTCTTTACTGTGCACAGCAGAGGCAGCAGAGCTGAAAGTTTGTGGAGGTGAAACATGGAGACGTTACACTGTCCAGTTCAACCTCTTCTCTGTGGAGGACAATAGCGTCTTAAGGACTTTAAACTACACCCCTCATTAACCTGGACCATGAGACATTGCTGCAGGCAATTAAATACTTATTTTCCCAAGCCGCGGAGCCGCAGTATAAGGCTGAAAGACCTTCCCCTAGCGCTCCCCTGGGCTAGGTTGACAAAGTCAGGAGCAGACAGTGACCTACTTCATATTTACACTGAATCACATGAATGTTGTACAAAGACCAAGAGAAGAGGCAGGTTTTACACTGAAGCAACCCTCTCCATTTATCCAGGCTGGGGACTGGCACAAAGGGGCACACACAGTGCCCCTTTGTGGCTGGATTAAACCCACCGCCCAGTGCTTGTGCAATGTCAGTGATATTAGTGTTAGTAATCAGACCATGCAAAGAGAAACAGAAATGAAAAAGGAGCTGTTAATCATAATATAGTACACAAAATTTGCAAAGAAAGTTCACATATGAGTTTCAATGAGCTCAGCTGTATTCTCCAATACAATACATACAAGCCTACGATAATTCCAAATTCCAAAAGGGTAAATCACTTAGGAGAGCAACATAAGATGTACATACATTACACACAACCTGCAAAAATCAAAAAGTTTGAGTTTTTACAGTACCTTAAGCTGAATGCAATTCTGTCAAACATTGGTACAAATGACATTTTGGGCAGGAAGCCTCAAACAGCCATGCTCAGCATGGCACAAAAAACAAAGTAGGAAGATGAGCAGGGCAGTCTCGTCCAAGTTGTTGACTCGTCCATCTGGATAGTTGACCTGTGATGCTGTCTAAGTGAACATTTTAACCTATAATAAATGCTACTAATTCTACTGACTACAATAACTACTAGTACTACTTCTACCATACATCCCTGAACCAAGTTGAAGGCCCCACTTTCACCTTACCACTGAGGTGGTGGGGTGCAAGTGAGTCGTGTTTGTGTGAGTGCCGTGTTTAAGCAACTGGGGGGGAAATTTTAAAAATTAATCAAACACAACACATACAGTAACCACAGAAAAAGTGGATGACCTTTTAAGTTGCATTTTACCTCAAACAGGAACAGAAGGTGAGCAGGGTGGTGGTCTCCATATCCATGGCTATCGTTCATCTCGGACCCTTATCCATCTTGATAGTTGATCCGTGAGCCTACTTGACTATACGTTTTACCCTGAAATACTACACCTAATGCTACTGCTAATTCTAATCCTACCATTTATTCTATCACGATTGCTAACACTTAGCCCTCGTCCATCTTGAAGAACCCCGTCCATCTTGAAGCCCCCCCTTAACCTGAACTGTGAACCTGTCTAAACCTACCTCTCATCCTACCATACAAGTGAGTTGTGTGTGTGCTCCTACCATACAACCCTCATCCATCTTGAAGAACCCCATCCATCTTGAAGCCCCCCCTTTCACCTAACAACTGAACCTGTCTGTCCTCACTTTTTACCCTGCCATGCAAGTGAGTTGTGTCTGTGTGTGTGCCAGGTTTAAGCAACTGGGGGGGAAATTTAAAAAATTAATCAAACACAACACATACAGTAACCACAGAAAAAGTGGATGTCCTTTCAAGTTGCATTTTACCTCAAACAGGAACAGAAGGTGAGCAGGGTGGTGGTCTCCATATCCATGGCTATCGTTCATCTCGGACCCTTATCCATCTTGATAGTTGATCTGTGAGCCTGCCTGACTATACGTTTTACCCTGAAATACTACTCCTAATGCTACTGCTAATTCTAATCCTACCATTTATTCTATCACGATTGCTAACACTTAGCCCTCGTCCATCTTGAAGAACCCCGTCCATCTTGAAGCCCCCCCTTAACCTGAACTGTGAACCTTTCTAAACCTACCTCTCATCCTACCATACAAGTGAGTTGTGTGTGTGCTCCTACCATACAACCCTCATCCATCTTGAAGAACCCCGTCCATCTTGAAGCCCCCCCCCTTTCACCTAACAACTGAACCTGTCTGTCCTCACTTTTTACCCTGCCATGCAAGTGAGTTGTGTCTGTGTGTGTGCCGTGTTTAAGCAACTGGGGGGGAAATTAAAAAAACTTAATCAAACACAACACATACAGTAACCACAGAAAAAGTGGATGTCCTTTCAAGTTGCATTTTACCTCAAACAGGAACAGAAGGTGAGCAGGGTGGTGGTCTCCATATCCATGGCTATCGTTCATCTCGGACCCTTATGCATCTTGATAGTTGATCTGTGAGCCTGCCTGACTATACGTTTTACCCTGAAATACTACTCCTAATGCTACTGCTAATTCTAATCCTACCATTTCTATCACGATTGCTAACACTTGGCCCTCGTCCATCTTGAAGAACCCCGTCCATCTTGAAGCCCCCCCTTAACCTGAACTGTGAACCTTTCTAAACCTACTTCTCATCCTACCATACAAGTGAGTTGTGTGTGTGCTCCTACCATACAACCCTCATCCATCTTGAAGAACCCCGTCCATCTTGAAGCCCCCCCTTTCACCTAACAACTGAACCTGTCTGTCCTCACTTTTTACCCTGCCATGCAAGTGAGTTGTGTTTGTGTGTGTGCCGCGTTTAAGCAACTGGGGGGGAAAATTAAAAAAATTAATCAAACAATTCACATACAGTAACCACAGAAAAAAAGTGGATGTCCTTTTAAGTTGCATTTTACCTCAAACAGGAACAGAAGGTGAGCAGGGTGGTGGTCTCCATATCCATGGCTATCGTTCATCTCGGACCCTTATGCATCTTGATAGTTGATCTGTGAGCCTGCCTGACTATATACGTTTTACCCTGAAATACTACTCCTAATGCTACTGCTAATTCTAATCCTACCATTTATTCTATCACACGATTGCTAACACTTGGCCCTCGTCCATCTTGAAGAACCCCGTCCATCTTGAAGCCCCCCCTTAACCTGAACTGTGAACCTTTCTAAACCTACCTCTCATCCTACCATACAAGTGAGTTGTGTGTGTGCTCCTACCATACAACCCTCATCCATCTTGAAGAACCCCGTCCATCTTGAAGCCCCCCCTTTCACCTAACAACTGAACCTGTCTGTCCTCACTTTTTACCCTGCCATGCAAGTGAGTTGTGTTTGTGTGTGTGCCGCGTTTAAGCAACTGGGGGGGGAAATTTAAAAATTAATCATCAAACAATTCACATACAGTAACCACAGAAAAAGTGGATGTCCTTTCAAGTTGCATTTTACCTCAAACAGGAACAGAAGGTGAGCAGGGTGGTGGTCTCCATATCCATGGCTATCGTTCATCTCGGACCCTTATGCATCTTGATAGTTGATCTGTGAGCCTGCCTGACTATACGTTTTACCCTGAAATACTACTCCTAATGCTACTGCTAATTCTAATCCTACCATTTATTCTATCACGATTGCTAACACTTGGCCCTCGTCCATCTTGAAGAACCCCCGTCCATCTTGAAGCCCCCCCTTAACCTGAACTGTGAACCTTTCTAAACCTACCTCTCATCCTACCATACAAGTGAGTTGTGTGTGTGCTCCTACCATACAACCCTCATCCATCTTGAAGAACCCCATCCATCTTGAAGCCCCCCCCCTTTCACCCTAACAACTGAACCTGTCTGTCCTCACTTTTTACCCTGCCATGCAAGTGAGTTGTGTTTGTTTGTGTGTGTGCCGTGTTTTAAGCAACTGGGGGGGGAAATTTTGAAAAAATAATCAAACACACACATACAGTAAACCACAGAAAAAGTGGATGTCCTTTTAAGTTGCATTTTACCTCAAACAGGAACAGAAGGTGAGCAGGGTGGTGGTCTCCATATCCATGGCTGTCGTTCATCTTGGACCCTTATCCATCTTGATAGTTGATCTGTGAGCCTGCCTGACTCTACGTTTTACCCTGAAATACTACTCCTAATGCTACTGCTAATTCTAATCCTACCATTTATTCTATCACGATTGCTAACACTTGGCCCTCGTCCATCTTGAAGAACCCCGTCCATCTTGAAGCCCCCCCTTAACCTGAACTGTGAACCTGTCTAAACCTACCTCTCATCCTACCATACAAGTGAGTTGAGTTGTGTGTGTGCTCCTACCATACAACCCTCATCCATCTTGAAGAACCCCGTCCATCTTGAAGCCCCCCCCTTTCACCTAACAACTGAACCTGTCTGTCCTCACTTTTTACCCTGCCATGCAAGTGAGTTGTGTTTGTGTGTGTGCCGTGTTTAAGCAACTGGGGGGGAAATTTAAAAAATTAATCAAACAATTCACACATACAGTAACCACAGAAAAAGTGGATGTCCTTTTAGGTTGCATTTTACCTCAAACAGGAACAGAAGGTGAGCAGGGTGGTGGTCTCCATATCCATGGCTATCGTTCATCTCGGACCCTTATGCATCTTGATAGTTGATCTGTGAGCCTGCCTGACTATACGTTTTACCCTGAAATACTACTCCTAATGCTACTGCTAATTCTAATCCTACCATTTATTCTATCACGATTGCTAACACTTGGCCCTCGTCCATCTTGAAGAACCCCCCCCCATCTTGAAGCCCCCCCTTAACCTGAACTGTGAACCTTTCTAAACCTACCTCTCATCCTACCATACAAGTGAGTTGTGTGTGTGTGCTCCTACCATACAACCCTCATCCATCTTGAAGAACCCCGTCCATCTTGAAGCCCCCCCTTTCACCTAACAACTGAACCTGTCTGTCCTCACTTTTTACCCTGCCATGCAAGTGAGTTGTGTTGTGTGTGTGCCGCGTTTAAAGCAACTGGGGGGGGGGAATTTAAAAAATTAATCAAACAATTCACATACAGTAACCACAGAAAAAGTGGATGTCCTTTTAAGTTGCATTTTACCTCAAACAGGAACAGAAGGTGAGCAGGGTGGTGGTCTCCATATCCATGGCTATCGTTCATCTCGGACCCTTATGCATCTTGATAGTTGATCTGTGAGCCTGCCTGACTATACGTTTTACCCTGAAATACTACTCCTAATGCTACTGCTAATTCTAATCCTACCATTTATTCTATCACGATTGCTAACACTTGGCCCTCGTCCATCTTGAAGAACCCCGTCCATCTTGAAGCCCCCCCTTAACCTGAACTGTGAACCTTTCTAAACCTACCTCTCATCCTACCATACAAGTGAGTTGTGTGTGTGCTCCTACCATACAACCCTCATCCATCTTGAAGAACCCCCGTCCATCTTGAAGCCCCCCCTTTCACCTAACAACTGAACCTGTCTGTCCTCACTTTTTACCCTGCCATGCAAGTGAGTTGTGTTTGTGTGTGTGCCGGTTTTTAAGCAACTGGGGGGGAAATTTAAAAATTAATCAAAACAATTCACATACAGTAACCACAGAAAAAGTGGATGTCCTTTCAAGTTGCATTTTACCTCAAACAGGAACAGAAGGTGAGCAGGGTGGTGGTCTCCATATCCATGGCTATCGTTCATCTCGGACCCTTATGCATCTTGATAGTTGATCTGTGAGCCTGCCTGACTATACGTTTTACCCCTGAAATACTACTCCTAATGCTACTGCTAATTCTAATCCTACAATTTATTCTATCACGATTGCTAACACTTGCCCTCGTCCATCTTGAAGAACCCCGTCCATCTTGAAGCCCCCCCTTAACCTGAACTGTGAACCTTCTAAACCTACCTCTCATCCTACCATACAAGTGAGTTGTGTGTGTGCTCCTACCATACAACCCTCATCCATCTTGAAGAACCCCGTCCATCTTGAAGCCCCCCCCTTTCACCTAACCACTGAACCTGTCTGTCCTCACTTCTTACCCTGCCATGCAAGTGAGTTGTGTTTGTGTGTGTGCCGTGTTTAAGCAACTGGGGGGGAAATTTTAAAAAATTAATCAAACAATTGCACATACAGTAAAACACAGAAAAAGTGGAAGTCATTTTAAGTTGCATTTTACCTCAAACAGGAACAGAAAGTGAGCAGGGTGGTGGTCTCCATATCCATGCTATCGTTCATCTCGGACCCTTATGCATCTTGATAGTTGATCTGTGAGCCTGCCTGACTATACGTTTTACCCTGAAATACTACTCCTAATGCTACTGCTAATTCTAATCCTACCATTTATTCTATCACGATTGCGCTAACACTTGCCCTCGTCCATCTTGAAGAACCCCGTCCATCTTGAAGCCCCCCCCTTAACCTGAACTGTGAACCTGTCTAAACCTACCTCTCATCCTACCATACAAGTGAGTTGTGTGTGTGCTCTACCATACAACCCTCATCCATCTTGAAGAACCCCGTCCATCTTGAAGCCCCCCCCTTTCACCTAACAACTGAACCTGTCTGTCCTCACTTCTTACCCTGCCATGCAAGTGAGTTGTGTTTGTGTGTGTGCCGTGTTTTAAGCAACTGGGGGGGAAATTTAAAAAATTAATCAAACACAATCACATACAGTAACCACAGAAAAAGTGGAATGTCCTTTTAAGTTGCATTTTACCTCAAACAGGAACAGAAGGTGAGCAGGGTGGTGGTCTCCATATCCATGGCTATCGTTCATCTCGGACCCTTATGCCATCTTGATAGTTGATCTGTGAGCCTGCCTGACTATACGTTTTACCCTGAAATACTACTCCTAATGCTACTGCTAATTCTAATCCTACAATTTATTCTATCACGATTGCTAACACTTAGCCCCTCGTCCATCTTGAAGAACCCCGTCCATCTTGAAGCCCCCCCTTAACCTGAACTGTGAACCTGTCTAAACCTACCTCTCATCCTACCATACAAGTGAGTTGTGTGTGTGCTCCTACCATACAACCCTCATCCATCTTGAAGAACCCCGTCCATCTTGAAGCCCCCCCTTTCACCTAACCACTGAACCTGTCTGTCCTCACTTCTTACCCTGCCATGCAAGTGAGTTGTGTTTGTGTGTGTGCCGTGTTTAAGCAACTGGGGGGGAAATTTAAAAAAAATTAATTAAACAATTCACATACAGTAAACACAGAAAAAGTGGAAGTCATTTTAAGTTGCATTTTACCTCAAACAGGAACAGAAAGTGAGTAGGGTGGTGGTCTCCATATCCATGGCTGTCGTTCATCTTGGACCCTTATCCATCTTGATAGTTGATCTGTGAGCCTGCCTGACTCTACGTTTTACCCTGAAATACTACTCCTAATGCTACTGCTAATTCTAATCCTACCATTTATTCTATCACGAACGCTAACACTTAGCCCTCGTCCATCTTGAAGAACCCCGTCCATCTTGAAGCCCCCCCTTAACCTGAACTGTGAACCTGTCTAAACCTACCTCTCATCCTACCATACAAGTGAGTTGTGTGTGTGCTCCTACCATACAACCCTCATCCATCTTGAAGAACCCCGTCCATCTTGAAGCCCCCCCTTTCACCTAACCACTGAACCTGTC
Organism: Periophthalmus modestus; assembly: GCA_019594935.1. Classification (NCBI taxonomy): domain Eukaryota; kingdom Metazoa; phylum Chordata; class Actinopteri; order Gobiiformes; family Gobiidae; genus Periophthalmus; species Periophthalmus modestus. The sequence continues at coordinate 28,702,496 of JAIEZT010000012.1, read as the reverse complement.
TGTCCTCACTTCTTACCCTGCCATGCAAGTGAGTTGTGTTTGTGTGTGTGCCGTGTTTAAGCAACTGGGGGGGAAAATTTAAAAAATTAATCAAACAATTCACATACAGTAAACACAAAAAAGTGGAAGTCATTTTAAGTTGCATTTTACCTCAAACAGGAACAGAAAGTGAGTAGGGTGGTGGTCTCCATATCCATGGCTGTCGTTCATCTTGGACCCATATCCGTCTTGGACCCTTATCCATCTTGATAGTTGATCTGTGAGCCTGCCTGACTCTACGTTTTACCCTGAAATACTACTCCTAATGCTACTGCTAATTCTAATCCTACCATTTATTCTATCACAAACGCTAACACTTAGCCCTCGTCCATCTTGAAGAACCCCGTCCATCTTGAAGCCCCCCCCCTTCCATAACCTGAACTGTGAACCTTTCTAAACCTACCTCCTCATCCTACCATACAAGTGAGTTGTGTGTGTGCTCCTACCATACAACCCTCATCCATCTTGAAGAACCCCGTCCATCTTGAAGCCCCCCCTTTCACCTAACCACTGAACCTGTCTGTCCTCACTTCTTACCCTGCCATGCAAGTGAGTTGTGTTTGTGTGTGTGCCGTGTTTAAGCAACTGGGGGGGAAATTTAAAAAATTAATCAAACAATTCACATACAGTAAAACACAGAAAAAGTGGAAGTCATTTTAAGTTGCATTTTACCTCAAACAGGAACAGAGTGAGCAGGGTGGTGGTCTCCATATCCATGGCTATCGTTTCATCTCGGACCCTTATCCATCTTGATAGTTGATCTGTGAGCCTGCCTGACTATACGTTTTACCCTGAAATACTACTCCTAATGCTACTGCTAATTCTAATCCTACAATTTATTCTATCACGATTGCTAACACTTAGCCCTCGTCCATCTTGAAGAACCCCGTCCATCTTGAAGCCCCCCCTTAACCTGAACTGTGAACCTTTCTAACCCTACCTCTCATCCTACCATACAAGTGAGTTGTGTGTGTGCTCCTACCATACAACCCTCATCCATCTTGAAGAACCCCGTCCATCTTGAAAGCCCCCCCCCTTTCACCTAACAACTGAACCTGTCTGTCCTCACTTTTTTACCCTGCCATGCAAGTGAGTTGTGTGTGTGTGTGTGTGCCGTGTTTAAGCAACTGGGGGGGGAAATTTAAAAAATTAATCAAACAATTCACATACAGTAACACAGAAAAAGTGGATGTCCTTTTAAGTGGCATTTTACCTCAAACAGGAACAGAAGGTGAGCAGGGTGGTGGTCTCCATATCCATGGCTATCGTTCATCTCGGACCCTTATGCATCTTGATAGTTGATCTGTGAGCCTGCCTGACTATACGTTTTACCCTGAAATACTACTCCTAATGCTACTGCTAATTCTAATCCTACAATTTATTCTATCACAATTGCTAACACTTAGCCCTCGTCCATCTTGAAGAACCCCCGTCCATCTTGACCTTTTCCCCCCCTTACCATACAAGTGAACTGTGTGTGCTCCTACATACAACCCTTCCATCTTGAAACCTACCTCTCATCCTACCATACAAGTGAGTTGTGTGTGTGCTCCTACCATACAACCCTCATCCATCTTGAAGAACCCCGTCCATCTTGAAGCCCCCCCTTTCACCTAACAACTGAACCTGTCTGTCCTCACTTTTTTACCCTGCCATGCAAGTGAGTTTGTGTGTGTGTGTGCCGTGTTTAAGCAACTGGGGGGGAAATTTAAAAAAATTAATCAAACACAACACATACAGTAACCACAGAAAAAGTGGATGTCCTTTTAAGTTGCATTTTACCTCAAAACAGGAACAGAAGGTGAGCAGGGTGGTGGTCTCCATATCCATGGCTATTCGTTCATCTCGGACCCTTATGCATCTTGATAGTTGATCTGTGAGCCTGCCTGACTATACGTTTTACCCTGAAATACTACTCCTAATGCTACTGCTAATTCTAATCCTACAATTTATTCTATCACAATTGCTAACACTTTAGCCCTCGTCCATCTTGAAGAACCCCGTCCATCTTGAAGCCCCCCCTTAACCTGAACTGTGAACCTTCTAAACCTACCTCTCATCCTACCATACAAGTGAGTTGTGTGTGTGAAGAACCCCCTTAAACTGGTGAACTCCTACCTACCCTACCAATACACTCATCCCTCTTGATCTTGAAGAACCCCGTCCATCTTGAAGCCCCCCCCTTTCACCTAACAACTGAAACTGTCTGTCCTCACTTTTTACCCTGCCATGCAAGTGAGTTGTGTTTGTGTGTGTGCCATGTTTAAGCAACTGGGGGGGAAATTTAAAAAATTAATCAAACAATTCACATACAGTAACCACAGAAAAAAGTGGATGTCCTTTTAAGTGGCATTTACCTCAAACAGGAACAGAAGGTGAGCAGGGTGGTGGTCTCCATATCCATGGCTATCGTTCATCTCGCCCTATGCATCTTGATAGTTGATCTGTGAGCCTGCCTGACTATACGTTTACCCTGAAAATACTACTCCTATGCTACGCTGCTAATTCTAATCGTACATTATTCTATCACAATTGCAAACCACTTAGCCCGCGTCCATCTTGAAGAACCCGTCCATCTTGAAGCCCTCCTTTAACCTGAACTGTGAACCTGTCTAAACTACCCTACCTCTTTGTGTGTTTGCTCCTACCAAAATACTATCCATCTTGAAGAACTGTGAACCTGTTCTTAAACCTACCTCTCATCCTACCTAAACGTGAGTTGTGTGTGTGCTCTACCCATACCAACCTCATCCATCCTGCAGAAACCACGTCATCCTTGAAGCCCCCCCTTGCACCTAACATACTGAACCTGTCTGTGCCTCCTTTTTACCCGGCCTGGCAAGTGAGTTGTGTCTGGGTTGATGTGCAGTTTAAGCAAGGGGGGGAAATTTGTAAAAAATTAATCAAACAGAACACATACAGTACCACAGGAAAAAGCCTGGATGTCCTTTCAAGTTGCATTTTACCTCCAGCACCAGGAAACAGAAGGTGAGCAGGGTGGGTGGTCTCCATTCCATGGCTAGCGTTTCATCTCGGACTGATGCATCTTGATAGTGATCTCGTGAGCCTGCTCGGACTATTACGTTTTACCCTGGAAATACTACTCCTACATGCTCCTGCTAATTTAATCCTACCATTATTCGATCACAATTGCTAACACGTAGACCTCGTCCATCTGAAGAAACCCCCGTCCATCTGAAGCCCCCCCTGAAAAAAAAAAAACCCATGAACTGGAAAATGTCTAAACCTACTCTCATCTCCCTACAAGGGGGTGTGTGGTGCTCTTCCATACACCTCATCCCTTGAAGACCGCCATCTGCAGCCCCCCCCTTCCCCTACAATGAACTGTCTGTCCTCCTTTCCCCTGCTGCAAGGGAGTTGTGTTGTGTGTCTGTTCTAAGCACGGGGGGGGACATTTAAAAATTACTCACCAATCACATTACCGTCACCACAGAAAAAGTGGATGTCTTTTCAGTGGCATTTTCCTCAACCGGACCAGACGTGAGAGGGTGGTGGTCTCCCTCCCTATGGCTATCGTTCTCTCGGCCTATGCCTCTTGATAGTTGATCTGTGCGCTGCTGACTATGTTGTCCCGAATACTACTCCTAAGTTCTGCTATTCTAATCTTACAATATCATTCTATCCCGATTGCTGACCCTTGAGCCCTCGTCCATCTGAAGACCCCGTCCTCTTGCAGCCCCCCTTACCGACCTGTCCTTTTCTACCCTCCTTCCTACCCAAAGTGGTTGTGTGTGTGTCCTCCATAAAACTATCCTCTGACGCACCAGGCATCTGAAGCCCCCTTACCTCAACCTGCCCGTCTGTCCATACTTTTTACCTGCCATGCCAGTTGGCGTTTGTGTCTGTGTGTGTGCCCGGTTTCAGCCCTGGGGGGAATTTACAAATTACATCAACCCGCCCCTCCCGTAACCCCGAAAAAAGTGGTGTTTCACGTTGCATTTACCTCAACAGGCCCGCAGGTGCCGGGTGTTGGTTCATTCCAGGTAGCGGTCATCTCGGGCCCCTTCTGCATTTGATAGTTGCTTGTGGCTTGCGGACTTACGGTTACCCGATCCTCTCTCCTGCTACTGCTCCTTCTATACCATTTATTCTATCCCGATTGCTCACTTGGCCCTGTCATCTTGAAGAACCCGTCCCTCTGAGCCCCCTTCCCTGCACTGTGCCCCTTTCTCATCCTCTCATCGACATAAGTGAGGTTGTGTGTTGCTCTACTACACCCTATCCATTTGAAGACCGTCCATTGAAGCCCCCCTTTCACCTCCTCTGCCGTTGTCCTCACTGTTTACCCTGCCATGCAAGTGCGTGTGTTTGTGGTGCCATGTTAAGCAATGGGGGGGCATTAAAAAATTCAATCAAAACCACTCTAACCAACAGTAACACCCAGCAAAACTGGATGTCTATATAGTGCGTCCACTGTTGTGCTGCTGTGACCGTTCGCGGGTCTCTCATAACAGGAATAATGCGACCGGGCGCAGTCGCGAGATCTGTGAGCGGTGGTGGGTGCTGTGTTTTCATCATACCATGGCCGCGTTAATCCGGACCTTAGCATCTTGATAGTTGACTGGTGCCTGCTGAACCCTATACGTTTCACCGAAATACTACGCCTAATGCTATGCACTTTAATTACAATTTTTCTATCACAATTTCTAAACTTAGCCCCGTCATCTGACGAACCCCGTCCATCTTGAAGGCCCCCCCGTTACCACCCTGTGCACCCTGTCTCACCCTCTCTCCTCTACCTACAAGTGAGTTGTGGTGCGCTCCTCCCCTACCACCCTACACATCTGCAGCACCCCCGGAACCTGAACTGTGACCTTTCTACAACTCTCTACTCTACCTACAAGGAGTTGTGTGGTGCCTACCGGATACAAACCCCATCCTCTGAAGAACCCGTCATCTTGAAGCCCCCCTTTCACTAACACACTGAACCGTCTGTCGCACTTTACCCTGCCCGTTGCAAGTGAGTTGTGTCTGGGTGTGTGCATAGGTGTAAGCAAACTGGGGGGGCCATTTAAAAATAATCCAAACAGAAACCTACAGTAACCACAGAAAAAGTTGGAGTCTTTCAAGTGCATTTACCTCTCAAAACAGGAACAGAACGGTGAGCAGGGTGGTGTATCCAATCCATGGTATCGTTTCATCTGGATCTAGATGTCTTGCTAGTTGATCGTGAGCTGCCGTGAATGGCGTTTTACCTGAACTACTACTTCTCCTGCTACTGCTCCCTTCTAAGTCTACAATTATTCTATCACGATTGCA
>JAIEZT010000012.1:28508008-28697077 GCA_019594935.1 Periophthalmus modestus | reverse complement strand
TGTGAATATCTGGGTAAATCTATTGTAAACACTCCTGGATGTGATAGTGAAATGCTGCAACCAGATCAACTTTTCCTTTTGTCTCCCTCTTCAGGTCAAGAAGGCACCAATCAACAACCGGGGACACCAGTAACCAGGGAGGCACAGCAGGAAACACTAGAGCAGGGCATATATTTAAGTCAAACACACAACACTCCTTAGCCACAAGGTTTCCCACCTTTCCAAAATGATCCCTCTGACATTTTCCATATTCCCAGCACTTCCTTGGTAGGGTGAGATTCACCATGACTCCTGAGATGAGTCCAATAGTTAGCAGAGATTTGCTTCCTCCTCAGATCAAGGGGCATCTCCCCCATCTCAACTTGCAGAGCGTTAACAGGAGAGGTTTTAAAAGCACCACAGCACACTCTCAAAGCTTGTGCTTGGAGTACATCCAATCGTTTCAACATAGAGGAAGCTGCTGATCCATATGCCACAGATCCATAGTCAAACACAGATTTTATAAGAGCTTGGTAAAGTCTTCTTTTTTTTTTTTTTTTTATACTTTATTTTTGATTTTTTAACATTTTGAAAACAAAACAGAAAGAAAAAGAAAAAAGCAGGCCACAGAACAAAACATTATAGAGCATCTAGAGGAAACATAAGGAGTACAGTAACTTCAATAAAAGGACAATCAGACATAATCAGAAACCTATTGTTTTTGTTTTTCTTTAATGTATCCAGACCACTTCTCCCAATATTTTGAACATCTGTCAGCAGAAAGTCTTAATGAAAAAGTCAGTCTCTCCATGTCATATATCTCATGACGATTTGAATCAGTCTGTAAGTGTGGGCGCGTCCTCACACAGCCACTTGCGTGTTATGGCCTTCTTCGCTCCAGCCAGTAAAATTGACAAAAGATATTTGTCAGATCTTTGCATCCCTTGTGGAATGTTACTCAGATAAATTTCGGTGAATCCCCACGTTAAGCCAGGTTCAAACATCTCGGATCACTCTATCACCGTTGTCCAATAGGGGGCGATTTTGCCACAGTCCCAAAAAATATGAAAATGTCCAGCCCTGCCATTGCCGCAGTCTCTCCAACATCGAGCTTTATCTGGGTCGTTACAATGTTTACTCCTGATGAATGGCGTTATAAAAAAACGTACCATATTTTTTCCACATAAATTCTCTCCAAAGACCAGAACAGGAGGTATTCATAGTAGTTTTACAGATATTCAACCAGTCATCCTCCGATATTCTAACCTCAGCCTCTTTTTCCCATGCCTCTTTAATATATATAGTAGAAATATTCTTCGCTATTTGTAAACATTTATAAATTGTGGTTATTTGTTTCTTGGGTGTGTTGCCTTTGCTAGCTTCGATAAAGATTTTCACCAAGTCACTTCCATCCTCAGTAAATTAATTTCCCTATTAAAATAATGCCTTAATTGAAAATATCTAAATAAGTCATGTTTGTCCAAATTATGTGCGTTTGACAGTTCCATGTAACTTTTCAAAACACCATTATTTGATATAGCCCAGTAACCAGTAATCCCCTGCGATGACCACCGTCGAAACAACACTATCTGTCCGTGCTGGTAAGAACTCTGAATCGAAAGCTGGCCATCGCAGGAGTCTGGCATTTCGTTCAATGTTTTTGTTTTGGAGTATTTTACTCCATATTTGTATTGGTACTTTTATCCAGGGAGGCAACAGATGTGAGTCTAGGTTCTTCTGAGAAGAGGCTGATCACCAAGCATGGACTGGAGAGGCACATCGAGGCATGACTGGTCAATCTCCTTCCACTTAGCCTCACAGGAAGGATCACACCAACCTATCAAAACTCGTAGCTGAGCTGCTTTGTAGTATCCTTCCAAACATGGCAGGGCTAGTCCACCCTCCTCCCTCCTTAACTGTAATTTGAAACTTTATTCTCGGTTTTTTGTTTGCCCAAATGAAGTTTGAAATCATTCTATTCCACTCATTGAATTGCTTGGGGGGTACCTGAACTGACAGTGCTTGGAAAAGATAAAGAAACCTTGGCAACAGATTCATTTTTATTATATCAATCCTATTATACATATTCAATGGCAACAATGACCATCGCTGTAGATCTGCTTTAATATCGGAGGTCAAGCTAGTATAATTTTCTTCAAAGATTGCTGATAGATCCTTTGGTATATGTACTCCCAAATATTTGATGCTTTTATTTTCCCAGCAAAAATTTGTCATCTTGCGAATCACAGGAGAGGGTTGATAGTTAAAAGAGATTACTTGGGTTTTCTGCAGATTCAGCTTGTAACCAGAAAAGGTACCAAAGTCCCGCAATAAAGACAGGAGATTGGGTAAACTGTCTTTGGGATTAGACAATGTCAAAAGGACATCATCTGCATATAAACAAGCTTTGTGTGTAGTGTCTCCTATAGTAATCCCTGAAATATCTTCATGTTCCCTTATGGCCTGAGCCAGGGGCTCAATAAATAGTGCAAACAGGGGTGCGCTGAGGGGGCATCCCTGTCGACAGCCTCTTTCTAAATATACTGTGTCAGACAAGTCGCCATTGATTTTAATCCTGGCAGAAGGGGAATCATACAGGGATCTAATGCATTCAATTATTTTACTATTAAAACCAAACCGGCCCAGAGCCAAATAAAGATATTCCCAACCCACAGAATCAAATGCTTTTTCAGCATCAAGACTAACTGCTATAGATTCTATATCTTTCATTTTATTAATGAGATGAAGAGCACGTCTAATATTGTCATGAGTCTGTCTATTGCGGACAAATCCAGATTGATCAGTATCTGTCAATTCTGGTACTATAACCTCAAGCCTCTGTGCCAATATTGTGGCAAATATTCGATAATCGATATTCAAGACAGATATTGGGCGGTAGGAGCTACATAAAGTCTATCTTTGCCTGGTTTATAAATTACCGAAATCACTGCCCTCTTCCAAGATGGAGGTATCCCTCCACCCATTAAAACATGATTAAAACAAGTTTTAAGTGGCGAAATAATCAGATGTCGAAAATGTTTATACCACTCAGCTGGGTAACCGTCTTCACCAGCCATTTTATCGCTTTTCAGTTTTGAGATGGCTTTACTAATTTCCTCATCCGTTATTTCCCGATTTAGTCTCTCATTTTGTTCAGTTCCTATAGATGGCAAATCAAGTGAAGAGAGAAAATGGTTCACAGCCTCAATATTTGCTGAGTGGGGTTGGGTATATAATTGCTCATAATATGCCACAAAGGAGTTCTGTATGTCTTTTAGATCATGACATACATTATTATTAAGGGTGCTCTTCATTTTGTGTATAAATCTGTCAGCCTGTTGTTTACGTATCCTCCAAGCAAGAAGTTTCTTAGATTTTGGGCCATTTTCATAATAATTCTGCTTCATAAATTTTGACCTCCTTTCGATTTGATCTTCATATAGCCTATTCAGAATTTGTTTCATTTCTTTAATCTTTATTAAGATAGCATCATCTTTGTTTTGCATATGTTCTTTTTCTAAACTCTTCAATTTGTCAGTTATATTTTTCATGTAACTTTCCTTTTCCCTTTTCTTAAAGGAGGACCACATAATCAATTTACCTCTAAGTACGGCTTTTAATGCGTCCCATACAACACTGGGGGATGTATCACTATTACTATTATGATCCATATAATCTTTCATTTCCTTCTCCACAAAATGATGAAATGTGTCATCCTTCAGAAAGCTTGTATTCAACCTCCATAGAGTTTCTTTACGATGATTATCCAAATGGAGGGTCAAACACACCCCTGCATGATCAGATACATCTCTAGTGCCTATTTTGCAATCAATAATTCTATGTCTGTCACACATCGACATGAAAAAATAATCCAGTCTTGAGTATACCCGATGGGAGTGTGAAAAAAAGGTATATCCCCTATCAGATTGATGCAAGTTTCTCCACACATCCATCATTCCTAGTTCTTTAAGCATTTTCTTAACAAAAATTGCTTCAGGTTGGGATTTTTTAATTTTGCTAGAGGAGTCCATAAAAGGATTAAGACAGACATTCCAATCACCACACGCATATAAGCACACCTGATACTTCGGCCACAATAATATCAAAAATCTTCTTAATCATGCTTTCATCTTTGCCTGGAGGTCTATACACATTTAACAGAGACACTTCTTTATTGTCTAGGTATCCTTTAACTAAAATATAGCGTCCTTCCTTGTCACTAACCTGAGATGTGTATTGGAAGTTCACTCTATTTGGTAATAGGATGGCAACTCCTCTGGAATGACCCTTCATAAATGATGAGAGTACATATTATTAAACCCCATTTTACGTATCTTTTCATGCTCTGTGGCAGAAAGATGAGTTTCCTGCCAAAATATTATATCATATTTTTCTCTCTTCATTTTAGCAATGACTTTGGTCCTTTTAATGGGCTATGTAAAACATTTACATTCAGAGTGATAGCTGTATACCGCTGTTTAAACCGCTATCAATAAAAATACACAAACCAAACATAAATACCTCTAGATGCTCTGAAAAACACAAATGGGTCTGCGAAAAAGGGAACAAGAACATACCAAAACATGGAACATATGTGACCTCCAAAAGTGAAGCAGAAGTTCACCTTCAAAGTTGGGAGGGAGATCCCTGGGGGGCCAGGGAACCCCTCGTTGTGCTGCCACCCTCCTTCCTCTGTCCATAGTGGTGGCGCATAGCGAGAAAGCAGTTTCCCCGACGGCCAATCAGAAGTAGTTATTCAGTTATCAGAGCGCAGGTGTAATAATGATTACACTCTTACCACGTAGAAGCTTGCTCGCAATCAGATAGCGCTTCTTTAAATATCTTCAGTTTTTCCTGGATGGTTCTCGTCAGCTCTTCTCTGTTCCTCCTTGTCACACGTGCAGATCTCCAGGTAGGGCTCCTCGGTCTGGGCGGAGCCGGGTCCGCTGCGCCCTCCGCTCCCGTCTGCAAAAGCCCTCTCCTCTCCAGGTCATTCGTGGCCTCCTCCACGCTGTTATAGACCACGATGTCATTGCCCCCGTCGTAAAACACACGGAGTCTAGCCGGGTATAGAGTTTGGAGGCGATATCCCTTTTCTTTGAGCATTTTCCTAACAGGGTTGTAGGCTTTACGCTTGATGAGCAGATCACTGGGATAATCTTGGTCAAAGTATACACGCCTTCCATTAAACTGGATATTCCCTTTGCCCCATGCAGAGCGGAGGATCTTCTCCTTCATCTTGTACTCCAGAAAACATATTACGATAGATCTGGGGTTAGCGCTCGGCGGCGGCCTCGGACCCAGAGAGCGGTGGCAGCGCTGTATGGCTAGAGTAGCGTTAGCGAGGGAGAGCTCAGATTTAAGAAAATCCTCTATGAACACTTGAATATTGGTCCCCTCCGCCCCCTCAACAATCCCATGAATCCGGATATTATTTCTGCGGGAGCGGGCTTCTAGGTCTGATAGTTGTCTTTGGAGTTCCAGCTGTAACTGTAGAGTGTGTTCCAGAGCGTCTTTGACGTCAACATTGAACTCCTCCATGTCGGCTACTCTCTGCTCGGCTTCTCCGACTCTCTGTGTCACATGTTTCAAGTCCGCAGTGAAACCATCCATACGCTTTCCCATTTCTTCTCTGAAGCTACTTACTTCTGTCTTTAGAGTGTCAATCTTATCATTAAATTCCTTCTTGATGTCATTTTGAACACTTCTCAGCTCCGCTATAATGTTAGCTTGAATAGCATCCATGGTCGCGTTTTCTGTTAGCTTATTAGCCGCGGCGGCCTCTGCGGGTAAAGAGTCCACTTCGTTTGTAGTATCTTGCAGATTTGCTCTTGTCTTTCTTCTATTAACGCCTGACATATTACTGATAACTTTTATTTCTAGTTATGACGCTTTCATTGTCAGGGGAATAGCGGGCCGTCGGGGAGCTGAGAAATTATGCTGCCGATTGCTCCCTCGCCATCCCGGAAGTCCCTTGGTAAAGTCTTCTTAACGCTGAGCAACTAGCACCCCATTCTCTCCCAGCTACACACCTCATGACATTAATTACCTTCTTACATTTAGTTTCAATTTTATCAATGTGGGCCTTCCATGTCAGATGCGAGTCAAATATAACCCCTAAAAATTTAAATGAGCTGACTCTCTCAATTTCCTCATTGTACAGCTTAAGCTTTAAGGCCTCACTTACTTTCCTTTTAGTAAAGAACATCAACTTTGTCTTTTCTACTGAAAATCTGAAGCCCCAATTAAAGCCCCACTCAGTCACAACATTTATTGCATCTTGGACCTTACCAGCAATGTGCTCAATACACCTGCCTCTCTTCCACAGGGCGCCATCGTCTGCAAAAAGTGACCTTCCAATCCCCTCAGGAACTGCAGAGAACACATCATTGATCATGATAACAAAAAGCAACGGACTAATCGCACTGCCTTGCGGTGTCCCATTTTCCACTATATACTGGTTTGAGAGAGTTGCTCCTACTCGAACCTGGATTTTCCTACCAAAGAGGAAGTCCTTGATCCAGTTGAAGGCCCTGGCACCTACTTCCAGCTTATGTAGTTTTATTAACAGGCCCTCCCTCCACAGCATATCATACGCTTTCTCAATGTCAAAGAAGACAGCTAGTACTGATTCCTTATTTACCTGGGCTTTTCTAATGACATTTTCAAGCCGAACAATTGCATCTGTGGTGTTTCTTGCCTTCCTGAAACCACTTTGAAATTTGGCTAACTTTCCTCGTTTCTCCAAGTCAAAAGTCAATCTTTCAGTTATCATTCGCTCCATAAGTTTACACAGGTTTGATGTGAGGGCAATAGGTCTATAACTAGCTGGTTTGGAAGGGTTTTTTCCTGGTTTTCTTATTGGAACTATAATTGCTTCCTTCCAATTAGCCGGGAGTTCCCCCTGGATCCATATTCGATTGATGAGACATAACAACTTTTTGAGAGCCTCCCTACCAAGATTCTTCAACATCGAATAACAGATTTTATCCTTCCCAGGGGCAGTTGTCTTTGTTGTTCTTAGTGCTCTCTTCATTTCCTCCACAGTGAATAGAGAATCCAAATTATGGTCTGAGGTAGTCTTCCTGTTTAGCGCTTCTAGATTTTGTGCTTTGGTCTGCTCTAATCTTGCTTTTGCCATCTCTGATAAATTGTCAGAGCTGTGGACCGCTGCAAAACTTTTAGCCATAATCTCAGCCTTTTGTTGATCTGACACTGCAGCTCCCTCCACTGCAGTTAAAACAGGGTAGTCCCACTCCTGTCTGTTTCCACCCATCCTCTTAACCATTCCCCACACATCACCCACTGGTGTAGTTCTTCCTATTTTTGAACAGAAAGTTCTCCAGCTCCCTCGCTTTGCCTATTTAACTGTCCTTTTGACCAGCACCTCAGCCTTCCTGAATTGTATTAGGTTTTGCATATTTAGTGTTTTTTTGAGCAGCCTAAAGGCTTTGTTGCGATCCTTTACTGCCTGTTGGCATTCATTTGTCCACCATGGAACCAATACTCTACAAGGTTTATTTTTACTGACAGGAATAGAGGACCGAGCTGCTTCTAAGATTGCCGCAGTTAGCTGATTGTTCATAAGGTCTATGCTATTAGACTCATCTATGCAAACCATGGACTGTTCACACAGCCTCTGAAACTTATCCCAATCTGCTCTGTGATAGATCCATTTACTAGTCCTGTTACTGTGTGTTACCTGTACCTTGTCCCCGACTGAACAAAAGATGGGGTAGTGGTCACTCCCAAGAGTAGTATCTGTTCTGACGGTCCACTGGCTTATTCCTGCAAGAACATTAGACACTAAAGTCAAATCCAATATGGACTCTGTGCCATTTACAGCATTATACCGAGTTCCCCTTCCATCATTCATACATACAAGCTCACACTCATCCATTAACTCCTCAATCACACTGCCATTGGTATCTGTATGCAAGCCCCCCCACACTGTGCTATGGGCATTGAAATCTCCAGACCATATAATGTTACGACGATCTTGGCCTTCCACACTAAGAAGATGTTGTAGTTCTAATCTGAGACATGGATTATAAAAATTAATTATCACTGTTGGTTCATTTCTGTCCCATATTTCCACTGCAATATATTCCAAGTTACCGTCTTTCCCCAATAGTCTGTATGGGATATCTTGTTTAATAAATGTGGCACAGCCCCCGCCACCTCCATGAGCCCTGTCCTTCCTTATGACTGAATAACCATAAATCACAAAATCCAATGAGGGCTTGAGCCATGTTTCCTGTACACAATAACATCAGGCTTAACAGTTAGACCTTTAATGAAATGCTTAAGTTCCTGTCCATTGGCCAGTAAACTTCTAGCGTTCCACTGAAGGAGGACAACCATGATTAGAAGAGTAAACATTATGTTTCCTGACTCGACTGATGATTGAGGTTATCCCTCACCTCTTCCCATGTCAGTCCTGTAAGTCTCAAATGGTTAACTGCTGCCTTTACGATCAACTGAATTTTTTCATTTTTTGATTGCATTTATTACACCAGCAATAAAAGTAACCAGTGCCTTTTTGTCAATGACAAGAACATTAGGGTTCATCTGGGGTACCCTCTGGGCCTCAGCCTCCCTCTGACCTGTTATCATGCTGTTCATCCTAGTTTCTCTGGTAACCTTCACTGCTTCTGCATATGAAATTTTTCTTTCCACTCTCACTTTTTGGATATTTTCCTCTCTCTTCATCCTCTCGCATCCAACATGGGTCAGTCGCTTCAGTGAATCGAAGCGTTTCATTGTCTCAGCGAATGTTCTGCTTTGCGATTGGTTCAGAGCTTCAGAGTGTTCCGCGCCTTTCCGTGGTTTGATAAGCGCTGAACTGCTACAGGAAGGAAAAAAAGTACGAGATGGCTGTCCCGTGACTCATGGACTCAGGTTTGAGATTTTTCTCCTGAGGAAAGAAAATAAAAACAAAGCACAAATATAAATACCACACACATTAACTTATAACAGTTGTACAATATTGTTATATTATTTAGTCACCTTACTGCATGCTATATTATCATGGTATTTTTGATGGCTCACCTGGTCTTGGTCCACATTCGGTGTCCTTATTCTCATGGAAAGCCCTGCAGTGCCTAAGCATGGATGAGGTGTTGTTGTTGTTGTACCCTAGCTCCCTGGCACACAGCAAACACTTCACCTTGTACAAAAGTAAAGACAAATGAAGATATATTACATTGCACAATCAATATTAATTTTGAAAAAAAAAATCTTCTGTTGAAACATTACTGTACATACCTTGTTGGGAGAAATGAGATCAAAATGTTCCCACACAAGGGACATCCTCTTCCTCCTAGCTGGCTCCATTCTCTCCTGACTCTCCTAAATCTCCAAACTCTCTCTCTCTCCTAACTCTCTCCAAACTATCTCTAACTCTCTCCAAACTATCTCTAACTCTCTCCAAACTATCTCTAACTCTCTCCAAACTATCTCTAACTGTCTCCACATTGTCTCCAAACTCTCACTGAATGCAACTCTCCATCAAACAACCACATATTGAATGGAGCCTAAGGGGTTTATATCGCTGTCAAAACTTGTGGCAAAATCCGAACCCAATTCCTGAATCAGTCACGTGGTACAGCCGGGCAGCGAGGCTTCAGATGTCATCATTTTCAGCTCCTCCCCTAAATGAAGCAAGCCTCGATACGCGCATCGCGGAAATGCCCCCTCCCCTACTCGACATACGCTTCGAAGCCTCGATACAGAACGTCACATCACTACTTATATTGCACCTGTCCAATTTAATTTGTTAACCTTGTCTGCTTTACCCTCCAGGACACGCAGCTTCAATTAAAGTGCTACAGTGCCTCCAGATTTAAACTGGATAAAAGACAAGTTACATAAACATTCTAAAATCCTTTTGTGCAAACTTCTTCTTTTTTAAAGTGCCAATATCGCCAAAGTGCTGTGTACTGTTAAAGTGTATGTGCAATTTAAAGTGCTTATAGTGAAACGTGCTGTTAACTAGGTAACAAATGGGCTATTTGTTACATGGTATAAACTCCAGAGTCATTTTTCTGTAGCTCTGAGTGAAGCATCCAGTGCTGCTGCTCCAGTAAAGTCTGTTTGTGGAAATGTCTTGTTCAGTCTCAAAAAACTCCATTGTAAATAAAAGCAATGATCTTTATCCCAAAACAGGACAATCCTCTGTCCTTCACCGGGTCTGGGAATGTTATGGATGATCCCACAGCAGCTGTTAGGTTCACCCTCACCTCAGATAAACTCAAAGAGATAACTGCAAAGAGAAAGAGGAATGATGGGACATTTGAAAATTGCAAAACCATCATAGACACAATTACTTCAGCATTTTCCATATAATAATGACTGTATATAGTTCTGATGAATACTTTAAATACACTTTTCAAATTCAGCTCTTGGCTGTAAACTTATTCTGACACTTCTGTCACTGTTTTTCCCTTTCTGTAGTTTATTTTTGTGTGCAGTGTGAGCTTTACTTGTTTACAGGACACATTTTGTAAATTATGAAAAAGTGCAATACCAATGTTAGGTGCAAATATAGGTTAAATGGTATCCACTTTTTGAGCAATACATGTAATAAACACATTAGACAAACTATTCAGAAACCCAAGATAAAACAATCAAGATCCAAACCATTACAATTTTGTATAAACTATAAAATGAGAGATATTATCTTCAAAAATATTAAATAACTATTATCCAACAAATTAACTAATTGCAAAATTCAATTCATACCTCATCATGTGTGTTCACAAATATCATGGACCAGACAAGGACCAGACCAGGACCAGACCAGGACCAGACCAGGACCAGACCAGGATCAGACCAGGACTAGACCATGCCTAAACCAGAACTAGACCAGGACCAGACAAGGACTAGACCAGGATTAGACCAGGACCAGACCAGGACCAGACCAGTACTAGACCAGGACTAAACCAGGACTCATTCTGTCCTTTGCACTTTCACTTCTTCACTTCACTCTTTGGATCAAAGTGGTTGAATCTGCAGAAACCTGCGTCTGCAGCTGAAACTGAAGCAGGGGCCAAACCTGAAGTGCAGAGGCCGACTGTTTTTACATCTACAGCTCAGAGTCATCCAGGTTTAATGCTGCGTTTCACATGACATCACAACATTCTATAGGCCAGTCACAATGAATACAGATGGACAGCAGCTAAAACTGATACTGTTCAAATGCACATTTTTGTTCTAATTCAGTGAGTTTTTTTGGTCTAGTCCAGGGGTCCCGCGGGCCGGATACGGCTTTTGATTTTGATTTTTGATTTTTGATTTTTTTTCATATGTGTATTTGTATTTCATAATAAAGTTGGACTTTTGCAATAAAATGTTCCTTAGTTATGAACTATTTCCATTATTAACTATTAGTAACTATTTCATAAAGGCATATGTGGTAAGACAGCTGTTGAGGCCTGTGCTGCGCTCACCTGGTTTCCCGCGGTGCGTTCTGGTGGACTATATAAGCGCTCCCTTTCTCGTTGCTCCCCTTTTGCCCACACGCATTTCCAGGTCCCTGTGTAGGCAGCTCTGTCCTCCATGGCCAGGTAAAGTCCTACTTCGTTACTTTTCAGTCATGAAAATATCAAAATTCCTAAATCATTGCTCTTTTAGTGCCGCCGTCTGACTGCAGCTCGGCACCGCTTCACTTGCGCAACACACTGAACTTCACAGCGCGTTCTCATGCGCCCTTGTCTTTGACAACAGATAATTAAGATTAACTACTCCTGCCCATTCATAAAATTGTCCAAACTAAAGTCCATGTTTCATGTAGCTTCTCTGCTTGGCCGTAACTTTGCACCTTGAGCCAAGTGCGCGTCGCTGTGTACCCTCATCTGCAGTGACAGGTAATGCCCCGTGCAGCCTCTTCATTCATAAAATTCCCAAATTCTTACGCATCTGTCCCTTGCAGTCCCGCTGCTCGGCTGTACTCGCTATACCAGGTCCATTACACAGCTGCGTAAAGCGGACTCCCAGCCCTCACACCTGGGGTTGTGTGCTCACCTTTCTTCATCAGCGGTACGTGTGCCTCCTTAATTGAGTAACGTTACATTGCGCTGTGGGACTAATGGTTAATCCTCATTCACTTTAGGTGTCATCAGTGTCAGCAGCGGCACCGGGCACCGCCTCTGCTGCTTTGCGTTTCTGCTTTGCCTTTTTCCTTCCGGGGTTTTGCCTTTTTGCTTTGTTTTGTTTTGTCTTGTTTTATTTCGCCAGCTCAATTTACAAGTTACGTTGGTCCAGTGTGAGATCGCATTTAGTGGCGCTGTGCTGGGCTCTGACTGGTGCTCCGCGCGTCTGAGCACCGCGGGCCTGAGCTGCGGACCTGAGCTCTGTGCGTCGAGCTGGATTTTTCCCAGTACGTGGTCTGACAGGCAGTGGGTTTGAGCTGAATGAGTGTCTGGGCAAACTCAGATTTTATCTATTGTAGGCATTGTTAATGAAATTCAATCACTGTTTCTTTTTAATATATACAATAAACATGATGTAAATTAAGTGGAACCTGGCTGTCTCATCTTGATAAAGGTTCGGTAAGAGAAAAATGGATTCACTTTAACCTGAAGTGGACAAACGATTATTGATTGATGATTAGAACCCAGGGAGGGTCATTTGGTTATTATTTATATCAATAATAGTGTTATTATTTATTTCCTGACTTTTGTTCTGTGAAGAATCCAGTTGTCACTTTTCTGTTACAAACTGACCCGGCCCCCCAACAGAGAAGCGAAAAGTTATGTGGCCCTCACAGGAAAAAGTTTGGGAACCCCTGGTGTAGTCGATAGCATTGTCATGATATTAAAATTTCAAACTGGATTTTGATACTAAGGAATAGACTTGATACTAGATACTGTGGTCTTGTACTAGTTCTGATACAGCTCAAGATCATTCTAAAGGAAATTTCTGTCCTTTAAATGGGACTTTTTAGTACCGATACCTGCTCAAATGAGTATCTAGTCTTGATACTAGTTTTAGCATTTATTAGTATCTGATTTCGATACTTTTGAGGACTCTACTACTCAAAAATAGAAATAATCAGGCTCAATATTTGTGCATTTTCCTTTTGGATACATCATGTCAAAGTACAATGTAATCAATATGAAAAACTGTCTCCTGCCCCCATCTGGCAGTATGACATCATCACACTCTACAAACTATATGTATTTGTTTGGTTTGTTTAGCAGGGACAGTGCACATTCATCAACATTTGTGTAAATGTACCAGAATCAGCCAGAGAAGCTATTTTCCATGTGCAGTCCCTGGACAGATGGTGGACATGGTCACCCTAAAAGCACAACGATAAGAATTATACACAACAGTGCAATTCTACAAAACAGTTGAGTTCAAAGGCAGTGAGAAAAAAAAGTGACATTAAGGACCACAATGTCTATAAGGCACATAGAGAAAAATCAAACAGAGCACAGATGAAGCAGGGACAGGAGAAGCACGCTCACGTAAGGAAGGACAGCACACTAATGATGAACACAGGTCTGATGTGTTATTAGCCACTTCTCAACATGTTTTTGAATAGACCGTATGAGGTTAGGTCTCTGATGCTGCCAGGGACTGAGCTCCTCTCTTGAGACGCTGTCGGAGAAAACGCACTTGTCCTCAGGGGAACTGTGCCGTCTCCTCAGGCCTGTCCCTCCAGTTAGTCGTGCTGGTTCTGATACTGACAAACTGAATTTGAGTGGAGGAGGTGACTGGCTACGGATGATTTAGTAAATGAGACAAAGCTTTGAATACTTGATGAGGTTTTCCCAGCCTCACAGGTTGTGCTGTACTACTGTGTTACTGCAGTGGTGATATCTCATGGGCTTTTTATCCACTATTTGTACTCTGTGGGTTTTAGGGGTGTTGTGCTTCAGACCAAGTTGTTAAACATTAAGTGACATTTTTGCAGCCTGCAGAGATAGATCTGATGTACCATAATTTTGAGATATTTCATCTTACACTTGTTCGATCCTTTTTAAAATGTGAGATTTGAAAGTGAGTTTTGAGTGTGTGTTGTACCAAGGTATTTGATTTCTGACAGTTTGAAGTATTTCACCAGCCACAAGAACATGTGCAGGTTTGTTTGTGATGGTGGATTTGGAGAAGAACATTGAGACGGTTTTGCTTCTGTTGAGTTTGAGGCTGATCTAAGCGTTCTGGAAAGTTGAATCATGGAGTTTGCTTTTGTGCCTCTTGTGTGGGGTTAGTGCCATGTGTGTAAATGACTTTGGGGTCTGCATTTGAACATCGGGACAGACTCATAGGAGCTCATTTATGTCGAGGGAAAAGAGGAACTTTCACATCTCCATCTCAGAGTAGACGGTCACCGTGGCCACACGTCTACAACAGATACTCACTACGTTTAGATGCATTATTCTGTGACGAGTGCGGTAGCAGCAGTGGCCGTTATATTTGCCCTCACACCAGAAGGTTGCACAGTTAAATCTCACTTAAATCACACAAGACACTTCACCCTGGTTCCCTTCTCCAGTCCAGCAGATACTTTGAGCAGTGGTGTAAAAAGTACTGCAAATTTGTACTCAAGTAAATGTAAAGTACAGTTACTGTCATGATTCACGCCTCCCTGTTCCTGTTCTTGCCTCCTGTGTCCTCTTCTCCCCCTCCCTCACCTGCCTGACTCCGGAGCTGGGCGGAGCTCTGGCTCCTCCCGCACGCACCTGCAGCTCATCGGCGCTGATCAGCACCACCTGCGGCAGATAATAGGGGCCAGCTCCAGTCACCCGGCGCAAGTCCGTCCGCGTGACAACTGTGAATATTCCTGTCTTGCTTTTTGATTGCTGCGTGTTCTCGTTTTTGTACACTTACTGGATTTTTGCTGCTCCTCCAGACTCCTGCTCTCGGATTACCCCAGCTCCTGCGCCTCTGGCTCCACTCCTGCCTCCCGCCTCGTCTTCCTGGTACAGTCCTGCCTTGTCTTGTCGTCACGTCACTCTTCCCTGCACTCTGCTCACGGCTCCGCTCCTCGGACCTACCTGCTCCTTGTTCCTGGTTCCGCGTTCCGCTTCTGTGTCTCCGGCTCTGACCTGGCTCCTCGTCTCCTGCTCCAACGCACTCCACGTCCCTGCCTGTTTGTCATCTGATAGATCGCACTATTCACTATTGTAAATAAACACTGTTAATCCGCTCCCGAGTTCTGTACTTTTGGTCCGCTTCACACCCCCTTACGACAGTTACATGGCTAAAAACGTACTCGATTACAAGTAGGCCTACATCTACTGCTTCCAAAATTGTTGACGGGGATTGGGACGATTGGGACTTGTAATACTCAGTACTCATGATTTTAAATGTAACTCATTACAATTACATGGCTGGAATTACACTCGCGTACAAGTACAAGCACACCTACAAGTACAAGTTTAAAAATCTACCCAAAAATACAATTACCCAGAAAATCTACTTATAGTAACGTGAGTATTTGTAATGCCTTTGGCCAGTTTTTTTTTTTTTTTTTTTTTTTTTTTTTTTTTTGAAACTACATCATTTGATTTGTTTGTGAAAACCTGTTGTTTTTCTTAAAGGTTTATTATATCTCATTTATCATTTGGCATTTAGTTTTGATCAGGACTTGACCAAAAATAAGCTTTAAATCAATTGACTGAGTGTGTTTAGTATGACCTTTTGGCCTATTAGATCAAAAACATCACTTTAACACGATATTAAACACATTACAAAGTTAGCTCATGTCTCCATGTGCTTTTATATTCTTAGAATGCTTTTGACGCTTTTACTGCACATTTAAGATTTGACTTAATCTAATACTAACAGTTAACCGCCAACTACTAACGTTAGTAACTTAGCCAACAATTGTTGCAACTGTTTTAAAATAAACATAACCATCAAATACTTAGAAATAAACAAAAATATGTGAATTAGTTCAGATTGTGTTTTGTATCGATATTTTAAAAGCCACAAAGACAACATGAAACAGTTTAGTCCAGAGGGAAGTTTAACAATGGGATAAATGAAACATACACAGTTTGCCTACAGGGCCAGGCGGGGGACAGAGGACGCCGTGGCATGTCTTCTCCACCCACTCCTACAACATCTGGAAACACCTGGCTCCTTTGCATCCATCCTATTTATTGACTTTAGCTCAGCCTTCAATACAATACAACGGCACTGCATGATTGAAAAACTCCACCTGCTCAACCTGTCTCCACATCTCATTCACTAGATTTACAATTTCCTCAGTAACAGACCACAGGCTGTCAGAGTGGGCTCAATCACATCATCCACCATAATCACTAACACCGGTGCACCCCAGGGGTGTGTGCTCAGCCCCTTTCTCTACACCCTCTATACCAACGACTGTGTTAGCCCTTCATCTGTCACCACCTATTTCAAGTATTCTGACGACACTGCCATCCTGGCCCTGCTTACGGACAATAACTCTATTATTTCTTATCACCAGTCTGTCACTCACTTCACCAGGTGGTGCTCCACCAACAGTCTGGAGCTGAATGTGGACAAAACCAAGGACTTACTCATCTACACTCAGACAAATATTCCAGACCTGGCTCCCATCATCATACATGATAAGACAGTGGAACGTGTCAATCACTTCAAGTACCTTGGACTCACTTTGGACAATAAACTCACTTTTGAACAACATGTCACAGATATCCATAAACGCTCTCAACAAAGACTCCACATCCTCCGTAAGCTCCGTGCCCTCACTGTCAGCTCACGTCTTCTGTTACTGTTGTACACTAGCATCATTCAGCCCATTCTTCTTTACTGCTCTCCCTGTTACTTTAACATACTCTCCATCACAAACAGAAATAAGCTCATTAAGGTCACACACACACAGCATCCAAAATCATCTGTCTGCCAACTCCAGACCTCTCCCTCCTTAACAACGAGGCTGTGACACGCATGGCCCGCACAGTCAGCAGGGACTCGGACCACCCGCTCCACACCCACTTTTCTCTGTTGCCCTCGGGCCGAAGGTACAGAACACTTAGGTGGAAGCGGGCACGCTTCAGCAAAAGTTTTGTCCCCTCTGCCATTGCTTCTCTCAATAATGTGTAACTTTCTTATTGTGTGCTGTCTGTCTTTGTCCTTGTGTGTGATCAATGTTGTAATGTTTTTCCATGTATGAACAGAGTTTGTGGAAACCAAATTTCCCCTCGGGGACAATAAAGGTCTATCTATCTATCGATCTATCGATCGATCTATCGATCTATCGATCAATCGAACATGTATTTGCCATGTTCCTAAAGGAGTGGGATGGAGAGACTGTATTACATCATTATTAATCACTAAGTCATTGATTTTTTTTTTTTTTTTTTAGAAGGACAGACTTTAATTGTGCATTAACTGAGAAATATTTTAACTCAACTTTGATTATTTACAGCGGTCAGTGAGGTAAAACAGTCCAGATCAAGTCTGGAAAAGTGAAAATGAGTGAAATGAGTTTGAGGAGGTCTTTTAGGGACCAGTAAGAGGAGCGTTTGAAAGAGCAATGATAAAACAAAGTCTAGTTTAAGCTCATTAAAATTTACAAAAATAACGCCCTTTCACTGTTTGACTCTCAACAGCATAAGCCTGACTTTCATCACATGTTCACTGACTTTATCCAAACATGAGGTCTGAGTTTTCAATGTGTGAACAATATACAAATATAATACACTGCTTACAAAATGTTCAGTTTCCCATATAACAGTGTTATTTTCTCGTAATCACAGAAAACAGACATAACTGTTACATTTTGGCCAAGCTCACATTTTGCACTTATTCACAATAGTTTCTTTCACACAGGATGACACCAACTCTGGGAGGATTTAAAACACTGGTGTAATCTCAATTTGTTAGACTCTGGATTAGACATTGGATTTGATTCTGCTTTGAATCTTGTTGTACGCTGCCTTTAACCCGACTTTTCCCAGTCTACAGAACGATTCCTGTGTCTCTGCCTGTTCTTCATACAACAGAACAGAAACCGACCATTTTTAAAAAATCATCTTTTAACTTTCAGTTTCGCCGCTCTAAAATCTACCTAACATGTGACACTACACTCACTACACTCTCATTCAGTGATGTGCAGTCAGGGGAGGCAGGTGAGGGTCATCACAGAGAAAAAAAATTAATTAAATGGTTATATTTATCCAATGATTTGTACTATAAAGTTATTTTCTATTTTTTAAATCAAATTTGCTGAAGTTTTACCTTGTGGAGAGGCACCAGACATTTGTGCCTCACATGGACTGGCTGTACTGTAGCTCAGCAGTGACGCTGCTGCTTTAAGCGGCTGTGAAAAGGCGCCGGGTGAGACGCAGTTACCCTGCCTCATGGGCCCAGGGATTCTTGCAACTTCTGGGACAGCAGAATAGTGACAGCAAGATACAATTTAGAGTTAGCAAGTCAAGTTTAGCAATCCGTTCACTTTTTTATCTCTGGCCCTACTTTTTAAATGGAGGAAGATTACATAATAAAACTAAAGCAGTTTTCTAAACTGGACTTTCGGTCGAAGCAGGAGGTTCTAAATGCTAAAGAAGCTAAATGGTTGGCGCCAGAATACGGCGAATACGGAATACGGTACACGCAGAAAGGCTGGCACTACAAAACCAGCTTGCTTTTTATTTCATACTATGAAACCATGACATTACATTACATTGCATTACATTGACATGACATACAACATTTTTGTTGTACTACCTTTCTCTTAAACTTTGTGTTGAATACTTTGCGTCTTAAGCATTGAGGTGTACTTGTTTCTCTGTAAGAATGTGAACCAGTTGCTTCAGTCACCTGTTACTGGTATCTATTTTCAAGTTAACAAAAGGTTTTGTAAAACTTCTTTTTAGTGACTACAAGCATCTGTTAGCATTTTACCTCACTGTGAACAGCTAATGCTACATCCATTCATGACCTTGTATGGACAGTGTGTAAATTTGATTTAAATCCTTATAGGACCAGCCTTCTGTAGATAGTACCTTTCTTGGGGAATAAGTGCTGGATGGTTCCTTTGTATGGACATACAAAAACTCAACACACACTCAACACATACACAAACTGACACACTCAATACACACACTCGCTCACTCACAAACTCACACACGCACACACACACATATGCATGTGCCTGCTGTCTGTAACTTTATTCATCTCAAACTTTCAACTTTCCACCCTGTCTGCAATCTCTTCCTTCACGATTTCATACTATTAGACCGATTTCATACGGACTTCGGAACTTTTATTTTGGGAGAGAAATTGACCCGGGGGCCAGATTTATTTGCCGACACCTTGTTTACATGTTTGTAAATCTGATTGTGATGACATCAGTGCCTCACCAGCCATGAACCTCACCGCACGTCACAGGATTGCAGCAATTAAAAAAAAAAAATGTAAATGCCTATAACTTTAGTTTGCAAGGTGATGGAACCAAACTTTAAACTGTATCTTGTACAGGTCCCCAAGCTCTATTTCCACAGTAAAAATTTGCTTGATGCATTTTGTGCCTTTTTTTTCCACAATTTCACTTTTTAAGTTCTGTGTGCCTATGAGAATTTGCATTGAATTCTGCCTAAAGTCATATGAGTGCCCTGAACACACCAACCTAGTTATGAGTGAGTTTGCTGCTGGAGTCCACTTATTTTTACTAGAAAAGCACCCCCAAAGCGTGAAAGCACTGTTCTGCTCACTTATATGATAGTATAGTGAAGTTGAGAAAAAGAGCTGTTCAGCTGCTGAAAATGGGAGTGCAGCAATAAAACACTGAAAATGCCTATAACTTTTATTTGCAAGGTGATAGACCCAAACTTTAAAATGTTTCACGCTGCTCCTCTTCTGACTGGTCGTCTTGTCTTAACCTATCCACTCACTGGCTGTTTTGCACTCCTTCTCTTGTCTGATTGGCCGTATTGTCTCAACCCCGTCTGATTTGATTTTTCATACTCCTCCTCTCTTCTGATTGGCAGTGGTGTCTCTTCCTCTTCCCTGTTTTTGGCTGTTTCACACTCTTCCTCTCCTCTGATTGGCTATGTTGCCTTGTCCTCTTCTCTCATTAGCTGTTTTACATTGCTCCTCTCTTTTGATTGGTTGTGTTGTGACCTCCTCCTCTCCGATTAGCTGTTTAACACCCCACCTCGCCTGTGATTTATCATGCTCTTCTCTCTTCTCTGATTTGGTATTTTACACTCCTTCTCCCTTCTGATTGCCAGGGGTTTATAATTCTGCCCTCTGAATGGCTGTTTCACACTTTTCCTCTCCTCTGATTGGGAGTTTCTTCTCATTGGCTGTGTTTTCTCTTTTTGACTGTTTCACATTGCTCCTCTTCTGATTGGCCGTATTGTCTCATCATGTTCTCTGATTTGCTGTTTCATACTGCTCCTCTCTACTGATTTTTCAGTGGTGTCTCATCTTCTCTGATTGGATGTTTCACACTGCTCCACTCCTCTGATTGGCTGTTTCATACTCCTTCTCTCTTCTGAATGGCTGTGGTGTCTCAACGTTTTCTGCGATTGGCTGTTTCTCATTGCTCCTTTTCTGATTGGTCGTGTTTTCTAATCATGTTCTCTGATTTGCTGTTTCATACTGTTCCTCTATTCTGATTGGCAGTGGTGTCTCACCCTCTTCTGTGATTGGCTGTTTCACACTGCTCCTCTCCTCTGATGGACCGATTGGGACTCAGCACCTCCCTGTGTAACTGGCTGCTGGACTTCCTGACGGGGAGACCACAGTCAGTTCGAGTAGGAAACGACACATCCAGCACAGTCGTGATGAACACAGGGGCCCCCCAGGGATGTGTGCTGAGTCCCCTCCTCTTCACCCTCCTGACTCAAGACTGCACCCCAACATCCAGCTCCAACTTTTTCATTAAGTTTGCGGACGACACAACTGTACTCGGTCACATCCACAACAACGATGAAATGAGCTACAGGAGTGAAGTAAGCAGGCTGGCCACGTGGTGCACATTCAAGTGGAGATCTCCACTTGAATGTGGAGAAGACGAAGGAGATTGTTGTGGACTTTAGGAGAGTGCACACCCAGCATGCTCCATTTATCATCAACGGTGCTGCAGTGGAGCGAGTGAGCAGCACCAAGTTCCTGGGTGTGCACATCTCTGAGGACCTCTCCTGGAGCAACAACTCTGCATTACTGGCCAAAAGAGCTCAACAACGCCTCTACTTCCTCCGCAAACTGAAAAGAGCAAGAGCCCCGGCCCCCATCCTTCGGACCTTCTACAGAGGCACCATTGGGAGCATCTTATCCAGCTGCATCACGGTGTGGTATGGCTCTTGCACTGTGCACTGCAAAAAGACTCTGCAGCGCATCGTCAGAGCAGCTGAGAGGATCATCGGTGTTCCTCTCCCCCCTCTACTGGACATTTATCACTCCCGCCTCACCCGCAAAGCCACCAGGATTGCAGGTGACCACACCCATCCATCTCACAGCCTCTTCAGCCTGCTACCATCAGGGAGGAGACTGCGGAGCCTTCAAGCCAGAACCAGCAGACTCAGGGACAGTTTCTTCCACCAGGCTGTCAGGAGACTCAACTCTCTCTCTGCCCTACCCTCACTTTTCCCCTTTGCCCCCCCCTCAGCCCCCTGTCACCCACTGAGAACACTGGACTATGCAGCACTACCTCACTTTTTATATGGACAATCAAATTGTTACTTAATATCTTTGCACACATATCTTGTATTTATTTTACATGGACAATCAATAACTGTTTACTCCACATATATTTAGCACTACCCCACTTTTTACCTGCAATCTCCAGCTGTTTACATTTGAATGTTTCTCTTGAATGTTTCTGTTTTGTTTATGTCTTAATGTTACTTGAAGGGTTTGCACATTTCATTTTGTGGTTTGCACATTTCTTTTTTGTGGTTTGCACATTTCTCTATTTCTCTTTTTTTGTGGTTTGCACATTTCTTCTTTCTCTTGTTTGCACATGTTTTAATTTATTCTTTTTATTTAATCTTTTTTGGCACATTTAATATGTTTGCACTGAGGTGGGAGAGGACAGCAATTTCATCTGCGCTATTCATCTTGTATGTATATGCACATTTGACAATAAAGAGAAATTGAATTGAATTGAATTTGCTATGTTGTCTCCTACTTTTCTCTGATTACTTGTTTAACCCTCCATCTTTCCTGTGATTGGTCATTCTATCCTCTCCTTTCTGATTGGCTGTTTCACATTCCTTCTCTCTTCTGATTAGCTGTTTCACCCTCTTCCTCTATTTTGATTGGCCGTGTTGTCTCATCCTCTTCTAAGATTGACTGTTTCGCACTCCTCCTATCTGATTGGCTCTTTCACACTCCTCCTCTTTAGATTGGCCGTGTTGTCTCATCCTTTTCTCTCATTGGCTGTTTCACATTGCTCCTCTCTTCTGATTGGTTGTGTTGTCTCCTCCTCTCCTCCAATAAGCTGTTTAACACTCCACCTCTTTCTGTCCTCTCTTTTCTGACTGACTGTTTTATACTCCTCCTCTCCTGCAATTCCTCATTATTTCCTCTCCTCTCTGACTGGCTATTTCACACACCTCCTCTCCTCTGATTGGCTGTTTCATACAGCTCCTCTCCTCTGATTGGATGTTTCACACTCTTCCTGTCTTCTGACTGGCTGTGGTGTCTCAACCTTTTCTGTGATTTTGTGTGATTGCTGTTTCTCATTGCTCTTCTTCTGATTGGTCGTGTTGTTTAATCATGTTCTCTGATTTGCTGGTTCTTACTGCTTCTCTCTACTGATACTGATACTCCTATGATTGGAAAGAAGGATTCTGTGCTCTCCTCTGACTGGCTGTTTTACACTACCCCTTGCTTCTGATTGGCTGAGCTGTTGTCTCCTAATTTTCTCCGATTAGTTGTTTAACCCTCCACCTTTCCAGTGATTGGTCATTCTGTTGTCTCCTTTCTGATTGGCTGTTTCACATTCCTCCTCTCCTCTGATTGGCTAAGCTGTCTCCTCCTCTTCTCCAATTAGCTGTTTAAGCCTCCACCTCTCCTGTCATTGGTCATTCTGTCCTCTCCTATCTGACTGATTGTTTTATACTCCTTCTCTCCTGTAATTGCGCATTCTGTCTTCTCCTCTCCTTCTTTCACACTCCTCTCTTATGATTGGCAGTGGTGTATTATCCTCTCCACTGATTGGATGTTTCATACTCCTCCTCTCCTCTGATTGGCTGTTTCACACTCCTCCTCTCTTCTGATTGGCTGTGTTGTCTCATCACTTTTTTCTGATTGGCTGTTTCACACTGCTCCTGTCCTCTGATTTGCTCTTTCACAAGCCTCCTCTTCTCTGATCGGCTGTGTTGTTTCATCATCTTCTCTGATTGGCTGCTTCACACTCCTCCTCTCCTGTGATCTGTCATTCTGTCCTCTCCTCTGATTGGCTGTTTCAACCCCTTCTTTCTTCTGATTGGTCATGCTGTCTCATCCAGTTCTTTGATTGGTTGTTTCCACTTTCTGATCTCTGTGGTTAGGTTGTTTGTTGTTTCAGCTGCCCTATGGATATGAAATTGTCAATCCTCTGAGCTTTTTCTTCTGCTAAAGTAGCTGCTTTTTTAAGCTTTCTATTTTAAACTTAAAGTTATCAATATGTGGCCAGGTGTAAAATTAATAGACCAGACACCAGCAACTCCAAAAAATTAACGTGGATTTTTTATTTCCCGACTGTCCCCAGCAGGAGAACAGCATTAAATTTTGGCTTTTAAAAAAAAAAAAAAACACAACAATTTCTTTATAATAATCAACAGTAAAGATAAAAAAAAACATCACAAAAGACAACACTCTAAAGAAGACAATCAAAAGAAGACAACAGTAACACTATACAATAACAATAACAATAACACTACTTAGTTTACATTTGAATACAATAGAAATGGACATCACATCAAAATGGCGGACAGACTGCCCAGTACAACTTTGCACACTGGAGAACCCTGGACAGTGCTATCTCCCCTCTGAATCAATCACAAATTCACAAATGTACAAGATCAGTCACAAAATAATAAAACATTCTTAAAAATTCTCAACAATTACATTGAATTAATTTGAAATTAACACTCACGCCATCACGCAGCTCCATCTTTCCGTTAGGTGAGCCGTTACACTTTTCATAGGATGATAAATCGGAATCTCATTCTCAATCAATCTCAATCCTCGACCTGAGGATTGAGATTGATTGAGAATGAGATTTGAGACAACTTTGAATAATCTTAAAATAGGACACTCATTACAGTATTACTTATCAATATTAAATATTATTTTTGTACTCCAAACCCATTCAAACTCACATTTTTTACTCTTCACACGCACTGTTCTCTGTCTGGCTTTCATTGTGGCACTTGGCTGTCTGCCGTTGATGACATCACACGTTTGACTTCAAGTGACTACTGCAATTCCCGTATAGTACAGTGACATCTTGTGGCTAGGCCGAAAATTGCAACTACTACTTGTTAAGTTAGATTCTGTTTTATTTGACCCAGCTTCTCTGGACTCTGCCTCACACCCTGCTCCTCACTCTGGTCCCGCTCGTAATCTTGAACCTGATATTTTAGCCAACTATAGGCCCATCTCTAATCTTCCCTTTGTCTCAAAAATCCTTGAAAAATTTTTAGTTAAGCAGCTTTATCGCCACCTACAGGCTAATAATTTAATTGAAACTTCTCAATCAATCAGGATTCACAGCTCACCACAGCACAGAAACTGCACTACTTAAAGTCACAAATGACTTGTTATTAGCTGCTGACAATGGACTAGTCTCAGTCCTGGTTCTGTTGGACCTCAGTGCAGCGTTTGACACCATTGACCACAATATTCTACTACAGAGATTAGAATGTGACATAGGTGTCCGAGGGGCAGCCCTCAGCTGGTTTAAATCCTACCTGTCTGATAGGTACCAGTTTGTTAATGTAAATCAGAGCTCCTCTCCATGTTCTAAAGTAGCCTACGGTGTACCACAGGGTTCTGTACTGGGTCCAATCCTGTTCACATTTTATGTTGCCGTTAGGTAATATCTGGGTGCAGCGGCTGTCCCTGTGTGGTCCTCTGGAGGATTCCTGGGTGCTGGTGGTGGTCTGTTTTTGCACTCTGAGTCTGGCCGGTTGCTTCCTTCGTGTCGCCTATGACAGGTCCTGGGGGTGTTCGACTCGGGTACGCTGGCTGCCCTTTCAGCTGTCCGGTGCATGGATGGGGGGGCGGGTGGACGTCAGTGCGGGCTTGGCCTCCTCGGCAGAGGTTGTAGGCAATGAGAGGAGAGTGGTGATGGTGGTGGGGAGGGGACGCTGGTGCAGATGGGGGAGATGGAGAGTCGCGAGGTGGGAGGGTTTTGGGGAGGGGAAGGAGGGAGGGAACGGGAGTGTGTGCCCTGTCTAGGCTACCCCACTTTGTGGGACACAGCACTGGTATATAGATAGATAGTTAGGTAATATCATCAGAAAACATGGCATTAACTTCCACTGCTATGCTGATGACACACAGCTGTACTTGTCAATGAAACCAGATCAGTCTGATCGAGTAGACAGACTTAGTGCCTGTGTGTGTGTGACATAAAAACCTGGATGACACTTAATTATCTGCTTCTTAACCCAGAAAAAACAGAAGTCATTACTCTAGGCCCCAAAAGCCTGCGAGACTCTCTGTTTGACCAGAAAGTCACTCCGGACAGTGTCAGTATTGCCTCCAGTTCTACTGTAAGGAACCTTGGAGTCTGTTTGACCAAGAGCGCTCATTCAAACCACATATAAACCAAGCCTGTAGAACAGCTTTCTTTCACCTGCGTAATATTGCCAAAATCAGAAAAATCTTGTCTAAAAGTGACGCTGAAAAACATGCATTCTGTTACATCAAAGCTAGATTACTGTAACTCCTTACTAGCCGCTTGCCCTAAAAGCTCTATAAAAAGCTTTCAGCTAGTTCAAAATGCAGCAGCCAGGCTCCTAACAGGAACTAAGAAAAGAGAGTACTTCACCCCAGTGATAGAGTCCCTTCACTGGCTTCCTGTCGAGTTCAGAATTAAATTCAAAGTTCTCCTCCTGACATATAAAGCCATAAAGGACATGGCGCCGTTGTATCTGCAAGATGCTAAAGTACCATACCACCCAAACAGAGCACTCCGCTCCCAAAATGCTGGACTATTGGTGGTTCCTAGAGTGTCTAAAAGCACAGTAGGAGGGAGAGCTTTCACTTACCAAGCTCCTGTGTTATGGAATCAGCTCCCTTCCCATGTTAAAGAGGCCCCCACAGTCTCTACATTTAAGACCAGGCTTAAAACGTTTCTCTTTGAAATAGCTTATGGTCAGGCTAGCTAGGACCAGAAATAAACCCTGTAGTTTTAGTTAGGCTGCCTAGGGATAGCCATGCTGGGGGACGTATGGTAACCTGAGCACTATCATCATCTTTATTTATTTATTTCGGACTCGTGGTCCATCTTTAAAAAAAAAAAGAAAACACAATAACAATACAGACAATAAACATCTATGTTTTAAAAAAGACAACTATACCAGTGTTTCCACATTCTGGATTGGTAGCGAATTGCACTGCATCTTATACTTGTGAGTGACTGTATAATTCAATTTTCTGACTTATTCAGTCTGTAGATAAACCTGTACATTAAAGTTCTCAGTACAGCTTGCAGTGTGTTCACTCCTGCAGTGACAAACATTTCAGTCGCGCTGGTCCATCGTGGCCTCCTCAAGAGCACCCGTAACGCGTCATTATAGGCCACCTGCAGCCTCTGTAGACTGGCCTTTTTGTACTGAGTCCAGAGGTGGGCAGTGTATAGTGTGTGCAATATGATTTAAATAACATCATCTTCACATCATCAGAGCAAGAACCGAACTTGAACAGAAGAGTATTAGCTTGTGCATAAAACATCCTGCATTGTCTATAAACATAATCATCATCTGCCATGTCCGCAGTGATGATATGCCCAAGATATTTAATTTTAGCTGAAACATTCAAAACAACATTAGACAGGTAAAAATCAGGATACCGCATGTGTTTATCCTCTTTAGTCCTACAAATCATGATCATGCTCTTTTTTGCGTTATACTTAATATCACAGACAGATGGAAAGCAGTGGTGCTAACCTCACACTTGCAAATTTTAAATGCTCTGCTGAAACACCGTCCTGCCCACTGGCCTTGTTATTAGACAGTTAAGTGACAGACTTCTTGAGAATCCTGACGGCAGAAAGCAAACCATCGATGTGGTCTGGCCTCCATGACCAGGAAAGGCAAAAGGTCAACTCTCTCCTCCACAACGTCTAGGACGGCAAGATGCTACGACAAGAGGGTACGACAGAAGCCTTTTTAATAGAAATTCTGCAATTGACTAGATACTAAAATTAAAGCGATGAGTTCGACGACGTTGTGTAAGCTTGATTATTATGATTCGGGACAGTCCAAGGTGTCGCCTTTGACATGCAGAGAGAGACACTAGAGGACACTGTCCAATGGCATCTCAAGGACAAAGACAAGAGTCCAACTTTCTCCACAATTCATGTAACCGACACAGAGACACAATCGACAACAGCCGACGGTGATGCTACAGCAGACATTTGTTCTGATGACCTCAGCCCCAGATGCAAACTTATGAAGTGTTTATGAGAAGTGTTTATGAGACTCAGTGAGGAGTCATGATCTATGGAAAAGTAATGTGTTTTATGATGTTTTTTTTGGTGTTTTTTTGTGATAAAATGTTTGGGATTTTATCAAAGGGATGTGTAAGCATGATTTTTTCATATAACATGGTCAAGATCATATTCTGAACTTATGTTTGTCTGTGTGTGTTCTACGTGGCATGTGTACTCTGAACTTAAGCTCAGCTAATACCCGTTTGTAGCAGTTAACATGTTGTACAGCTGCACATTTCCCAGCTAACTCAGCTAGTGACCTTTGTACGTGTTTTCCATACGCTAAATGCAGATAAGGTTTGGTAAGGTCTACGTGTCTGACGATGCCACAGGTCTATATAACAGTCACTGTAGAGATGTAAGGGAGGAGAAAGGAGACAGTCTTTGACTTCCATGATGCCTGAATAAAGACTAAATGATGCAACTATCTGAGCCTTCCCGATCTTCTGCTTTGGTCCGAGTCATTTCCTGAAGCTGACAACTTCATGTGACCGAATTACATCTGCATGATCAACATCAGGCATAACACAAGGCTCACTCTGAACACAGTTAAATAATTTACTGTAGTGCTGCCGCCAAAGCTCCAAGATGTTCTCAGTGCCGGAGGTGCCATCCACTGCACATGGCAAAGATGTTTTCGTGGCAGACATGTTTTTTACTTCTTTCCAAAAGCCAAACGTGTAGAGAGTTTTCTGGCCAACAAGTCTGCTCTAATGGCTTGCTCATTTTTGGTTATAAAACGCAAGGCATACTTATACCAAGCATTTGTGACCCGCTTTTGTTCATACACAGGCCCACATCTTGGTCTTCCTGCCTGTATCCACTCCTGGGAAGCCACTCGTGCCTTAGCATAAAATTCAGCCACATGAGCATTCCAGCCTGGCCTTCCTCTCTTTTTAGCTTTTGTTCTGTGAAGAGTTTCACTTGACTTTAACAACACTTTGACAATATCCTCATACATAGCACTGATGACTGCTCTGTGTTTGGAGTTTTTGCAGTTGCCATCGCTGCACACAACTGCTTCCTTGGGCAGGTAGATATTTCTTAGCAAATTATCCGTGCTCACAGAATAAGACAGTATTTTTTCCGCTGAGAGAGACTATCCTCTTTTTCCTCCTGTTTTCCCTATCAACAACATTTACTTTTCAGCTTGTTCATTGCTATTCCCATGTTGTCCGCTGTCGCGCTCCCCTCTGGGGAGTGTAACTGTTCAGATCCCTGTCCGCGCTCCGCCTGGTGATGGCTGGACCCTAGTAACCTGTTTCCAGTGCCTGGCCTCTGATCCCCCTGATGATGTGATGGCTGGACTCTAGATCCCCTCCTGATCGTCCGGTGATGGCTGGACTCTAGATCCCCTCCTGATTGTCTGGTGATGGCTGGACTCTAGATCCCCTCCTGAACGTCCGGTGATGGCTGGACTCTAGATCACCTTGCCTGAATGGATGGCTCACTGAGTGGGCTCTGGCCGTACAGACTTGAACTGGATGCGTCCTGGACACATCTAAAGCCTGTCTGTCCATGGGAGTGGATCTCTCCTTCCCTGTGGTTCTCCTCGAGGTTTCTCCTTTTCCCACTGGGTTTTTGGAGTTTTTCCTTACCGAGAAGGAGGGTCTAAGGACAGGGGATGATCTGGAACAGTTAATGCTTGTTTTCTGTTGATTAATTTGCTTGTCTGTTTCTGTTTCATTGTTGATTTTCTAATTCTATTGGTAATCAACTCTCATTTTCAGCCCTAAGAGGCGACTGCTGTCGTGATTTTGGGCTTTACAAAAATAAATTGAATTGAAATTGAACCTTGTAAACCACCCGGAAGCCTCCCTAGGGAGGTGTTCTGGGCATGTCCCACTGGGAGGAGGCCCCGGGGACGAGCCAGGACACGCTGGAGGGACTATGTCTTTCGGCTGGCCTGGGAACGCCTTGGGGTCCCA
Organism: Periophthalmus modestus; assembly: GCA_019594935.1. Lineage (NCBI taxonomy): Eukaryota > Metazoa > Chordata > Actinopteri > Gobiiformes > Gobiidae > Periophthalmus > Periophthalmus modestus. The sequence continues at coordinate 28,667,551 of JAIEZT010000012.1, read as the reverse complement.
CCGGAGGAGCTGGAGGACGTGTCCGGGGTGAGGGAAGTCTGGGAGTCTTGCTTAGACTGCTGCCCCCGCGACCCAGCCTCGGATAAGCGGAAGAAAATGGATGGATGGATCTTGCAAACCAATGTTATAAGTATTCTCAGTTTTATTACCTTAAACGCATTTTCAGGCTCTGAAAAAATATTTTAAACCAACTTCATCATATAAATGAACACTACAGTGCTTCCACATATTGAGGGTGCTTCTCAAGTGAAAATGAGTTCCATGATTTCAGCACGAAGTTCACTCATTAATAGGTTAATGTATTCAGGCCACTGATTTGACTTTAGGCAAAATGGAATGCAATTTTTTATAGGGACACACAACTTAAAAAGTCAAATAGTGAAAAACTAAAGGAGATATTAACACATTTTTTTGCTGTGCAAATAAGGAGTGGGGACCTGCAAAACATACATTTTAAAGTTTCAATCTATCACCTTGCAAACCAAAGTTATAAGCGTTTTCAGTTTTTATTGCATTAAATGCATTTTGATGCTCTTTTAGGCCAACTGCATTATCCTATTATAAAGATTAAGAGAAAAGTGCTTCCACACATTTGGGGTGCTAGCACCAAGCTAACTCATAACTAGATTGGTGTATTCAGGGCACCCATGTCACTTAAGGCAGAGTTCAAAGCTATTTCTCATAGGGACACAGATTAAAAAAACAAACAAAAAAACACACACACACACACACACACACACACACACACACAAGACACACAATGGGGATCTGTACAGCATATATTTTAAAGTTTGGCTCTGTCACCTTGTAAACCAAGGTTATAAGCGTTTTTAATTTTGAATGCCTTAAGGCGATAAAGGTTTAGTTCAACTGTGTCTGATCTAAAGTCTATGTCAGTGCTAAATGTGAATGTGTCTGCAATGTCCCTGTTGTTTAACTGTTCCCTGGTTTTCTACTATTGACTTGATTTTATTGTTTGAGTTGTCGGGTACAACTAAATATTTAGCATTACAGTTGTGTTATTAAACTGTAACAGCTCTTTCACATTTTACATGTGTTTTGAACTTTTACAGGCGAAAATCTCATGATGTGCTGTTGCCACTCTAATAAGGAATGTTGTGATGTCATCTGCATAACCTCTCTATACTTTATAAAGATCTTTATAAAGGTCTGGTCATCGTTGAATCTCCCTTAGCTTAGATGGGCACGACTGACAGGTGGATTAGCCAATCAGAGACACGAAAATAGCACAGGGGACTGAAAAAAAAAAATTGTGGATTTGTGCAGAATCAATCAGAGAAGCACTAAACCAAAAAAAAAAAAAAATCTTCAAAATAGTAGGTGAAGAATGAACTCCTTTCACATGCATCACTGATATAAACAATCTGGTTGGACAGTACTGCTTGATTCTCGTTCAAGATGCAATGGGGGGAGTAGCGACCAGAATGATTTCCCTCTGTATAAAAAATATAGTGATAATATCAAAGAGATATAATTCTGGGCTTGTCAGACATTGGTTTTGGACCCTCTACCAATAAAAACATAAATAATGCCCCTGGAAAGTTAGTAACTATTCGTGTGATCTTATTTGTGTTCACCTGTGATTGCTCCTGCCCATGCCTTCTCCTGCCAGCAGAGGGGTGTCTGTCTGTGCCGTAGCACTCCTCCATCTCTTGCATGATGGCAGCTATGATGAAGTTGACCAGGATGAATTGCACCACAATGACAAAGGTCATGAAACAGAGCAGAGCCACTCACATGCAGTAGTAGTATAATGGGTGTCGTTGGGCCAGTACTCCCTCAGCGAGTTCTGTAAGAAGGTCACTTTAACTTGATTAACTTAATTTGTTCATAAACTGCACTTTTCAAGAAGACATTTCTATGCATTTTCAGAATTTTGGTAAGAAATTAGAACATGCGGCTCATTCTTACTTTGTTAATTGTAAGCAACAATATTGATTCACTACTTAACTGTGTATATGGTGTTGTAAGTATTGTTTACTGCTCCTAGACATTTATTTTTATTTATTTATTTATTTTTTGGCAAGTTTAGCACTAACTAGTCAAAATTGATGCTTTCTTGTCAAAACTGATTATATTGATTATAAACAACTGGCTACAGGGGTGGAGTTTTAAAGTCCTATATTACACTCCTAATTTGTTTCAATGTATTTGCAAATGTTTAACACACAAAATCTCCATTTATTTATTTGGTTTATTTGACAGGGACAGTGCACATCAATGAACATTTCTGTAAATGTACCAGATTTAGCCAGAAAGGCTATTTTTCATCTTCTGTCCCTGGACCGATGGTGAAGAAGTCACCCTAAAATGTAACAATAAAAGTTATGCAATATATATACAACAGTGCAAAAATATAATCAACAGTACAGGCAAACTAGTGAATACACCCAAACAATAAAAGCCATTACACACACTATGCATGACACACACACTCAGAAGAACACACACATTACATTAGAGCACACAGCAACATAAACTAGTGGTCACAGGTTTGATGGGTTATTAGCCAGTTCTTTACATGTTTTTGAACAGATCGTATGTGGGAATGTGTCTAATGTTAGTAGGTACTGAGTTCCACTCCTGAGAGGCTCTAACGGAAAAGGCACTTTGGCTAAAGGTGCTTTTCCGCAGGGGAACTATGCAGTCCCCACGGGCTGCACCCCGAGTGAGGCGGAGTGAGGTGGACCTGGTGCAGATGAACTGAGAGAGTGGAGGAGATGACTGGCTGTGGACAATTTTGTAGGTCAAACAAAGATTTGAATAGTTAATGAGGTTTTCCCAGTTTAACAGATAATGTTTGTCCAGGGTATTGCAGTGATGATGTCTTAAAGCCTACATATTTAGGCTGAGTTTTTCTCTCAAACAGAAAACACTCCACCTTGTGATGTCATGTGATAATACAGGATATGTTGTGGTTTTAAAACTCCATGCACCTTCACTAGAATCATTTAGCCAATTTCAACTCTGAAATTGCTTATTAAAAGATATATGCACCAACAGTTAAAGGAACTGTATGTAGCCTGTGCTCTTACTGTTTTAAGAAGGTTCTACAATCTACAATAATATGCAACCTGTGCAAATACAAGTTTACATGCAAATACAAGTTTTGCTCATTCCAGTATATGCACAGGCCATGCCTTACGTGAAAACTCAGTACCTCAGAAAGCTCAGAATTCTCTCACTGAGCTGCAGATGCTGTAGGTGCTGGGGTTTAGGTACTGTGAATTCAGATCAGAGAGATCTTTTTAAGTATAAACTAAATGGATTTCAGCATTGAAACTGGTAACCCAAACAAAAGCACTTTCTTGCAGTTCGCTCTTGTGCTGTCTCCAGTCTTCTACCGTGAGGGTGTAAATGATGTGTCTATCAAAAGGTGTCTGCCGCGGCCATATCCATCCGCATTTGCATAGAGTTGACTTCAGTTCAACTCTGCTAAATTCAGGGTGCTTGCATCATGCCGCTCTCCTCTCATTTCCTCTAGTCTTCTTGTGCTCCAGCCGGCATAGGAAATTAATGGACACGGCCCAAGAGCTCGCATTGCTCTTAAAATCAATATTCGAAGTGTGCATCGAAGGGCATTACATAATTTCCAGCGCAACAAGTGCTGTCCCATTACAACGCACCCAACGAGCAGGGACAAAAAATGTGTGCATCCATGCAAACTTTGTGCACTGCTATATTCCATCATGCACCGTGCCTACGCAAAAATATAAGAAATTGTCCGTCCGCTACGCAATACATGTTCAAAAGAAACAAAAGAAGTTACATTGAATAAAGGGATATGCAGTTATTCCCCTACAATACTAAGAAAAAGAATACGTTATTATCACTCTCTGGAAAGGATAGAAGGGTGTGTGTGTGTGTGTGTGTGTGTGTGTGTGTGTGTGTGTGTGTGTGTGTGTGTGTGTGTGTGTGTGTGTGTGTGTGTGTGTGTGTGTGTGTGTGTGTGTGTGTGTGTGTGTGTGTACCCCCCTGGTGGGCACGTGTCATTTACCTTAGCGTTTGTAAATCAAAATACCTGTTTGATGCCTGCGCTGCTCTTGCATTACAGTAATAAAATAAAGTGAGCTGGCACGGCATAGAAGGTAAACAGCGCCCTCTACTGGTAATAAAGTGGCTTAGCCACAGATCAAATTAAACCTGTCCAAATCCCGAATCGTTAAACTGCAGTATCCCACTTTACATATGTATAACTAATCTGTGTTCTCTGGTTTATAGACAATGAATGTAAAAATGATATTCTTTCCTCTGTCTCTGTTATAAAGTTTTATCAAGGTGTATTTTAGGTTTTAAGTTATGTAGTAGCTACAATTCGGGGGGGAAAAAATCACCATACACGTTATATTTGCCTATTGATGTCCAAAGGGAAAGATTAATTCCTTGCTTCATTAAATCTAAACTGAAATAAACGACTGCGACAACGACACCTTCATTCTTCTTCTATTAAATGGTAAATAATTAAAAATAACGCACAGTTTTTATTTATTTCAGGGACAGTACATATTGATCGACAGATATGCCAGAATTAGCCAAAGGCTATTTTACATCTGTAGTCCCTTGACAGCAGATACTGTCAAACATAAAACATAAAAACAAGAGTAAAATTACAATACAATAAATACATAAAACACAGAAAAATATACACTATAACAAAGAAGGCAGACAACAAACATTCAGCTACATACCACCACTAGAGCAAATACATACACACACGACAATCGCACACAGACACGGGGCAAGAGGCCAGCAGGGGGCAGCAACAGCAGCTATAGTCAGTGTTCACAAATCTGATTTGCAATTAGCCAATGTTTTAACTGTAGTTTAAAGGTGTGGTAAGTGTCAGCAGATCTGATGGTTGCGGGTGTGAGGTTCCAGTCCGAGGCAGCACGAACAGAAAAAGCTGTTTGGCCAAAGGAACTTTTCCTGAGGGGGATGATGCAGTCTCCTCGTGCTGCTCCTCTAGTTTGACTGTGGGTGGTGGTTCTGGTGGAGATAAACTGACTGAGTGGTGGAGAAGACCGTGAGTGATTTTATAGATTAGGCAGAGATTAGAGTGTTTGATCATGTTATCCAGGCTGAGTATGCTGTGTTTTTGGAGTATTGGACAGAGGTGAAGATGGTTAGGTTTTTTATCCAGAATTTTAACGGTTCGCTTGTAGAGTGATTGCAGAGGTTTGAGTGTTGTGGTATTTGCCAGGGACCAGGCGGGTAGACAGTATGCGATGTGAGAGAGAATCATTGAGTGCATGAACATTTTGGCTGCTTGGGTGGACATTTGATGCCGAATGTGTTTGAAGTTGCGAATACTGAATTTTATATGATTACTTATTTTATGCATGTGAGATTTGAATGATAATTTTGAGTCGATTAGAATTCCGAGATATTTATACTGTGGGACAATCTGCAGCTGTTCTCCAGAGACAAGGATGTCTTGGACTGTGTGGGAAGTGTTGCTGGATTTACTGAAAATCATTGCTACTGTTTTGGATGTATTGAGTTTAAGACAGGAGTGATTTAGCCAAGATGATATTTGAGGCATGGAGTGAGTGAGTTTGTCCGCAACCTGGGAGATGTTATTGCCATGTTTGTATATCACCGTGTCGTTATCGCAAACTCTTCAAATTTGGCCAAAACACACTAAACCCATGTGCAATTAAAGATTATCAACATTTAGAATAAGACTTTGGGTGTGGTCATGGTGAATTTTCAACAAAATCAACATTTTTGGAAAATTTCCCAAAAATATTTCTCTTTCACAATTTTTTTGTTTGGAAAAAGCCAATATAGCATTTATGCAGATTTGTGTACTGAACGTAATGATATGCAAATCAAGGTGCTAGCTCACCAAATGGCTCTCAAGTGCCCTCTTCAAATTCAATTTTCAAAAATTCATAGAAGACAATCTATGTGTCGAATTTCACATGAGCCTTATTTGGGATGGGGCACAATATGAGAAAGTCACATGACTGCAGTTTTTTATGGTTTAGGAGAAAAATAATGTGTGGGGGAAAAAATTCCATTATTATTTATTATTATACGTGCTGGATTGAAGCCACTTTTGACCCCCTGAACATTAACGAAAAGTCAATTCAAATTCAAATTCCATTCAATTCATTTTTTTTTTTTTTTTTATTCTTTCATAGACAATTGAAATTTGGCAAATACATCCTCCTTGACATACTGGTCAAAAAAAAACAGTATTGAGTATTTACCTCTATTTTTAACTATGTTTCCATGGCAACGTCCAACATTTCTCATAGAAATACATGGGTTTTGGTTAACAGGGATGAAACATTTGTGTGCATTTAACCAGAACATAGCGATGTACAAGTTGTATAGTTATGATATAGAACTGCTCTACAGTGCCTCTTTGAATTTCTGAATGGGACACAAAAATTACTTTGTCACAAACATTAGAAATTTGGCATGGACATCCGTATTGCCATACTGAACAAAAAAGCAAATGAGAACAAATGTGTGTTTTGATGAACTAGACATAATGATGTGTCAGTTAATCTTGTATCTGTCTCTGTCTGTATATGTCTCTCCAGTGCCTCCTGCAACGTTAAAATGAGGCCAAAAAATGTATGTAGACAATTTGGTAGAGACAGCCTGTATGAGATTCTGAACAAAAAAGCCAATGAAGACCACACTCTGTCTACATCCATATTTACATGGCCACTCGTCAAAAAAGTCAATGGGAATTGAAAAAAAAAGTTTGTCATAATCCAATGAAATTCAGTACGCTCATTCATTATGTGGCCTTGAGCAAAACATTCTATGGTGACCGCACCCAGTCTTTAAATCAGGGCCAGTCCAGCCTATAAGCCAGTGGTTCTTAACCTGGGCTCGATCGAACCCTAGAGGTTCGGTGAGTCAGTCTCAGGGGTTCGGCGGAGGTCAAGTCAAGCACCTGACTCATTCGTGATGAGACGCCCCGCTTGGCCATCACTGGCTGCAGGTGATCACGCTACACTGCTTGGCCAATCTGTGCTGCAGAGAATTTGGTGCACTCAGTAGTCAACTTGTGACTGTCGGGATGGTATGTCATGTGATTTCTTTCTTAACTGTATAGTAGATGCTTTCACCGCCAATAGACACGCGGACTGCGAGCATCTCCAGACGCAGACTGTGTCCCAATTCGACAAATGCACCCTTCGATGTGTCTATCGAAGTACCCGCCCGACTTGAATGCGCCGTTTCGAATGGCGGGTGGGTACTTCAATTTTGAACAGTACATCGAAGGCACCCTTTGTCGAATGCTCAATTCCAAATACCGTTCGAACAGCGCATTTAAGACTTTGGTGAATTGAGACACGCCACGAAACAGACTTTGCGAAATTACATGAGAGTAGCACTTGCCAAGGTGAAGCCACGCATTTCTTGAGCACCAGATTTGTCTATCGAAGTACCCCCACCCGACTTGAATGAGCGCCGTTCGAATGGCGGGTGGGTACTTCAGCCCGCACTTTGAACAGTACATCGAAGGGCCCATTTGTCGAATTGACACCGTGTCTCAATTAGCCAAATGCGCCGTTCGAACAGCGCATTTAAGGGCACTTTGGTGAATTGAGACACGGCATGATACACGAAACAGACTTTGCTGTGAAAATTACATGAGAGTAGCACTTGCCAAGGTGAAGCCACGCATTTCTGAACTAGTCTCTTAAAGGCAACAGAAGTCACACTGATTTGCAGTAAATATTCATTATTATTGTAGCCTGATGGAAATACAGTGATGGGTGTGTGTTAAAATGTAAAAAAAAAAAAAAAAATAGCATAAATACAATAAGTTCATTATTGGAATACATAAGGTTAACAATTAAAATCATTTCAGTGTGGTAGTATTTAAAAAAAGGTCATGTCTTTGTGAAAAGGCATGTAAAAAAATCATATTTTATTTTCAATAAAGAAGGGTTCGGTGAATGTGCATATGAAACTCATGGGGTTCAGTACCTCCAACAAGATTAAGCACCACTGCTATAAGCAGACTAAGCAGCTGCTTAGGGCCCTGAGGCCACCAGAGGGCCCCCAAGAGTCCATGCATTTATTCTGAAAATCATATAATATATCAAGTTTTTTTGGACACAGAGCTTGTCTGTTTGCAGCAGCCTAAATATCCCTCTAAAACAGTGGTTCTTAACCTGGGTTCGATCGAACCCTAGGGGTTCGGTGAGTCAGTCTCAGGGGGTTCGGGCGGAGCACCCGACTCATATGATTCGCGAACTGCGAGCGTCTCCAGATGCCGGCCGTGTCCCAATTCAACAAATGCACCATTCAGTGTGTCTATCAAAGTACCCGTCCGACTTAAATGCACCGTTCGAACGGTGTATTTAAGGGCACTTTGGTGAATTGAGACACGGCATGACACACGGCATGAGACACAGCCAGAGTGATGCCCCGGCATTGACTGGGAGGATCCCGGCGACAACTGCGCTCTGATTGGTCCGTCTTCGAGGGCAACATAAGCACGTTACCGTAATAATGGGCTCGACACACGGGGAGCGACGTCGCTCGCTCTCCATTTATTTCCAATGGTACCTGTGCGACACTGCGAAAATCGCTCGTCTCTCTGACGTCCGCGACAAGCGAAAGTAGTGCACGTGAAAACCTCGCGCTCGTGCACGTGACGTGCACACGCGGGCCTGCGACGCGATAAATGAAAGTTGAAAAATGTTCTCTACTTTTATCGCTGTCGCTGCACAACAGCCAATCAGAGAGAGTTTGATTGACGAGCAAAATGAGATGGAAGACTGCACTGTCACTGTCCACTTCAGAGACATCATGGAGGAGAAAATCATACTTTCCGTATCGGATTTCTCAATTCTTTTTGACATATCTCAAAACATTTCGATTTAATTTGATTAATCTTCGATAAATCTTTTTTTTTTAGTTTTGTGAAGTGCAACCAATAGTAATATTTCAGTCAAATGAAGCAGAACTTTCTGAGATTTCATTTTAGCGTCTTTTTCCCCATTTACCGCTATACAACCTCAAAATTCCCTCCAAATCCGATGTGTAGGAGGCTCACGATCCGCTCCGGAACAGAGCGCGACGTGACAGGCTGCCGCTAGTCGCTGCAGTTTGTCGCTGCCCGTGTGTTCGATTTTAAAGCCCATGCGATGAGTGTCACTGTACGCTGTCGTTAGTAGCTCCCCGTGTGTCGAGCCCATGACAGTAACATATTTGAAGAGCCTCATGCCTCTGCTTTGAGATGCTGTTTGAATTTACATGAAGCATAATTGGTGGTGGAGTTACGGTGATGGGAAAGTCCGGAACCGAGAATCTGTCGGCAGTGATAGCATCCGATGCTAAAGGGTTATTATTTTAATCCATACTAACTATGTAAAAAAGCAAAAAAAGAAAGTGGTCAGATGAATCTGTACTACATGGATTCACATATATAACGGAACATGATGGGGAGTCAGCGTCCTGTCTGAATGATTTGAAATGCCAAGTTAAGCAATTCTAGTCTAGTACCGGCAAAACATGCATGGAGATGGGGAATACAAGGACACAATGCTTGCTGAATTCAAGGTAAAGAGAGCCAAATTTTGATAAAAAGACTACTCTGTGAAAAGGTAAATATGTAATTTATTGTGAGTTCATGCACTGTATTGGTTTTGTTCTTTGAACACAGTGATGTTAATGCACGGTTCATTTTGTGACCAGTAAAACATACTTATGTCTTGAATTTGAAAAAAATCATATTTTATTTTGTCAATAAAAAGGGGGTTCGGTGAAGGTGCATATGAAACCGGTGGGGTTCGGTACCCTCCAAAAGGTTAAGAACCACTGCTCTAAAACAATTACATGTTTTCATATCTATAGTAGCAAAATATGCGTTTGCACGGGTGCAAGGAGCCTTTATAATGTAAATATAAGCCCACTGTTGCAACTGGAACGCATTCAAATCCGCCAGAAACTTGTCTAGAATTTTTTAAATTTTGACCTACCTTATATGTTTGTCTACTGTTCTTGTGACTGTGGTAGTCGTGACATTCTGGATGTGAGGTAGTCACATAAATACAAATACAACTGGTCATGGTGACAAGAGCAGAGTCATAATGTGTCAAATGTGAATCACCAATAGCTGAGCCAGGAGACATCCTCTGTTGGGGGCCCCAGAGACAAATTTAGCTTAGGAATCAGGATAGACTCAATGTAGCATTTGTGTGTTTTGATAATCTGATGATGATGTGTGAATTAAAGTTGTATTTTTAAATTTGGCTCTCCAACACCCCCTGGAAGAATTTAGCTTTCCGTAGACAAATACAAGTTACACAGACCCTTGTCCTCATTCTGAACAAAAAAAAGTCCATGAAGCCCATGCCTTATCTACATCCACATTTGTATGGCCACACCTTAAAAAAGCCAATGAGAAGTGAAAAAAAAAAAAATTAGGACACTCATTCCTTGTGTGGCCATAGGGCAAAAAAATTCTATGGGGACCACACCCTGTCACACCACAGACCAACATGAAGGCTTGAAACATGAAACTTGTCGGTTTTGTTTTCTTTTTTTTGTTTGCTTGTTTTAACAGACTCCAAACTGAGGTGGCAACCTCAGGATATATCTGGGATCAAAAGTTGTTAAAATAATTTGTATAAATCTCAGGGTGTGGTCATGACAAGCTATTAACAAACCAGCCATTTTGAAAGTAAAATACCCCTTGAAACTTTTCAAACTGCCCAATGTGGTGTTTGTGTATTTTAATGACCTGAACATAATGATATGCAACTTAAACTTCTATCTTTAAAAATAGCTCTCCAGTGCCCTCAGCTCAGTTTTAATGGGGTACAAATTTTTTTGTAGTTTGTCGTAGACTAATGAAATTTGGTACGCACACCCTTCCTGTGACCATAAGCAAAAAAGTTTATGGGGGCCACACAATAACACTGATGTGAAGGCGATCATTTTGAATCTAAGTTTACAGATGTCCAAAATCTAGCACTCATATTTTAATAAACTTGTTCAAGGGTTTTTATCTAATAGACTCCAAACTGAGGCAGCATCATCAGGGCATATCTGGGGTCAAAAGTTGTTTAAAAAAATGTACATAAGTTTTAGTGTGTGGTCATAATGAGCTCTTAACAAAAAAGTCATTTTGAAAGTATTTAAAAAATCCTGTAACGTTTGTAACACCATCATAGAGTTTGTGTATTTTGATGAGCTAGACAAAATTATGTCCATCCATCCACCTATTTTCTTCCGCTTATCCGGGGGCCAGGTCGCGGGGGCAGCAGTCTAAGCAGGGACTCCCAGACTTCCCTCAGCCCAGACACATCCTCCAGCTCCTCCGGTGGGACCCCAAGGCGTTCCCAGGCCAGCCGAGAGACATAGTCCCTCCAGCGTGTCCTGGGTCTTCCCCGAGGTCTCCTCCCTCGAATCATATGTCAAGCTAAGGTTGACATGCAGCTCTCCCACTGTGGCGTGCCCTTCTGCAGTTGTAAGGATTGTGAGGGCCCTTTATCACTGCTTGCAGTTTTAATTATTCTTATTTTTCTGTAATAGCCAACTCAGGTAGCCTATAAAATACAATCCAAAATGAAATGAAAAATTTTTCACCTGGTTCTAATTAATATTTAGATTTATAGGCTACCTGAAATACGTGCTCTTTTGTTAATTTGACATGATTTTTTTTTTTTTTAATTGTAACTAAACAAAACATTTGCATATGATGTTTTAATAACATTATTTACTGTTCCTAGTCTCTTTTGGCCATTTTAGTAGAAACTAGGCACATTTGCAGGTTTGGGTGATAAATATGCTCCCTCCAGTGGCCACTGCAATTTCAAGTACTATGTGACATCAGGCATGACTGCTCAGTAGGTTGGGTGTTTGTCCACTGATTCGAAGGTTGGCGGTTCAAATCCCGCTCTCTACATAAACCTCATTGGTTGAGTGGTTAGATCCACTGACTTGAAGGTTGGCGGTGCAATTCCAACCCTCACAGATGAATGCTGTCGTTGTGTCCTTGGGCAAGACACTTAACCCACCTCGCCCCTAGTGTCTGCGTACACTGGTGTATGAATTTGTGTGTGAATGGGTGACTGGTTCCTTGTTGTAAAGCGCTTTGAGTGCCTTGAAAGGTAGAAAAGCGTTATAAAAATGTGACCTTTTGATTACAAACACCTGGCTGCAGAGGCGGAGTTTAAAGTGTGGATATGTGTTAGACCAATCACACCTTATACACCTAGACTACGCCCCTCCTCCCCTTCACTCGCCCTTTTAGTCTTCTAGATGCCCCTCATCTCTCTTCATGCTCCCCTTTAGTCCTCCAGGTACTGCCCAGTTCAGCAGCTCTATTTGAAATATGTATGTAGGCTGTGTTTAGATGTTAAGTCTTACTTTTAAAAAAACATACATTTTCTTGTGTCCATGTTCCTAAATGTATGTTTCTCTTCTCTTCACCTACAGTGTCTTGCCTTAAGAATTGTTTTCCTCAAAGCCCCTCCAGCCCACAAGGTCTGAGCAATACATAAATGTGTACGTTGTGCCTCCACAGCAGTGATGAGGGCTGTTAACTTAAAAACTACAGCTTTGTGACATCACAATGTGGAACAGAGCATTTTCAGCTTTAGAGATGTGGACAGACTAATAATAAAGGGTTACTCAAACATGTGTGTGCAAATGAAACAAAACACAACTCCAGGTATGTTTTTGAGTGGTGGTCATGTGACTTTAAAGGCTTTTCTTATATCAGCTTGACAGCCTTCACATTCTGAGCATAATTGTCATTAAAACCTGCTTGTCACATACAGGCACAATGTACTCACTCAACATGCATATTTACAACTGTACAACCATCTCATTGATTCTGTGAGGAAAAACTATACCAATTTCAGAATTAGACCACCTATCACCCTTAGTAGCCACACACACTCTACACAAGTGGAGCGTAACACAAAAGCAACTGTTTTGCTACTGCATACATGGTGTTTGAATAGCATTGTGTACTAGCAAAAGACAAATCATTGTAGGAGTAAAGACTTTTCGCTGCTCATCCAAGCCACTTCCTCTTTTGCTATGGGTCAAACCTAGACGACTGAGGGATTACACAGACATTGTGTCCTAGTTTTTTTGTTTTTTGTTTGTTTGGGGGGCTAGGTATATTTGCAGCTTCAGGAGCAGGGTTTGATGTGTGGATACCTGTTACACCACACTGCTCCTTATACTCAAAATAAAACAAAAAGAAACAAGTCAACTTCTGCGCTAGAAAACTGCAGAGTCCAGTGGGAGCAGACATTGACATAAAGATCATCACAGCAAAGAGCCACGTAGCTGTCACTCCCTCCTACTGATAGCTGCACATCACGCTAGCGAGACATGGATTTTCTTTGTTGTTTTTTTTTTCATTTGTACCAAAATGACTACACGATGTTGCTGAATCCTAGGCATAACACTGATTAAGAAAATAAAATTAAAAAAAGTTAAATAAGTACAGAGCACTGGGCATGTAACAGTGAAAATGAGGATTGGTCAACAAAAAGGCTTCTTGAAAATAAGCAAGAGATGTACGTATAATTTAATATTTATTTAAAGGGCACATCTTATTTTTCGTTCTATGCTGTAATCAAAAACTTGGAGCTGTTTTTTGTTTCATTCACAGCATATTTAGGTGTTCCCTCAAACTGAAAAAATGAAAACAACTGAAAACAACAACAAACTCTGTTCCACCTTGTGATGACATGTGGTAGTACTTTAAACTCCATACACCTTTACCAGAATCATCTGGATAATTTCATCCCTGGGATTGCCAGTCTCTACTGAACAAGCTGTTAAGTTGAAAACTACTGCTTCATCACATAACACGGTGGAACAGACCATTTTCAGCTTTGGAGATGCAGACAGACTAATAGTAAAGGGTTACTTAAAGTCATTTGTGTGAATGAAACAAAACACAACTTCAGGTTCAGGTTTTTGAGGAGCTAACAGCATTAAAACACAGTTTTAAGTAAATTTTGTGTAATATAGGACTGTTGAAAGATTTTTTTTTAAATATATAAGCCTATACAATGTTTGTGGTAGCTTTTAATTTGAGCCTCAAAAACACATAAATCACCTAAACCTAATAGCGTTAGGTGAGGTTGTTTCCTGAACAGTATTTGTTAGCATCATGTTGACAATAGCCATGCAGAACGCCGCATCAGTCATTTCAATATGTCCTATGTCCCACTGTTGCCAGCAAAGGACAATGCGCAGCAATAATTTAATCATAACTTCACCATGTTTATGACACTATAGACAGTATTTAGTGCATATTCCTGGCTGTTTTTTGTGCAAAAGGTGCCAGGTTGTGCTCCTGTCTTCTCCTGTTCTCTCCTGTGCCTGTCACTCAGATTGATGCGTGCTTTTCTTTATAGTGCTGCTATCGAGTGCGCACGGCTCGTCACTGGTGCATAAAATGAACAGTGTGTTATCGGCCCATGGATCGCTCTCCCTCTCTCTCATTTGTTTGTGTTTATCCCGCTGTATAACGAAACATTCAGCCTGCCTATTACCGCAGATCCTTGTCCACCCCATCGATGCCCACTAATCTCCCCTCTGCTAATTACATACATCAGGAATCTCAGACTTAATTAAGCAATCTTTAGCCCATTTAGCTGCTTAAGGCGCGCTCCAGTGGACAGTTTGTGCTAAATTGCCTGGCTCTGCTGAATACAACTTGATTCTGTCCGATATCTGTCTAGAAAGTGCAGCTCATTAGATGTGCTGGGCAGTGACGGAGAGACCCGAGCATAGACATGTGCTGAAGGATTAATTGTGTTACAGAAACGATTATAGACTAATGAACTTTTGTCGTTTGTTTTAATATGAGCTACAAGAGCGCTGTGCAAAGGTCTAGGGTTGTCAAAACTATAAAAAATTAGATACTAATAGATACTAAAGCTAATATCTAAACTAGAAACTCATTTGAACCAGTATAAATACTAAAAAAATCTAAAAATTCACAGGACAGCTGAAGCTTTAGAATGATTTTGAGCTGTATCATAAGACCACATTGACTAGTATACCACTATGGAATCTACTTGGATTCGGGGATTACACAGATATTAATCCATATAGTAATATAAAAGTAATATAAAATACCCCCTCTTGACCTTAACCCCCTCTTGACCTTAACGTGGTGGAGGAGTTTGAGTACCCGAATGATTCTGGGAGCTATGTTGTCAGGGGCTTCATGTCCCTGGTAGGGTCACCCATGGCAAACTGGTCCAGGGGGACGGGTCAGATTAAAAGCGGTTCAGAAGCCTTCCATGTGGAGTAAAATAACAAGGACTGGCGTTCCCAGGGCCCCACCCTGGAGCCAGGCATCGGGTGGGTGCTTGCCAGCAAGCGCCCGGTGGCCAAGTGGTGTTCTGTAATTGGACTTCTGTGCTATTCACAGTTTGTCCAGGACACCCTAGGTTGGAGGTCAATGATTGACTTTGTTGTCATGTCATCTGACCTCCGGCCGTATGTCGTGGACACTCAGGTGAAGACAGGGGCTGAGCTGTCAACCAATCAACACCTGGTGGTGAGTTTGATCCGCTGGCGGAGGAGGAAGCTGGACAGACCTGGCAGGCCCAAGTGTATCATGAGGGTCCGCTGGGAACGTCTGGCGGAGCCCTCTGTCAGGGGAGTCTTCAATTCGTACCTACGGGAGGGTTTCTCCCAGATCGCAGGAGAGGCTGGGGACATGGATTCCGAGTGGGCCATGTTCTCTGCCTCTATTGTCAATGTGGCTGCTCGTAGCTGTGGTCATAAGTTCTGAGGTGCTTGTCGCGGCGGCAACCCCTGTGCCAGGTGGTGGATACTGGAAGTAAGGGATGAAGAAGGAGTCCTATCGAGCCTTCTTGGCTTGTTGGACTCCTGAGGCAGCTGACACACTCCTGAAACACTTGACCAGCTCTATACTTTCCATCAGGTGCTTAAGGGTTCATGGGAGTTTGCCCAACCAGTTCACATGTGTTTTGTGGACTTGGAGAAGGCATTCGATTGTGTCCCTCCTTTGGGGGTTGCTTTTGGAGTATGGGGTCTGCAGCCCTTTGCTACGGTCCCTGTATGACCGGAGCAGGAGCTGTGTTCGCATTGCCGGCAGTAAGTCAGACTTGTTCCCGGTGCATATTGGACTTCGACAGGGCTGCCCTTTGTCATCGGTTCTGTTCATTTTATTTATGGACAGAATTTCTAGGCGCAGTGAGGGGCCGGAGGGGTCTGGTTCGCGAACCACAGGATCTCATCACTGCTGTTTGCGGATGATGTTGTCCTGATGGCTTCTTCGAGCCACGACCTGCAGCAGGCACTGGGGTGATTTGCAGCTAAGAGGCCATGGTTCTCAACTGGAAAAAGGTGGCTTGCCCTCTCCGGGTGGGTGGTGAGTCCTTGCCTCAAGTGAAACGCTGGGATGAGAATGAGCTCCTCCAAATTCGAGGCCATGGTTCTTGACCGGAAAAAGGTGGCTTGCCCTCTTTGGCTGGGTAAGGGACTCTCTGCTCAAGTGGAGGAGTTCAAGTATCTCGGGGTCTTGTTCACGATTGAGGGACGGATGGAGCGTGAGAGCTGTATCAGACCGTCATTGTGAAGAAGAATCTGAGCCAAAAGGCAAAGCTTTTGATTTACCAGTCAATCTACGTTCCTACCCTCACCTATGGTCATGAGGTCTGGATAATAATCAAAAGGACAAGATCGCAGATACAAGCGGCCGAAATGGGCTTCCTCTGCAGGGTGACTGGGTGTTCCCTTAGAGATAAGGGTGAGGAGCTCAGTCACATGGGAGGAGTTCAGAGTGGAGCCGCTGCTCCTTCACGTCGAGAGGAGCCAGCTGAGGTGGCTTGGACATCTGCTCTGGACGCCTCCTGGATGCCTCCTTAGGGAAGTGTTCCGGACATGTCCCACCAGGAGTAGACCCCTGGGAAGACCCAGGACACGCTGGAGGGATTATGTCTTTCGGCTGGCCTGGGGATGCCTTGGGGTCACACTGGAGGAGCTGGAGGATGTGTCTGGGGTGAGGGAGTCTGGGAGTTCCTGCTTAGACTGCTGATCCCGCGACCCGGCACCAGACATGTGGAAGAAAATGAATGGTAATATAAAAGAACGATAAAGTTAAAGTTAGTTACCTTGTCATACCTTGTTTTTTGTCATTCATATTTGTATATTCAGGCCTTCTGCTTTTAAAATGCTCAAAACCTCTGTTCCACCATCTGATGTTGTCAGATAATAACCAGGAGCTTATATATGTTTTTCAAAGAATTAAATAATGTAATTGCCCCTTCTATCTGGAATACACCATGTCTCTTGTCTTTTTCAGATTTTCAGTAAATTAATTCTGTCAACATGACAAGATTTGCTCCTCCTATGCCCTGATCCTGTTTCGCGGACCTGGACCCTCCCTTCCCTCACCTGGCTGGATGACCTTGCTAAGGATGACCTCCAGCCTACTGTGGATAAGCCTCCTTCTGTCCCTTAGTTGAGGGGGCTCTGACCCTACTTGAACTATCTGCAAATGGATGTGTATTAGTCCTGAACACATCTGCAACCTGCCCGTCCATGGGAGTAGATTGCTCCCTCACTGTGGTTCTCCTTGTTTTCTGTTGATTAATTTGCCTCTTTCTGTTTCATTGTTTTCTAACTTTCTGTTGGTTAAATCAATTATCATATTCAGCCATAAGAAGGAACTGCTGTTGTGATTTTAGGCTTAATAAACTACTCAAGATCATTTTCTACTATTTATGGCAAAAGCCTGACCAGCAGAGTAACAAATATTCAAATGTCAAATGTCAAAGATGTGTTGTAAGAGAGAGGGACCAAGAAATGCAGAAGTCGGGGAAGTGTACAGTGTTTATTTACAAAAAGTGAACACATAAGCAATGACAGTTGATCTGACAAGGAGCAGGGAGCGGGGTGCAGGCCAGGGCCCAGGGAGATCCAGAGGTGCAGAGACGAATACAAGGGAAACAGTACCGGTGCAGGGAGGCAGGGTCAGAGGCGAGGGTCCAGAGCTGGTCCAAAGAGCGCGGTGTAGAACACGCGGATGATCTGGCGGTGAATCGGGAGCAGGGTGCAAGCCAGTCAAAAGTCCTGAAACAGGGTCCGAGATCCACTCACGGCGAGGAGCAGGGCAGACGAGGCAGTCCCTGGACGGGGAACTGTGTCCAGTGGAGCTGCAATGGTCCAGACAAGAGGGATAAGACACAATGAGGTCCCTGGACAGAAGACAGTGTCCAGCAGGGCTACAACAGTCCAGACGAGGGGGAGAAGAGACAATGAGGTCCCTGGACGGAATACAGTGTCCAGCGGAGCTGCAACGGTCCAGACAAGGGTGAGAGGACATGAGGAGGTCCTTGGACAGAAAACAGTGTCTAGCAGAGCTACAACAGTCCAGACGAGGGGGAGAAGACACAATGAGGTCCCTGGACGGAATGCAGTGTCCAGCGGAGCTGCAACGGTCCGAACAAGGGGGAGAGGACATGAAGAGGTCCCTGGACGGAAAGCTATGTCCAGTGGAGCTACAACAGTCCAGGTGAGGGAGAGAGGACATGAGGAGGTCCCTGGACAAAAGACGGTGTCCAGCGGAGCTACAATAGTCCAGGCGAGGGACAGAAGACACGATGAGGTCCCTGGATGGAAAGCTGTGTCCAGCGGAGCTACAACAATCAAGGGCAGAAGTGGAGAGGTCAGGACAGGAGAAGACTGAAACAGCCGGTGAGCAGAGAACATGCAGGTAAGCAGGGCAGGCAGGCAGGTACACAGGGCAGGCAGGCTGGTGAGTGAGCAGGGCATAAACCTGGTTCCGGATATTCAGTTTGTGTTTTGTCGACCCCGAGTCTGCTTGGTCCATAGTTTGGCCAGATCGTTCTGTCGTAACCTATCAGGTGAGAGGAACCAAGAAATGCAGAACTTGGGGAAGTGTACAGTGTTTATTTACAAGAAGTGAACATATAAGCAATGACAGTTGATCTGACGAGGAGCAGGGAGCGGGGTGCAGGCCAGGGTCCAGGGAGACACAGAGGTACAGAGACGAATACGAGTGAAACAGTACCGGTGCAGGGAGGCAGGGTCAGAGGCAAGGGTCTGGAGCTGGTCTAAAGAGCGGGGTGTAGAATGCGCGGATGATCTGGGAGCGGGATGCAAGCCAGGATCCAAGGAGCAGGGTCGAACACGAAGACATGCAGACACGGAGGCATGCAGACAATCAGGCACGTAGACAAACAGACACCTAGACAAACACACGATCTGACCCTGAGTGTAGAGTCCTGGCTCCTCTTATCCACAGCAGGTGTGACCGATGTAGATGGATTCCTGGTGTGCATGGGAGGAGCCAGGAACTCCGCCCAGCTCCAGGCTCAGACAGGTGAGGGAGGGAAAGAGAGCAAGACACGAGGCAGGAACAAACAAGGATCATGACGAGATGAGAAAAAATTTAAAAGGCCTGATTAAATGTATCGAGTTCTGGGTGGCATATTGTATGTCTGCTCCGGTGTTGTTATGTGTGTCTGCACTGGTGCTGTTTTTGTTTCTGCTTTGGTGCCGTTATGTCGTTCTGCTCTGGTGCTGTATTGTGTGTCTGCTAAAGTTCTGTTATGTGTGTCTGCACTGGTGCTGTGTTCTGTGTCTGCTCTGGTGGTATTATGTGTCTCTGCCCTGGTTCTGTTATATGTGTCTACTCTGGTGCTGTTATGTGTGTCTGCTCTGATTCCGATATGCGTGTCTGCACTGGTGCTATTACGTGTGTCTGCTGTAGTGCTGTCATGTGTGCCTGTTCTTGTGTTGTTGTGTGTATGCTATGGTCTTGTTATGTTTGTCTGCACTTGTGCCGTAATGTGTGACTGCTCTGCTGCTGTTATGTGAGCCTGCCCTGGTGCTCTATTCTGTGACTGCTCTGGTGCTGTTTTGTGTGTCTTCTCTACTGCTGTTATGTGTGTCTGCATTGGCGCTGTGTTTTGTGTTTGCTCTGGTTCTGTTATGTGTGTCTGCTCTGGTGCTGTTATGTGTGTCTGCTCTGGTTGTGTTATGTGTGTCTGCACTGGTTCTGTTATGTGCATCTGCACTGGATCTGTCGTGTGTAGCTCGGACGATAGTAGCTCAGTTGGTTGAGTGTTTGTCCACTGATCCGAAGATTCAATCAAATCCCGCTCTCAACACAAACATCATTGGTTCACAGATGAATGGTGTTGTGTCCTTGGGCAAGACACTTAACCCACCTTGCCCCCAGTGTCTGTGTACACTGGTGTGTGACTGGGTGAGTGGTTCCTTGATGTACTTGGCACTTGCCTTGAAGTTGAAAAAGCGCTGTATAAAACTATGTATCTGCTCTGGTGCTGTTATGTGGGTCTGTACTGGTGCTGTACTCTCTGTCTGCTTGGTTTTGTTATCAGTATTTGCTCTGGTGCTCTTATGTGTGTCTGCTTTGGTGCTGTTATTTGTGTCTGCTCTGGTTCTGTTTTGTGTGTCTGCTCTGGCGGTGTAATGTGTGTCTGCTCTGGTGCTGTTATGTTAGCCTTCCCTGGTGCTGTTAAATGTGTCTGGTCTGGTGCTGTATTCTATGTCTGCACTGGTGCTGTATCTGTGTCTTCTCTGATGCTGTTATGTGTGCCTGCTCTGGTGCTCTTATGTGTGTCTGCTTAGGTGATGTTATGTGTGTCTGCTGCACTGGTGTTGGATTCTGTGTCTGCTCTGGTGCTGATATGTGTTTCTGCTCTGATTCTGATATGTGTGTCTGCACTGGTGCTGTTTTGTGTGTCTGCAATGATGCTGTTACATGTGTCTGCTCTGGTTGTGTTATATATGTCTGCACTGGTTCTGTTATGTGCATCTGCACTGGATCTGTCATGTGTGTCTGGACTGGTGCTGTATTCCGCGTCTGCTATGGTTCTATTACGTG
The DNA here is from genome assembly GCA_019594935.1 of Periophthalmus modestus. NCBI lineage: Eukaryota > Metazoa > Chordata > Actinopteri > Gobiiformes > Gobiidae > Periophthalmus > Periophthalmus modestus. The sequence goes on along the minus strand of JAIEZT010000012.1, from coordinate 28,646,661 downwards.
TGTCTGCTCTGGTGCTGTTATGTGTATCTGCACTGGTGCTATATTCTGTGTCTGCCCTGGTTCTGTTATCAGTGTTTGCTCTCGTACTCTTATGTGTGTCTGCTTTGGTGCTGTTATTTGTGTCAGCTTTGCTGCCATTATGTGTGTGTGCACTGGTGCTGTTTCTTGTGTGCCTGCAATGGTGCTGTTTCTTGTGTGCCTGCAATGGTGCTGTTTTGTGTGTCTGCTTTGGTGCTGTTATTTGAGCCTTCCCTGGTGCTGTTAAATGTGTCTGCGCTGGTGCTTTATTCTGTTTCTGCTCTGGTGATGTTATGTTTATGTTCTGGTGTTATTGTGTGTCTACTATGATGTTGTTATGTGTGTCTCTATTGGTGCTGTATTCTGTGTCTGCTTTGGTTCTGTTATCTGTGTTTGCTCTGGTGCTCTTATGTGTGTCTGCTTTGGTGTTGTTATTTGTGTCTGCTCTGGTTCTGTTTTGTGTTTCTGCTCTGGTGGTGTAATGTGTGTCTGCTCTGGTGCTCTTCCTTCTGTATGTCTGCACTGGTGCTGTATTCTGTGTCTGCTCCGATGCTGTTATGTGTGTCTGCTTTGGTGCTGTTATGTGTGTCTGATCTGGTTCTATTATGTGTTTCTGCTCTGAATCTGAAATGAATATCTGCACTGGTGCTGTTTTGTGTGTCTGCAATTGTGCTGTTATGTGTGTCTGCTCTGGTGCTGTTATGTGAGCCTTCCCTGGTGCTTTTAAATGTGTCTGCTCTGGTGCTATATTCTGAGTCTGCTCTGGTGATGTTATGTGTGTCTGATCTGGTTCTATTATGATTGTCTGCACTGGATTTGTTATGTGTGCCTGCACTGGTGTTATTATGTGTTTCATTGTTGATTTTCTAACTTTCTGTTGGTTAAATCAATTATCATATTCAGCCGTAAGAGGGAACTACTTTTGTGATTTAAGGCTTAATAAATTGAATTTTATTTATTTATTTCATGGACAGTGCATATTAATCGACATTTCTGTAAATATGCCAGAATTAGCCAAAGGCTATTTTACATCTGTAGTCCCTTGACAGCGGATACTGGCCACCTAAAAAGAAGAGTAAAATTACAATACAATAAATACATAAAACACTACTAATTGAATTGTTGGCTACTAAAGATATTTTTCTACTATTTATAGCAAACGCCTGACCAGCAGAGTAACAAATATTCAAATATCAAATACGAGAAAAAGTTTAAAAGGCCTGAATAAATGTATCGAGTTCAGAGTGGTATAATGTGTGTCTGCTCTGGTTCTGTTATGCGTGTCTGCTCTGGTGTTATGTGTGTCTGCATTCGTGCTGTTTTTTTTTTCTACTTTGGTGCTGTTATGTCTGTCTGCTCTGGTGCTGTATTGTGTGTCTGCTAAAGTACTGTTATGTGTGTCTGCACTGCTGCTATATTCTGTGTCTACTCTGGTGGTGTTATGTGCGTCCGCCCTCATTCCGTTATGTGTGTCTGCTCTGGTGCTGTTATATGTGTCTGCTGTGGTGCTGTTGTGTGTCTACTCTGATGCTGTATTCTATGTCTGCTCTGGTGCTGTTATGTCTGTCTGCTCTGATTCCGATATGCGTGTCTGCACTGGTACTATTATTTGTGTCTGCTCTGGTTCTGTTTTATGTGTCTGTTCTGGTGTTGTTGTGTGTCTGCTCTGGTTCTGTTTTGTGTGTCTGCTCTGCTGCTGTTATGTGATCCTGCCCTGGTGCTGTATTCTGTGTCTGCTTTGGTTCTGTTATGTGTGCCTGCTCTGGTTCTGTTATGTGTGCCTGCAATGGATCTGTTACATGTGTCTGCCCTAGTATTTATATGGGTGTCTGCTTTGGTACTATTGTGTGTGTCTGCTCTGGTTCAGTCATGTGTCTGCACTGAGTCATGTGTGTCTGTACTGGTGCTGTATTCTGTGTCTCCACTGGTTCTGTTATTTGTGTCTGCTCTGGTTCTGTTTTGTGTTTCTGCTCTGGTTCTGTTTTGTGTGTCTGCTCTGGTGCTGTTAAATGTGCTTGCTCTGGTGCTGTATTCTGTGTCTGCTCTGGTGATGTTATGTGTGTCTGCTCTGGTACTATTATGTGTGTTTGCTCTGATTCTGTTATGTGCGTTTGCACCAGTGCTGTTATGTGTGTCTACCTTGATGCACTTATGTGTGTCTGATCTGGCGGTGTATTCTGTGTCTTCTCTGTTTTTGATGCGTGTGTCTGAACTGGTGCTGTTTTGTGTGTCTGAACTGATGCTGTATTCTGTGCCTGCTCTGGTGCTGTTATGTGTGTCTGCTCTGGTTTTGTCGTGTGTGTCTGCACTTGTCATGTCATGTGTGTCTGCACTGGTGCTGTATTCTGTGTCTTCTTTGCTGCTGCCATGTCTATCTCAGGTTCTGATATGTGTCTCTGCTCTGGTGTTGCGTGTCTGCTCTGGTGTTAGTATGTGTTTCTGCTCTGGTTCTATTATGTGTGCCTGCTCTAGGTGGGTCTGCACTGGCTGTGTTATGTGTGTCTGTACTGGTTCTGTTATGTGCGTGTGCACTGGTGCTGTATTCTGTGTCTGCTCTCGTGGTGTTGTGTTTCTGCTCTGGTACTGTTATGTATGTCTGCACTGTTTCTGTTATGTGTGTCTGCATTGCTGTTGTCATGTGCATCTGCTCTAGTGCTATTTTTTGTGTCTGCCCTAGTTCTGTTATGTGTGTCTGCTCTGGTACTATTATGTGTGTCAACTCAGATGCTGTTATGTGCATCTCCTCTGGTACTATTATGTGTGTCAACTCAGATGCTGTTATGTGCATCTCCTCTGGTTTTGTTTTTTGTGTCTGCACTCGTTCTGTTATGTTTGGTTTAGTTATGTGTGTCTCCACGGGTGCTGTATTTTGTGTCTCCTCTGGTTTTATTATGTGTGTCTGGGCTGCTGCTTCTACGTGTACTCTGGTGCTTTTAAGTATGTTTGCACTTGTGATGTTATGTGTGTCTGCTCTGGTCCTTTTATGTCTGTTTGCTCTGTTTCTGTTATGTCTCTCTGCTCTGGTGTTGTTATGTGTGTCTGCTCTGGTTCTGTTATGTGTATCTGGACTGCTGCTGTTATGTGTTTTTGCTCTGGTGCTGTTATGTGTGTTTGCTTTGATTCTGTCATGTGTATCTGGACTGCTGCGGTTATGTATTTCTGCTCTGGTGCTGTTTATGTCGGTCTGTTCTGGTTCTGATATGTGTGTCTGTACCAGTGCTGTTATGTCTGTCTGCACTGGTGTGTGTTTGCTCTGTTACTGTTATTTGTGCCTGGTTTGACAGGGCTGAAAATCACTGGACATCATCTAGACAAGTGGGGCATCAAAAGTTATACAATTTACCTTGATACGTATAACAGTTTCCGTGCGGCGAAGCCGCAAAATTCCATTGGAATTTTTGCAATTTTTAAAGTTCATTTGCTCCCATTTGCGCATACTAAGTCCGATTTGACTCAAATTCGAATCATTTGTAAAACTTTCTGGCCTAGACCTACTCATTGTGAAAGAAAAAAAAAATTGGTGCAATAGCGCCCCCTACAGAATAACAAATGAATTTGTATGAAGGTCCCAAAATTTAGTTTTTCTAAATGTTATGTAATTTCACACAAAATTCCAGTGGGTCATCCCAATCAATAAAGTCAATCAGACCCATATCGTGTTTTGCACCGTGTTGCCATGACAATGCGACAAAGTGCCCATGTTATCCTAATGGGAATGCTCCGAAAATTTCCCATTCATGAGAAAAACATTACTTTCATGGAATTAAATGAAATTTGGCAAAATGACTCATCATATCATCCTGATCAAAAAAGTCAATCACACCCATGTCATATTTTTCATTCTGTTGCCATGGCGATGCGCGAAAAACACCATGTTATCCTAATGGGAACATTTACAAATTTCAAAGTCGTATAACGGCTTCATACCTTCAATGACGAATGTGAGATTTAACACGTTGATTCATTACATCGTCCCCGTCAAAAAAATCCGAGGGTGCAACTTTGTATTTTGCACGGTGTTGCCATGGCGATGCCTGGAAAAGCCCATGTTGGTGCATTTTGTGCATCAGTCCTCCCTGTGTCTTTTCTCTTGGTTTGGTCACAAGTGCAATCCAAAGCCACAATAAAAATTAAAAAAAACAGTGGCGGATCAGCGCCACCTATTGGGAGTGCCCGGTCGGCCGAGTGCGAAGCGCGGCCCGCGAGGGCCGTTCGATGCCGCTTGCGGCTTTAATGTTTTAATTAGTTTCAGTCATGATTTTTTTACGATCTTGTACAACAGACACAATAGACTTATATTGCTAAATAGGGTTCAAGTAGGGATTGCAAGGTTACTCAGACATGAACTTAAAAACCACTTCAGCCATTTTTTTCCGGAGGTAATTTAAGATAATTTTTACTGACAGCAATCACATATTGAGAGTTAAATAATGACAGCACTTTTTGAGGCTAGTATGAAACATAATTTATTTTGTTCATTTATTCTGATAGACAAGACACTGAACTCTGTGCCAGTTTTAGATTCATGTGGGAAGGCCCAAAGATATTAACCAGGTCAAAATATCTACTATCTCACAGTTAACCTGCAAATTCCACCATAGAATTATGATCGGTTGTGATGGAAATTTGAGTATATTCATGTTGTGTCTTTAAAAACATGTGATCGGTGTCAGTCTGTCAGACCCAGACACAAACATTAATGTGAAGGCTCTGTCTGCATTCTACAGGAAACTCGTTGTTGTTCTACTGGTCTGTTAATTATCTCATGGGTGTGAAACAAAAGTCACTCTGCTTTGAAATGTATGTAGAATTCTGGTATAAAATAGTCAGAGCTCAGACGCTCAGGAGTTGGGGTTGGGACTGGGGTTGAGACTTCGACTGAGACAGACTGGGGGAGATGCCAAAAGGCTGCCAGTCTGTGGCCAGGGCAGGCCTGGGTCCTGTCCTGTCTGTAGCTGCTGTAACAAAGAATAAACCTTTTTCCTGTATTTCAAAACTCACCGAGCTCCACAAATGGATTACTTTTCATCTAGATTTGTCATTTTTTCCACAACAATAATGGTGTCAGAGAAGTGGGATCCATGAGTGGTCGTACAGAACATAGTGAAGATGGAATTTTGTCTTCCTTTTGGTTTCTGTCCTGATGCATGGAGCTTTCAAAGAAGAACATGGATGAACATTGATTTATGTCCTGGATCACCACAAGAGAAGATTTTCCAACGAACCGAGCTTCATCTGTTGTCAATCTGAACATTGGAGATGGGAGTGCCCTCTATGCCATAAGCCCTATATGGGTTTAGTTGTATTACTTTTTGCTTTGTATAATATCTAGTATTGGGACCTACTTGATTGTATTCTTCAGAGTGAGGTTTAGGAGTCATTACGGCTAACTACCAAACAGTCATGGGTGAAATTCCCCTCTAGTTGTAACTAGCTAGTAAACAGTCAAACGGGTGGAAGTCCCTGTTATTTAGCGAACAGTCACTAGGTGACACTCCTATCTAGGGTTACTAACTGGTAAAAGGCAAAACGGTGAGAGTCCCTGTGTGGTTGAGCGTAAGGACAGCTGAACTTTTATCAGGAGGGAGAGTAAATTTAGCAGTGCACCTCATCAGGTCTAAGAATGGAGATATAATGTAATTGCAAAATGCCATGTCAACACTATGCTCTAATTCACTCACAATGTTAAGACAAAACAAAAAAAACTGTAAAAAAAAAAAAAAAAAAAAAAAAAAAAAAAAAAAAAAGACATTCTGGGGGGGGGGTTTTGTGCAACATCAGAAAATATGTGATCCAACGCTCATTTTCTACTCATTTTCTACATTTCTTTGTTTCATTGTCTTTTCTGAAAAAATTTGGTCTTTTTTTTTAAATGTTTTTTGCTTAATTACTGCAGTGAGTTTAATGGCATGCATGTCCTAAGAAAAATCCAGCTGGTACCAAAAACTCTCTTCAATTGTAATTGGAAAGAAGAAACCAAATTCTTCCACGAATTCTCAAAATGTTAATGCAAAGACGTCTCCTGGCTCATAATGCACATTTGACAGACTTTGCTCTCCTGGCTCCAGTCTATTGTATGATATGACCACATTGCCAGGACAAACAGAGATGACTTGTGCTCTGCTGAGAAGGTCATTGGCTGCAGCCTTGACCTGTACGCCTCCAGGACTTGTATTTGTATTCTCACCCTGGACATGGACCAAGCCATTCTAGACATTTTTTCTTCCCCTCTGCTGTTTCCCTCATGGTAAACTGGATTTCATAACACTGGTCACTGTTCCCAGTTGGCGACAGTGTATAACTTATATGCCTTACAATATAATTTAGGGTCCTTTTTTTGTGTGTGTGGTGTCGTAAAAGTAAGTTCATAGCTCTGCCACGGAAAATGGCAATAAAACTTCTTCTGATTCTGATTCTGCTGATTCTGGCTCAAAAGCAAATGTAGCAGCAGTAGATATTTTGCTACTATAGATACAGAACAAATGTAATTGTTTTAGAGGGATATGACCATATTTTCAATATAAATGTATGGGCTCTTGGGGGCCCTCTGCTGGCCTCAGAGCCCTAAGGAGCTGCTTAGTCTGCTTATAGGTTGGGCCGGCCCTGCTTACAGTAGAAGATAACTAAGCCAGCAGAGATGCCAGCTCTGAACAAAACTGACATGTATATGTATATATACACACATATATAAATGTGTCAAAGGGGAAATAATACAAAATTAGTTATAGGTTTTCAAAATTTAATTGTGATAAAACAGGTGTTTTCCATTAACTACAAGACCTGTAACCTGACAACGCTCTTCAAGACAAAGTACCACAGAACCAACCACCACAGCTGGGCCTGAACCAAAAGCACCTTCTGAGCAGAAAGACATAGTCTTCTTCTGGGCAGAACCAGACCTGCATCATTAAATCCATCCTTCTGTTTCAATGTCACTGAAGAAAAACTTCAGAAATGGTCATCCATTTACTTCTTGTCATGTGAATCAAAAGAACTCGGCCTGTTCCTTGTGTCCCGAGCCACAGCCCTGAAGATCGACACTTGATGGACAATTCCAGAGACGAGCTGTGGCCAGAGACACCAAGCTGCGTGCGGACGGAGAGTACAGCCATGTGTGGTCAGAGGAAGGACAAAGGGGCAGAGGACAGGCGATGGGAAAGACTGAACTGAACAGCGCCACCATCATGTCAAAACAGCATTCATTGTCTGACTACAAATCATATTGGATCAGGACAAACTGAACTGAACACAACAATGAACTGTTGAATTTGCCTCATCTCAATCAACAAACTAATGGAGCTTCATCTCCATGAACTGTGTTTTGGATTCACAATTAGCGTTTCTGTCCATGCTGTCTTTGTGACAATGATTGTTTATGAAGTATGATTAATGAATAATCAAAAGGTGAAAGTGTGATGGAAATTTAAGTATATTCATGTTGTGTCTTTGATCGGTGTCAGTCTGTCAGACCCAGACCAGACATTAACATGTGTGAAGGTTCTGTCTCCATCCCACAGGAAACTCGTTGTTCTACCTGTCTAAGTGTAAAAGTTCATTACCTCATGTGAGTGAAACAAAAGTCACTCTGCTTTGAAATGTATGTAGCATTGTCTCTGTCCTGTCTGTATCTGCTGTAAAAAAAAGAATAAACCTTCTTTCTGTATTTCAAAACTCACTGAGCTTTGCAAATGGATTACTTTTCATCTAGAATTGTAATTTTTTCCACAACACTGTCCTCCCGCTCGTATTGGAAATTAGAGCGCTATATTTGCATGCCCTTCCAGATGGGAGATTCTGGGAAATTTTGGGCAGATTGTTTTAATGGAGCCATCATCAAGAGAACATCATCTGCAAACAGCAGAGATGAGATCCTTTAGTCTGAAAACCAGTTGCCCTCCAGCCCCTGACTGCGCCTAGAAATTCTGTCTAAAAACAATGACCATAACCGGTGACAAAGGATTGTCCTGGGGGATACCCACATGCACTGAGAACAGGTCTGACATACTGCAGAGAACACTACTTCTGCTGTAGTCATACAGGGGCCCGGCCTGAGCAAAGGGTCCCATATGTCAGAGTGCTCTCTACAGGAGTAGGGGTAGGAGTAGTAACCTGTTAATTATTATCATTGGTGACACCAGACATGTAGTTTGGTTGATTAGCCTTTATTACATGAATAAATACATAAATATGAGACAGCATGAAGCACTGGTGAAATCAGAACATTGGCACAGATCAAATGAGGTAGATGTTGGACAGCAGAGTCTCTTTGGTACAGTCTAACACATCCAGCGATATGTCCAAACACAAGAGTCACCATACAAATCAGATCCAAACTCATGAGGTATCATGTGTTCAACTATATACAAGTCCGACCACCCAAGAAGTTCTTTGGACTCCAGCTAAAACAAGAAATACACCAACATTTCAAATGTGACCACAACAGCACAAAACGATTACCGCATCAGAAGTAAGGCAGCGCTCACACCATATTGGAATCATTTGAACTCATGCGGTGATTGTCTCCTCTGTTCACACATATTTAAAGTGTCCTTAGCTCTGAAGAGACAGTCTGAGGGCGCCAGAGAGACCAGGACAGTACACATGAGGCAGACATATAAATACACCAGGATGGAGCTCGTAGAAAGGAATTGTATGTCTAACCACTAGTGCTGTTGTCAATGGGGGGAATAGACCACTTTCAGAGGTAAGTAGTACCTTTATTCAATTACATTTACTTGAGTAACTCAATAGTTGTACTTCTTAGAGTAGTTTTCAGACTTCATACTCTTACTTGGGTAATATATTGTATAGTGTAACAGTACTCTAAAAGTTGTGGTTACTGTAAGTCTAAAGCTTTATGTGGACAATATGAAATGATTTGAACATCTGTGTTTCTTGCCCCACTACTTCCTATCTAGTACTATCTGTTGTGTCTAAATTTTGACAAGTCCAGATTTTGTGCTTTATTTAATGTTTTGTCCTTTCAATTACATTCACTTCAAATTATAAATCAGATGTTGCATCCAGACACTAAATTTCACTCTGTAGTTCTTGAGTAATATTATATTTGAGTAAGCTGAATACAATTTTAGGCTCCTCTACCCACCTCTGACTGCATTTACAGCCTTTTTACACAAAATGTTTGTAGGAAATATTTCCGAGGCTCTAGTGCTCTGTGGGGGTGGCTCTATAACCAAAGATGAGCAATTCCATATAATCTCAAATCGTAAAGGTACCCTATGTAACTTTACTGGATGGGGGTCTGCCACTTGCTTCTCTCCATGGAGATGTTATTACTTAGCCTGAAATGTTTGGCATTACAGGTGTTGTACCAGATTTTCACAGTCTTAGAAACATGAAAACAGCATTCCGTGCATCCTAATTATTATAAGCACTTTTCTCAACTCTCAGAGACCAGTGTGGAGTTATAAGTCCATGAGTTTTGCTATCAGAGTAATGCTAAAAACTAGCTTGCTAACATGTGCAGCTCCTGATTATTGGATTATAAAATTGACTTATTTTGTCCACATCTACTTTGTGTTTAATTCTCTGCTAATAGCATGCTAGTGCCATGATCGCACAGAATAAATGCCACTCTTGCCTCTGAAAGTTGTGAAAAGCACTTATTGATGAATAACTCTGGACCACTAGAAACTGTTTAAAATCAACTATATCTGTTTGTCATGTTTTCAGGACAGTAAAAATCAGGTACAGCAACTTCATTCAATTTGGATTTTGAACTGCACCCAACTTGCATTATAAACCCAACATATGTGTAGGTCTCATCTCATGAAGTCTGTTTGTAAAGGGCTGCTGTTGGAGGTCGTGCTGTGCTCTTCATGAGGCCCTCAACACTGTGGTCTGAAGGCTGGTTGTGTTAGGGATGGTTGTCTGAGGGCTGGTTGTGCTTCTACAGTACAAACACACTTGACAAAGTTAAAGTCTTCAGTGGACCGAGATGTGAAAGGAGGAAGTCAGGGAGGTCTCAGGGTGTGGCATCACTGGGGGGTGGGGCATATCACAGGGGGTGCGGCATATCACATAGATTGGGGCATCACAGAGGTAGGCAAAAAATATACAGAAGGCTTTGTGCTTTGATGTCTATATTTGTCCAGTTAATTCATTAATGATTAAATAAGCATTACAGTTGTTGATTTAAAAGCTTTGGTCAACTCTGAAAGTACTACAAAAATAAAACTGGCTTTTTTGGTTCATTGTTAGATTCAACAGCACAATGCAGTCACAGAACATCACTAACCAAACCAGAGTGAAAACTGTGCTTCTGCCTCAGGGCCACCAAGGGGAGGCACCTGTGTGTTGACGGGTCACCAGGAGGAGGGGCCTATGTGTGCAGGTTGGCATAATGTGGAGTCTCAGGGAAGGGGCCTATGTGGGTGAGTCATCAGTTGGAGGAGTCTCAGAGGGTGGAGGAATCTCAGGGGGAGGGGCTCATGTGGGTGGGTCACCGGGAAGAGGAGTCTCAGGGGGAGGGACCTCTGTGTCCGTGCAGTGAGGAGGATGAGGAGGAAGCAGAGGAAGGCGGCTGATGGCTGAAGTGGACAGGCAGGACAGGGCTACTCTTTCCCTGAATGCGGGGGCCGCTGTGCTTGGGCCCCTGACGATGGGCTCCTGTGCTCAGAGCAGACTGCCGAGCAAAAAGGATCCCTGAGAGAGGAACAGGACATTATTTTAGAGAAACAACATATGTGTATATACATAGATAGATAGATAGATAGATAGATAGAGCTATAGCTATAGCTATAGATATATACACACACATATACACATGTATGTGCACAAATATAGATATACTTTTAACACACTCTAAATGATACTTTGACATCCTCTACATGATACTGGGGTGTTTATTTCACCATCTGATGTTAGTAACCGGTTTGATTGATAGCTATCATCACCCGCTTCCTGCCAAACCTGTGGTGCAGGTGGGGAGGGGTGGGTATCTTCAATAATCTCCCCCTGAATGGCGCCTTGGTTGTTATAAAACACACAAATATGGAATTTTGTTTGATTTCAAATTAGCTCCTAGCCTCAATTGGCTTCAAAAGGCTCTGTGCACAACAGCAACTTGCTAGCTCCTGACACTAGACCAGTGATCATTTCCACCTCAATAGTGTTTGCAGATTATAAAATCTTACATCCAGTTCCTTCGTATATGTCATAAGTCAAAGTGTTTCATTAGATGATTTGTTAGTTTTATTTATTTATTTTTTTCATAAATAATTTTTTATTTTATTTTCCGCAAATATATGACAAAAACCGACAGCTCTACCAGCGCTCTCTATATCTCCTATCTGCTGCCGATTACCTCCCATTCTCCGGTAAGTCCCGCTCATCCCAGACCCTGCCCAATATAAGACAATAAGCCCCATCGACCAACCCTGCTCCCTCCCAGCCCATTGGCCCACCACTTCATTACCATGGATTTTATAGAGAACACATCAAATTGTGTAGAGGACTGAGCACCGCCAGCTGCTATGACTTATCGAGTTTCCTGCGCGCAATTACATCAGCAACCGGGCCGACTATTTACCTGTGTAGACAACTCCATTTATTTCTATTGACATGTTGATGCTGCTAATGCCGTCGGTAGACAGGTTCAATGCAGCCTCTTGTCTATCATCTGTCAAGAGAGGAGGCCCAGAATGAGAGGCAGGAAAACTCGATCGGAGCATTTAGAAAAGAGGGAACAGAGGGGGTGGGAGAGCGGGGAGCTATCGGAGATGATCAGCTGAGTGACAGGATAAGGACGCATGGATTAAAGAGCGCACCTGTCACTGCTCAAATCTGCAGAACGAAAGGGGGGGAAAGAGGGGGAAAGGAGAGAGAGAGGAGGAAGGGAGAAAGAGAGAGGAGAGGAGAAAGGGAAAGAAAGAGAAGGGGGAGAGAGGGGAGAGATGGATACAACAGAAAGGAAGAGAGGAGAGGAGAGGGGGAGAGGAGACAGAGATATAAGAGAGAGGGACTGAGGAGAGGGGGAGAAAGCAGAGGGACAGGGGTAGAGAGGGGCTGTCAATCAAAAACAAGTAAATCTTTCCCCACGCTCCGCTTGGGCCATTATCACAGAGCAGTGATCAAGACAGAGTGGACAGGGGTTTGAGTGGACAAAGTATCAATACACTTACTTACTGAGTACTCGAGTAAAAGATGAAATTCAAAAAAAACTACAAGTAACATTGCAACTTACAATTTACATTACAGTTATTTAATAGGCCCTGTACTTGACTTTTTCCCATGTATTTGAGCAAAATGTGTCTTGCTTTAGTACAGCTATATTGTATAAGGTCAAAATAAATCCGCTATGTCCTGTCTGCATCTAATTAGGTGCTTTACTGTCTGAAAATCGAAAAGCTGTTAAAAGCACTTATAAACTCATTGCACTGAATAATTAGGATGCTCAGAATGTATAAGACAAGTGAGAAATAACTTTGGACCACTGCAAACCATTTAAGTTTTTAAAACTATGAAAATAAGGTGCAGTGTGTTTAATTTAATTTGGTCATAATTTGTACATTGTTTCATGTTAAACAATTTTCACCCAAATAATGCTATCTAATTCTAAAAAAGAAAATGGTGTTAGCCATGCAGCAGCCTGTGCTACTTTCCTCCACTGAAAGTAGCACAGGCAGCTGCAAAGAAGGACAATTAAAAATGTATTACATGAATCTGAATGAATCTGAATGAATCATTTTAATATGCAGGTTAGCCTCCACAGACTTCATGTGTCATTTCCAAGAGGGACCTGTTGAGTTACTTCTCAGACAACCTGATTAATTAGATTCATTTTAAACAGTTTGGACTGTTTACTTAATTTAAAATACTTAATAATTAATAAAATTAATTTAAAAAAAGATCTGATGGTAGAAAATGTAATTGTTTATTTTTTAAAGGTCACATATTATGCCATGTTCTGATCTTGTTAAAATTATGTATTCTCATCACAAACATACCTGGAGTTGTGTTTTGTTTCATTTACACATTTTTTCTTCCCTTAAACAGAAAACACCCTGTTCCACCTTGTGATGTCATGAGGTCATATAGGCAATGCTCCACTGTGTTTTTAAACTCCATACACCATTATTGGAATCATTTGGATAATTTTTGCCCTGGAATTGCCCATTTCTACTGAATTAAAGGAGAAAAATAGATGTTAACTTAAAAATTACCACTTTCTGACATCACAGCATGTTGCAGGATCATCTCAGAAGGAGATGTGAACAGACTAATAAACCAGGATTACTTAAATATGTGTGAAACAACAACAAAACACAACTCTGAGTATGTTTATGATGTTTCTAAAATGACTGAAAGAGTCGATACCACCTAATACAGAACCTTTAATAATTAAAAATATATTAGTTCACGGAGATCACGTTGCAAATAGATACTTATAAGTGTGTGTGTGTGTGTGTGTGTGTGTGTGTGCGCGTATGTGTCCGTGTGTTAATACACACACACACATAGGCACTCCTCCTCACAGGGTCAGGGAGTGAGAAGGGGGTAATAGAGAAGAAGTGATCCATGCCTTACTCTGTCATTTAGCGCTCCAAGACTGATGAAGAGGCATAATAGTCTGGGGCGCTGTCCTGTCCATAACACACACACAAGTATACAAGGCACACACATGCTCACAGAGCACACGCGCATGTTTGTGTGTGCATGCGCACACAGAGAGCACACAGAGTACACTCATGGACATCAGAGGATCAGCCCTGTCATAAACACAACCATCATATTTATAACCATCACTCCAGCTCAGAGACACACAGGGGGAGTGGTGTGGTGGTGGAGGTGGAGCTGTGGGCATAAGATACAGTCTATTGAGTGAAGCAGCTCTGAGTTTAACTGTCACATGTGAGCACTTTGACACTTAAATAAGCAATGAGCTCTGTGCTGAACAAGCTCCACCTGAAAATAAGACCAGAAACGGAGGAGCAGAGACAGAGAAGCAGAGCCAGAGGATCAGAGCCAGAGGAGCAAAGACAGAGAAGCAGAGACTGAGGAGCTGAGACAGAGAATCAGAGACAGAGGAGCCACGACAGAGGAGCAGAGACAGAGGAGCAGAGACAGAGGAGTGGAGACAGAGGAGGAGAGACAGAGGACGAGATCCAGAGGAGCAAAGTCCCAGGAGCAGAACCAGAGAAGCAGATAGGAGCAGATTGGGGTAAGTATAACGCTACTAGTAACCCAACTAATAATGCCAATAAGAATAAAAAGTATTTGGACAAACTACTGCTTGAATACTGACCAACAGTTTTGACATGAAATGCATTTAACCCCCAAATAACAGTTTTTACTGCCATTGCCCAATTTCACAAACTAGGAATATGCTTTGGAAATGGTTTTATGATATATTTATTTATTTTAGTCCTCACAGTGTGATAAATACCTGCCCACACACAGAGTGTACCTCTGTCTGTATTTAGCAGATACAAACTCTCTCTCTCTCTCTCTCTCTCTCTCTCTCACTGTGGAGCGGGGTGCGAAAGAGAACTATCTGATCAACTTCACTTTTGGAGCTTTTATACATAATTATACATATACACAGTGACGTGCACCCACATATACACACAAACACATACGTACCTCTTTTGTACCTCTATAGTTAACACACACAGGGTGTACCTCTGTTGTACTATAGTTAACCGTCATACACGCACACATACATGCAGGCATACCTCTGCTGTAGCTCCATAGTTAGCAGACTTGCAACACACACACACACACACAGTGTACCTCTGTTGCTGAGGGAGATGCTGAGCGGCAGTTGTGTTGTCATGGCCAGCAGGTTGCGCTGTAGTGCCTGCTGCATCAGCCGCTGCTCCTCCATCATCATCTTCTTCTCTGGGGGCTCTGTATGGTCCAGCTTCTCTCTGAGTGTCTCCAGAGCAGCAGCCTGCACTGCCCCCATGTGGTGGGAGTGGGCCCCGGGGCCTGGCAGGCAGCCTGGCAGGAGCGGCTCCTCTAAACACATGCATATGTACATGTGTGTATCTCACATTTATAAACTAAGGTTACACTTTGATAAGTCCACATGCATACACAGTGCCTTACCCTTCTTAATGCTAGCCAGCTGACTGAGGTGCCCGCCGGGATGCGTGCCCAGGGGCAGGTGCGGCAGGTGCACTTTGGGTGGAGATAGGAGTGTGGGCGAGCCCACAGGAGAGTAATTAAAGAGCTGGGCACCATAGCTCTGGCGTCGGCCCTCACGGCGGTTACTGTCAATGGCGGCCTGCAGCTCTGAAGGTGAGCTGAGACCACGCTTCTCACACTCATATGGGTACAGATATTTCATGTACCTGGGCATCAGGGGGCAGCAGCACAAGGAGCATTAAGGTCAGCATTTACAAAAAACATTCCAGTGTTCTCACACAATCAAACTCTTTCTTCTATCCAGATCTGGAGCATTTAGGAACATGAGATTAAGATAAGCATTTCACTTTCTCCAAGTGCACATGAAGAAAGCCTTACACTTCACAACAGAGCAATACCCCTGAAGACACAAGAAACAGATTTTGAGTAACAGTTCCATTTCTGTCAGTGGCAGCTGACCCTGTAGTTTCATGGCAACTGCCTAGCCGCCATTACTGACCTAGGCTACCTTTTGCCATCACTAGGTACCACAGAAAATGTCAAAATATTTGGCAGGTGCCACGTCAGGTGCCACAAATACTGCAGGGTGACAGAAAATATTGGCAGGTGCCATGGAGCAGCTGTGGCAGCTGTTACTGTCAGAAACTGAGCTCACACTTGCTTGAGTTTTCACCATTTCAGAGTTGGATCAGGTTGTGATGAATATTAGTACATCCTACAGTACATGACTATACACCAAAATATAAAGTGAATAAAAGTTTCTGGACTCACTGTGTGCGCAGCGTGAAGGCAGCACTGGTGATGGACGTGGGAAGGTTTAACCCTTTGGTGATCTCTCTCCAGATCTTCTTATTGATGACTTCCACTAATCCGCCTTTCTCTGTCACCAGTTTGTAGAGCATGTAGAGGTCCAGCACCTGCTTGGCCATGATGGGAATCCGATTCACAGGGGTCCCTGCACACACACAGGCCTCAGATCAATGCTATTAACAGGTCCCGGCCTGGTCAATGCGGCAGTGTGATGCTCATTTATCTGAGACGCTGCTGACAGCTCTTTTACAACTCAACTCTACTTTTCCTCTGTGTGAGCATGTGGAGGGATTATGGAAAGGCTTCATGAGTATCGAGCTTGTGTCAAAGCACAGCGCCACAGTAGTCAGTGTGTGAGGGAGGGAGGGTCAGAGGAGAGGTCAGAGGACAGGGGTCAGAGGAGGAATCAGAGGACTGGGGTCAGAGGACTGGAGTCAGAGGAGTGGGGGCAAAGGAATGGGGGCAAAGGACAGGAGTAAGAGAAGGGGTCAGAGGGCTGATGTCACAGCACTGGGGTCACAAGACTGGTGTCAGAGGGCAGAAATCAGAGGAGTGAGATCAGAGCACTGAGGTCAGAGGAGTGAGGTCAGAACACAGGAGGGGTCACAGGACTGGGGTCACCGGACTGGGGTCACAGGGCTGGGATCATAGAACAGGGGTCACTAGGCTGGTCTTATTTCTAGGCTGGTGTAATTTTGCATCCCCTGCATAGTCTTAGCAAAGACCACCTCCAGTTTATCATCTTGGCAAAAGCCAATACTAACGTCCAGTGTTGCATACGCAAGTCATGGAGTCCCAAACAATAAAAAATAAAGCTTCTCCTGGCTCAGATAGCCACAGGATAGAGGTCACAGGACAGGGGTCATAGGACAGGGGTCACAGTCTCTATTGCAGGGCTGTCTTATTTTTTTTCACTGAGGCATGCATATTGAGATATATTTGGAGCGGAGGGCTTTCAATAGGGCAGTGATGCATTTTACTTTCAGCGCCATTGTACCTTTAATAAAAATTGGAACCTTAATTTTACACCTCTATTACAACGCAACTTGATGAGTTTATGAGTTTATAGTGATAGAATTGCATGTTTTCAGTACTAAGGTCATTTTGGCCAACTAAACAGACGGTATGAGGACCAACAAAAATTGTTCCCGAGGGGGGCGCATTTGGCCCCCAGGCCATAGTGTGAACATGGCCTCTTTAGTGCATGTAAATTCGGAATGTGCAGGTGGTCACATATTGCAATATAAAGCTTTTCTGGTTGAGGGTCCGCCTCCTCCTGGACATTTGTCTGGAATGTTCTACAATAAAACAGACTTATCTATATCTCCATTACTGTTGCATTGTTGAACATTGAACATTTCTATCTAGCATTTATTACATTACAGGGGGAAATTCACAAAATCACTACCCAGTAGTGTTGGATCAGAGGCACAGGCCTTGTGCAATCCATAAATGACCAGACTTGTCCTAAGCATTTCTGCCATCAAATTGTGTTCAGTACAACTGACTCAACAATCGAGCAAGTTGTTGTTAGTGAACATTAGTTTGTTTGTTTGTTTATTATCTTTTCCTTCCATCCATTTTCTTCCGCTTATCTGGGGCGAGGTCGTGGGGGCAGCAGTCTGAGAAGGGCCTCCCAGACTTCCCTCACCCCAGACACACCCTCCAGCTCCTCCAGTGGGATCCCAAGGCGTTCCTAGGCCTCCTCCCGATGGGACATGGCCAGAATACCTCCCCAGGGAGGCGTCCAGGAGGCATGCTAAAACAATGCCCGAGCCACCTCAGCTGGCTCCTCTTGACGTGCTTTTTCCATGGTAATTTCTTCTGCTGCCAGTAGATAGAGCACTACACCAGATTTGACTATATGGGGAGACTGAAAAAAAATGTATTGCTTTTAACAATTATTATATATAAGTTCTAAAACCTGAAATATCAAAGCTAAGGCACTCAAGAGCATGTAATATGTG
Organism: Periophthalmus modestus; assembly: GCA_019594935.1. Taxonomy (NCBI): domain Eukaryota; kingdom Metazoa; phylum Chordata; class Actinopteri; order Gobiiformes; family Gobiidae; genus Periophthalmus; species Periophthalmus modestus. Next base: position 28,628,755 of record JAIEZT010000012.1, on the reverse strand, counting down.
TTCTTTAAACAGGGGTATTATCCAAAATCAACTTAGTGGGGCTTTCTAACATGTTATAATATCGTTCTCAAAAACATGCTTGAAGAGGTTTTAGATGTCATCCATGCATGAACTCTATCAATCTCATGCAGGCAATATTCGAACCCTCCTTAGGGTAGCAGTACGATTCTATGCAATGCTCAGCCAAAACAAAAGCAGGATACAAAACCACACACTACAACTTCCCAAACCTGATGTGATGTGCAGTAGTTTCATTAGCAAGAAGCACACTGGTTATGTTGTGATAGCACTCTGAATGCGAGTGACTTAACATGAGGAGCAAAGAGAGTTGAGACTCAAAAATAGAAGTGAAATTTATAAAACATGTTAATACATTGTTTTGGGTAAATATAGGATTTTCAAAACAATAAAAGCTAACATGGTGATCTGAATATTTTGTATGTTATGTGTTAGCAATTAATTCCCCATTAAAAATTAATGAAAGAAGTATATATATATATATATATATATATATATATATATATATATATATATATATATATATATATATATATATATACACACCCATATATATATATATACATATATATATATATATATATATACACACATATATATATATATATATATATATATATATATATATATATATATATATATATATATATAATATATATATATATATATATATATATATATATATATATATATATATATATATATGTGTGTGTGTGTGTGTGTGGCTAAGATAAGATAAACGGCACATGGATCAATACATGAACACAGCAAAGAAGGGCATCGGCAAAGATACCAGGGTAGCCAAACACCAGATCCTGGTAGACCTTAAGGAATAAGGCCAACTTGTGCACTGCCTGGATTGATTACAAGAAAGCCTATGACTCAATGCCACACACATGGATCACTGAATGCCTGGAGCTGTACAACATCAACAGGACTCTAAGAGCCTTCATTGTTGAAATGAAAAATGAACCGTGCATTAACATCGCTTTGTTCAAAGAACAAAACCAATGCAATGCATGAACTCACAACAAATTACATACATACCTTTTCACAAAGACATGACCTTTTTTAATACTACCACACTGAAATTATTTTAATTGTTAACCTTATGTATTCTAATAGTGAACTTATTGTATTTATGCTATTTATTATTTTTAACATTTTAACACACACCCATCACCTCATTTCCATCAGGCTACAATAATAATGAATATTTACTGCAAATACTGTGTGACTTCTGTTGCCTTTGAAAGACCAGTTCAGAGATGCGGCTTCACCTTGGCAAATGCCACTCTCATGTCATTTTCACAGCAAAGTCTGTTCGGCCTGATCGGGCGGTGCATTTGGCAAATTGAGACATGGCGTCAATTTGACAAATGCAACCTTCGATGTACTATCCAAATGCACCCTTCGATGTACCTGCAAGTGCAGGTTGAAGTACCCGCACGACTCAAATATGCTGTTCAAATGGCGTATTTAAGTCGGGCGGGTACTTTGATAGGCACATTGAAGGGTACATTTGTCGAACTGGGACACGGGACTCGCAGTCCGCGAGTCTATTGACGGTGACAGAATCTGACGCTATAGAGTAAAGAAAGAAATGACACGACACCATTCTGACAGTCACAAGTTGATACTGAGTCATTAAATTCTGTGCAGTACAGATTGGCCAAGGAGCATGATCACCTGCAGCCAGTGATGGCCAAGCGGGGCGTCTCATCACGAATCATATAAGTCGGGTGCGTGTCTTGACCTCCACCGAAGCCCTGAGACTGACTCACTGAACCCCTAGGGTTCGATCAAACCCAAGTTAAGAACCACTGATCTAATGGTATGAAATAAAAAGCAAGCTGATTTTGTATTGTTTTTTATCCTTATTCTGGTTCCCCAATTTCAGTGGATTGAAGTCATTAAATTTCTTACCATTTTGTACGTCTCTGTTTGAAAAGAGCGAGTCTTTCGTCCTGTCATCTGGAGCAAACCATTTGGCTCCTTTAGCGTTGGTCTTCCTTTAATTATAACCTCCTGCTTTGACTGAAAGTCCAGTTTAGAAAACTGCTTGAGCTTTAATATGTAATCTTCCTCCATTTAAAAAGTAGGGCCAGACACGAAGAAAAAAGTGAATTGCTAAAGTTGACTTGCTAACTCTAAATTGTAGTTTGCGGCCCCTATTTTGTGGGAGTTACAAGAATTCCTGGGCTCCGAGTGGCCCCTAACATGAGGCGGGGTAACTGCGCGCCTCACCCGGCGCCTTTTCACAGCCGCTATAATGTGCTCAGCCCTTAAAGAGTTAAAGCAGCAGCTTTTAGCTACAGCACAGTCAGTCCGCGGTGAGGCACGAACGGCCTGTGCCTCACCGCACATCTTTTCTCAGGTTTTCAACGGTAAACGTAAAAATTCAGCAATTTTGAGTAAAAAAAAAAAGATTAAAATTGCAAAGTTAAATAGAGAAATAACTTTATAGTACAAATCATTGGATAAATATAACTATTTAATTTATTTTTTCTCTGTGATGACAGGTGAGGCACTGCCTCACCTGCCTCACCTGACTGCACGTCACTGTGTATATGTATAATTATGTATAAAAGCTCCAAAAAGTGAAGTTGATCAGATAGTTCTCTTTCGCACCCCGCTCCACAGCTTGGGCCTCCATCAAGTGTTTTATGGTCTGATTAGAGAAATAAAGGCCTGGTTTGTATAGAAGGCGTAATGAGAGGCCGTAAAGCAGCAGCTCCGATGACTATCTCCTGACCCAAGATCATTAACCTCCGTTTTGCTGAGAGAGTTCCATTGTGCCCATTGGATTTGCCATAAGAGAGATCGAAGCGTGCAGAAATATAGTGCAAACAAGCGCGCAGGGCCACTACAGTCTATTGTCAGGTACGGAGGGAGGGGGAGGGGTGGGCGCAATTACACGTAGTAATTACAGCACCCCACACCACCACATACACACACACACTCGTGAGCTCACTCATACAATGAAAGGGGAACACTCTGAAACAATGGCTGTCTCATTTCTTAACTAAAAGTACTCTGAGAGGGAGTTACTGAAAAACTTTGCCAACTTCAGTGTTATTGACTGAACACAAATCTGCGGTGGCTAAACAAATGTGTGAGTAGGGACACTTGGTTTATGGCTACTTCTTTCTACTACTGTACATTTGGGATGAAGTATATGTGACAGGTCAGACTACTCACTTCACTCAAATATAGTTGACATCATTAAATTGAAGATTTTACCAAAATATCTTGCCTTCTTAAAATTTTGGTGAAGTATCATTTTACTCCATCGTTTGAGACAAGCAGCAGATATGCCATGCACAGAGGTAAATCCAGTTCTGTTATCTAGCAAACAAAATGTTAACAAAAGCCCTAACTTGCTTAAATTAAACACTAGTTATCATTACACTAATAAAAATAAATGACAACACCTTAATTTTGTTAAATGAAGATTTAAACTGTCAAGAATATAATTTGCCCCTGTATTTTGGATGGAATTTTCAGTGTTGATGAATAGACAGGTTAATATTTACCACAGGTACTATCCCACCAAACCTAGTGATAGTTAAACCTGAAAACATATGCCCTTTAAGTGAGTGACTATGTAAATGGTGATGCATGAGGAAAGTCGCTGCAGACAAGGAGGAATTCCAGTTTCAGAAGCAAAAAGAAGTCATTTTGATTCAAAATGTGCGCAAAATAATACAATAAAGGTCTATCTATCTATCTATCTAAAAAAGTGTACCTAAATGTTAAAAGCTTTTTATCCATCTGCTTATGTCACATTCAGTTTACTTTATCAGTCAGAAAGTTTGAGCTCCTAAAGCTGCTCACAGCTGAATGGTCATCTATAAGACAATGTGAATGTTTGTGAATATTTAAGAATTTCACTGGTGTATAGGTGTCACTAATCATGAAGAATCTTAAAATGAAATTTAAACTACAAAAAATGTTTTGTATGTAATAGTTCCAATTTATTACTGGCTTCGGCAGTATAACATTAAACTGCTTAGGATGCCTCCAGGTGACGCCTCCCTAGGGAGGTGTTCTGGGCATGTATATATATATATATATATATATATATATATATATATATATATATATATATATATATATATATATATATATATATATATATATATATATATATATATATATATATATATATACGCACATATATCGCACATATATATATAAATTTTTATTTATTTTTTTGCTGTAATTGTAGTATCGACTATTGAGACTTTTCTTAGTATGGATAACAAGTTTGAAAATTATTATATATTATTATTGTTATTGTGCATTGTTATAGTGGTGTGCAATTAATCCAAATTAATCAATGGTCTCCAGAGCCAATCCTCTGTCAGTAAAAGCGTGTAGTTTAGAGCCTGGTAAGAAAGCAGAGTCAATTGTAAATTAATATTGAAAGGCAAAAAGTTGAAAATTGTGATTGAGCAATATGAGATAAAAAAAAAATAAAAATTGTTTTAATCATGATTAATATTCAGTCAGTTGCCCAGCCCTACTGACAACAGTTCTAACCCTCAGATAACACTAACAATACAAGGCCTTATTCATGTCATGTCAGTCATCACTCTTAAAATCTTTCTTGAAATCCTCCCGCCCCTGCCTCCATCTTTGTGTAGTTAATATGGGTCAATATGGTGGTAGTGGTGATGATGGGGAGGGGAAAGGGTTCTTGTGTGTTATTGTCTCAAAGTGTGGACCTCAGCACTGCACTTGTACCTCATTATGATGAACGGTCTAACGAGCCCCTAGCTGACAAAAGCGCCTTCCTCCGTATCTCTTTGAGGGAATCGCACCAGGGCATAGATCAGGCGGCGCGTCGAAGGCCCATAAATCTCCCTGAAGAGGCCTGTCACGTGCTCAAAATGGTTGCCATGAGCGGTTCCTTATTTATGGCCAGGTGCAGGTGGGTGGGCTATTGTGTCTGAGCCTGAGTGATAGTTTTATAGATGAGTGCGAACTGGTCTATCATCTCATCATCACAGCCAATCACAGTACCACACACGGTGGCGCATGTCTACTCTTAAGGCGAGACTGCAAGTGAATTGGAAAAAATCTTTGATTTTCTTTAGATAGAAATTTGAAACTTCTACTGTTTTTGGCTCCCTTAAATGCAAGAGGTGTAAAGATGTTACAAGTTTTTCATCATGTAATATTTTCATATAAAAATTAGGCATTATGTAAACACGGCCAACTTTGAAAAAAAAAAAAAAAAATTGCATATTATTTTAAAGTGCAAACTTTTATACCTATCAATAAATCCTTCTGTGCTTTGGTCAAAATCTTGTTTATATATTATAAAGTTTGGTGTATGGTGTAGGCGTTACTTGTTACTCCTTATGCCCCTGCATTTTGAGAAAACGGCCTATGAATGCAAGTTGATTAAATTTCAGTGCAGAGGGAATTATTTTGTTGTTTCCACATCCAAGCTTGTATGCTAAGAGACCAAACAGACCAAAAAACAAAAAATAGAAAAATTAGTTTTGTCTGCAGTGTCTCCCCTTTAAGTGCATATTGCAGGTTAGAGTACTTTTTAACTAAAACATAGGTAACATCCTTATATTTAAGATTTTACTCAAAATTGTACTTAGTTTTGCGTGTACCTTAACCTAGAATGGAATGTTCCACTGTATGCCATTACTAAAGTTATCTATCTTGCATCTGTTTAATTATAGCAGTTTTAATGGTAAAACTGTAGCAGGTTCGCCTATCCACTTAACTGACCTATAACCTGGCCTGGTGGTGCCATGGAGATAAGCAGGTGATGGACTAATGATTAATATGATAAATTTTATTGTATTGCTCAGCAAGAGCTTGTATACTACACAAAAACAATTATGTCTACTGTACAAAAACTAAAATGACAGAAATTACTAAAATGACTTAAAGGCCCTGTACCCAATTTTTTGTCCCATGTATTTGTGCAAAATGTGGTTTGCTCTTGTATAGATAAAGTGTATAAGCAATTCTTGAGGAAAAAAGAAGTTCACTGTGTCCTGTCTGCATCTACTTTTAAAGCATTTTATCGTCTGTGTGGGGAAGCTAGCTCAACGTGTGTCGAAGTAGGAGGCAGACTCAGAAAAATTCCTAATTACTAAAATTTTTTACAGATCACCGTAATAAGTGGAAAAATACATATTTACAAAAAATAACTGTGCTCAACATAAGCAAAAAGCAACAGAAATTAAGAAACTGAGGAAACACCTCACATATGCCCAGCTACACTGACTCCCTGAAAGACTGGCTTGCCCTGCTTTTATACCCTCTCAACCCGAAGCACCTCCACCAGGTAAACACCATTTACTTTTCAGGTATCGTAAGTACAATTTAGCAGGATTTCACACTATAGTGTTTCACTTATTAGGCCCTAAATCCTTTTATCTCAAAAACAGTTTAAAATAAAACTAAAAACACTTAAACATTACAAAACACAAAAAGGACGAAAGCAAAAAGAAAAATAACTTAACTCAGTTCTCCTCTCCACATGGTCCAGCCCACGGCTACTCCCAAGCCTTTATAATGGATAGAGTGCACCCCTTTTTTTGTTTGGACCATGTGGAGATTCAGGTAAGAGTAGATGGATGTATTGTAATTGAAGGTAACTGAATTGACTAAATTTAACCAAATAAAATATCTTTAAAGTAACAGGTGTGTGTAGTCATTAAATAAAAGGTAGTGATGGGCAGATGAAGCTTCATGAAGCATTGAAGCCTTTCATCCAATTGGTTCACTCCAGCACAAGGCCCAAGGTGTAGGCTATGCAAAGAGGCCCCTGGGACAATCCAGCACATAACTGCAGGGTGTAAGATAAGATAAGATAAGATATGCCTGTATTAGTCCCACAGTGGGGAAATTCCAAGATGCTGGCAGGGAAAGCATACATGGAGCGGCATAACCAAGTGGCAGGCATAGTGTACAGAAAAATATGTGCAGAGTATGGACTGGAAACCCCCAGGTCAGGTGGGAAACATCTCCAAAGATAGTGGAGAATGATCGAGCCAAAATCCTGTGGGACTTCCAGATACAGACTGATAGAATGGTGATGGCGAACCAACCAGGCATTGTGGTCGTGGATAAAGAACAGAGCAAAGCTGCTGTGGTGGACATCGCAATACCAAGTGATGGGAATATCAGGGGAAAAAAACATGAGAAACTAGAGAAATAACAGGGGTTCAAAGAAAAGCTGGAGAAGGCCTGGAAAGTGAAGGCATCAGTGGTGTCCATGATCATCGGAGCACACGGGGCAGTGACCCCCAAACTGGAGGAGTAGCTACAGCAGATCCCAGGATAAACATCAGACATCTCAGTCGAGAAAAAGTGCAGTACTAGGAACAGCAAAGATACTGAGCACAACCCTCAAGCTCCCAGGCCTCTGGTAGAGGTCTCGAGCATGGAAAAAAGAAGGGATGAGACCACCCGCGGAGGGTGAGGAGGAGATTTTTTAAACTGGCAGAATGGAAAATGATTATTTGGAAATTATGAAAATGGAAATAATCATTTACAGTGAGGTGAGGGTGGTTGGGGTTGGGGTATGGACAATGATAGTGCTTTTGTAACGTTGAGGTATGGCCACTGATTATGGTTTAGAGGACACATCGTTGTTTTTTTATTCAAAACAACAGTTTCTCCACTGTGGCATGTCTTAGGCAATTTTTTTTTTTTGACAATATTTCTCCTGTCTGACTCTCTCCTCGCTCTCCTAAATCTCCAAACTCTCTCCAAATTATCCCTACCTCTCTCCAGACTATCTCTATCTCTATCCAAATTGTCTCCAAACTGTCTCCAAACTCTCACTGACCACAACTCTCCATCCAACTCCCATATTTTGAATGGAGCCTGAGGGGGTTTATATCGCTGTCAAAAGTCACAGCAAAATCCAAACCTCTTCCTGAATCAGTCACGTGGTACAGCTGGGCAGGGAGGCTTCAGACATTATCATGTTCAGGTCCTTCCCTAAATGAAGCAAGCCTCAATATGCTCATCACAGAAACGCCCCCTCCCCTACTCAGCACACATTTCGAAGCCTTGATATGGAACGTCACATTACTAATTAAAGGTAAACTAACTGAAAACTAAACAAAACAAACCCGGGATAGTTATAATTAGTTGGATATTGACAAATTACTGGAAATGAACAAATGTGCATAAACAAAATTGGTGATATTAAAAGGGACAAAGGTGCACTTTGTCATAGTCCGATAATCAGGAAGTGCATACTGTTAGAATGCTAGTTTTTGTTAGCTTTACTGTAACGGTAAACTCCGCTTTTGTCTCTAAAAGTTGTGAAAAGCCTTGATAAACTCATCGCAGTGAATAACTAGGATTCTTGAAATACATACAGATAAGAGAGAAATAACTTTGGACGACTGCAAATGTTTAAAATTAACTAATTCTGTTTTTCACATTCAGAGGCAGTGAAAATCAGATACAGCGCCTTTAATGTTGACTAAAAACAATCAGATAAAATGACTGGCTAAAGATCTCTTGACCATGAGACAAACATTTTTAGTCACAGTTCAGTAATTACTCAATGATTGTTTTGATAAAGTCTGATCAGATTTGATCATCCACCCTAAATTAACCCACACACACACTGCTGCCGATCAAACTGTCTCAAATGTGTCTTTTGTTTTTGCTGCAGTAGAGAACAATAAGACAAAGGATTTCCTATGTACAGCTGTCTCACACACACACACACACACACACACACACACCTCCTGGAGACTGACCCTAACCTTAACTATTTTCACTACTTCCCTTCCCCATTGTTTAACAAGAACATCAGCAGTGATCACATTTTTGTCAGTTACGTAAGAGGGGGTAAATCCTGAAAATAGCCACCCTTTGCTTTGTTGAAAAATATTTTTTTTTTCATTTAACATTTTCTTTACTACATAATTCCAAGTATCTAAAATGTAGAAAGGAGTAAAAAAAAACAAAAAAAAAAAACGTTTGACTGGTAGTGTGTTATGATATTAAATGTCATCTGACCATCTGTGTGTGCGTTCAGGTGATAGCATCAGCAGTACAGGAGGGAGTGGGGCTGTCAGAGCACCTCACATCTGACCAGGTCTGTGCTAAGCCCCAAATCAATCTTCATCGAGCAGTGTCCATACACCAATCTCACCCCCCTCCTTCTCACAGACACATGCACAATAAATGACCACCACACGCACACACATACACACACACACATGCACAAAAATACCTCTATGGTATTACTGTGGACACGCCAACTGACCATTACGCATACACACTTTCATTAACTAACATAGACATTCATGCAGCACCTGGAAGTGTCTGAAAATGCCATAATGACTCTGACCAACCTTCAAATGAACTCATGCTGTGACACCTATGCTCTAAGAAAGCAACGGGCGCCATGCTCTTTAATGAACTTTATGGACTTTTTTTTTTTTGGACCCTGTTCTTTTTTACACTTTAGACTGAATAATATTTGTTTTTTCTCTACAAGCTTGCCAGAAAGACATACTTGTGCTTTGTGTTCTCAATATATTGAATAATTGACATTTTATAACATTTGTATGTATTACAGTTAATGTCATGGTAAATGTTCACAATTTTACATAGCACTTTTCCATCTTCAAGGCACTCAAAGCATTTTACATCAAGGAACCACTCTCCCATTCACACACATGCATACATCAGTACAGTATACACAGACACTGGGAGTGAGGTGGGTTAAGTGTCTTGCGCAAGAACAGCACTCATCTGTTGGAGCTGGAACCTGTAAGTCACTGGACCACTGTTTACCACTGTTTATGTCAAGAATGGGATTCATACTGTTAGCCTTTGGCTCAGAGGACAAATGCTCTACCAACTGAGCCACTGTCGCCACATTCACACGACATTTGGGCAGCTGTTGAGTATCACCACTAGATGGAGCTACATTGCACACTCCGTGCTACATACAAACGCCATCTCCCACAATGCACCAGCACACGCAGCCCCAGTGCCATCTGCTAGCTGATCCTACTCCACCAAATGTCACAAAATGTTCGACGCATCTAAAATACTGCAAATTTAAACTTGGTAATTGGGAAGGACAGATGCGGTCAGGATAGAAGAAGAGGAAAGGGAGAAGGACAGAGAAAGACAGGGAGAGACAGAAAGACAGAAGAGACAGAGGATAAAAAAGAAAGAAAGGAGAGGGAGACAGGAAGAGAGCTTCCTCTCTCACACAGGACACAGGAGGAGAAAAAAGAGAAAGGAGAAAAAAGTGAGATAGAGGAGGGAGGAGAAAGAGAGGAGAGAGATGATGAGAGGAAGAGAAAGAAACAGAAGAAGAGACAAAGGGAGAAAGGAGAAATAAGAGATAGAGATATAAAATAATAAAGAAAAAGAGAAAGAAAGAGAGAGACAGAGAGAGTGTGTGTGTGTGTGTGTGTGTGTGTGTGTGTGTGTGTGTGTGTGTGTGTGTGTGTGTGTGTGTGTGTGTGTGTGTGTGTGTGTGTGTGTGTGTGTGTGTGTGTGTGTGTGTGTGTGTGTGTGTGTGTGTGTGTGTGTGTACCTCTCTTCTGCATGAATCCAAATAGGTCATCCAGAAACTCTTTGCGCTTCTCATCGTTGTCCAACTCATACAACTGTGAACAGAGACAGGGACAGGTCAGACTGTGGCCAAAAGACAGGGACAGATTAGAGACGGGGCCAGGTCAGAGACAGGGACTGGTTAAAGATAGGGCCAGATCAGAGACAGGGACAAAAAAGAGGGACAGGTCAGAGACAGTGACAGGTCAGACTGTGGACAAGAGACAGGTTAGAGACAGGAACAGGCCAGTGACAAGAGACAGGGTAGAGACAGGAGCAGGTCAGTGATAGGGTAAGTAAGTATCAAGTAAGTAAAGGTATCACATGAAAAAAATGAAGCTAAATTATTGAAGAATCTGTGGTACTTTTGGGGTAGAAAATTATTTCACACAGATTTTATTATTGTATTAATGTATTAAAGCATCAAATATTAAAGACTTTGATAGAATACTGAAGAGTTTAAGTAATTCATTTCTTAATTTTTCTATGTTTACGTATTATGTTTGGTTAGAGTTGCAATGTGAAGTAACAGTAAAAAGCATCCACTCTAAAAGTACTTTTTCTTTTGTACTTTGCTACTTTCTACCATTGCTGAGGAGACATTGTGTCCCTGGCCTGCTGTAGATGTGTCAGATGCCCTGTCAGCTGAACACATCAAACCCACTTTTATGTTGTTCTTAAGAGCTGCAGTAAAACCATGATTCATGCAAATCAATAGCACGCCTGTCAGCTCTTTAAATATTCATCTTTCAGACTAAAGAGTACAGAGCACACAGTACAGGTCTACAGGCTGTTCCAGGACCAGACCAGACCGAGGACCAGACCGAGGACCAGACGGGACCCGACTGTCCACACATCCACATACACACAAGCTGTCCCAAGACCAGACCGGACCAGAGTGGACCAGACCAGACTGGACCAGACCAGACTGGGCACATATGCACATCCTGGGTTTACTTGCTCTTTGGGGATATCACATTGACTTACATTCATGTACATTGCTTTACTGTAAAAATATTACAGAAAGGGGACATATTATGTCTTTTTTTTTTCTTTTCATAAGCTTTTAACCATGTTCCCTGATTATTAACTTACTCTGAGTTGTATTTTTGATTCATGCATATTTGAGTAATCATGTACTGTCCTGCATTTGAGGCTTGTGAGTGGTCAGAAAAGTCCTGTTTTCAACTACCCCCCCATGCTGCATTTTTTTTAATCAATAAAAACATGTACATGAAAATCTGCTGCTTACTATAGTCAAATCTCTCCATGAAGAGGAGATGTTTTCCAGCCCAGCAATTTTGAATGACAGGAAGTCAATGGACTATTTTTTATTGTTAAGCCAGTTTGAATCAATAATTAGATTTACAGCGATCAAAATGTAAAAATAATTATCTATGTATTCTATAGTTTATAGCTTACGCAATACTCAGAAAAAGCATATGTCTTGACCTATCTGTGTCCCAACAAGGTAAACATGTTCAAATCAAATGTAGCTTTGACTCAGCACCAGCCCTAGCATTTTTGGCATTCTAGGAGAGATTCTTGACACCTAGTGACCCCACTCACAGTAATAAATAGTCAAATATTGGATACTTACTTCTTTACTCCATTTATTAGGGTGCTTGAATAAAACCTTTCATTGAGTTGTAGTAGGTAGATGTAAAGTAGGGAGTCTGGGGTCCCCCAGGACAAAACAAGAAATCATTTCCTGTAATCTGGGCTAAATAAGATGAACTAATACATGTTTTACAGTAGTTCATTTCTGTCTCTTAGTTATACATTATGATTAGAGGCTGCTTCTCTCCAAGATTCAAGATTAGCTATTATAAGAACACTTGTGGCACAGTTGGGGCTAACCTGTATTTTACACTTGTGCATGTCACTTAGGTCCAAATCCTGTGTCAGTGGTTCTGTGTGGAGCCTCGCCCCTTCCTAGTTCCACCCTTGCTCCAGCACACTGAGTGCATTGAGTACACTATAAGCTGTAGTCTCACACTGGACAGTGAACTGAGCTTCAAACATCACTCCATGCACTTCGAAGATTAAAGCTCCATTCCCATTAAATGCAAATTAATGGAAAAAATCTTGTCCAACGCCCTTGGTTGGACACTTAAAATTTTTGAGTCACTCGCTTCATTTGCACATTAAGAATGCTTGAGGTTGCATGAGTAAATTTGCTTTTTACACTCTGTACGCTCCAGAAAGATCAACTGCGGCTGAGTGAGGTGCTGCTTCATCCACATAGCTTTAGCAGTCCTCTTCGGTGCGCAAGAGGAGTAGCAGCTTTGGTGGTTGAGTCTTCAACAGATGCCGGTTGATGTTAGACTCCATTATATCTCCCCTCTTTAGAGCAGCCTTTTGGGAAAACTGGAGTTGTTGGAGGTGGGTAGATGGTTTCTCGCCTGCATCTTGAAATATGTCCATAAATTTAGCAAACAGTTCGTCTCTGTCCTGAACAGTTCCTTATGCAGAATCAAGAGTATCCAAATAAACTGTGGGCATGTTAGAAATCAGGTGCTTCACCACATCAGCCTTTGGAAGCGCTGGAGATAGGACTCAGATGGATCCTTCAACATCAACTCCCAACCTCCAGATCTCGTAATTAGCCTTGTGTGCAGGTCTGGGCAGCCGTCCTGAGAAAACACCCTCAGCCTCTGATGATGTACTGCACCCTTTTCCATCCTGTTCCACCACATATCGCTGGACCTCAGGTGGATGGACACCCAAGTTTGAGATTGTGGGCTTCACCCCTGATTGTGGCTTAGGATGTTTTGTAAATCAGAAAGGTTTAAGCAAAGTGCTCTGTATACACAGTGGAAACCTTGTAAATGCAAAATGTGTCTGTCTTTTTAGCAGTAACGAAAGTGTAGGGAGATATCGGTTGTAATGCTTCCAACACAGCACCACTTGTGAACTCAACTACAAGCGAGCCATCAAATTCAGATTCTGGTTCAGAAATAATTCCATTCTTATTAATTGAACCGTATTTTTCCAGGAAGTCAACAATTTCATCCCCTTCTGCCTCTGTTATGCCCTCAACCAAAACAGCATTGGGAATTTTGATGCCATGTTTCACAAATACATCCATTTTGACAATGCATTTCAACAAATGAATGCACTCAACAATAAACAAACAAAAAAATCACATTAAACACAACCCAATTCCTCATGGCCAGCTCGCCACGTTTACGTAGCGTGTGCAATGCTGCAGCATGGATCAGAAATATTTAGCAAAAGTAGTAGCAGTAGTAGTAGCAGTAGCAGTAGCAGTAACAGGAGAAGCAGGCTAGTGAAGAAGACCGCAGTTCAGCTCGGGGAAAATGGGTTATTTAATGAGACAGGCACACTGTATGTAGTGTGTTAGTCATGGTGTTATTTACAGTGAACAGACACACATTATTTACAATATTTACAATGCACCCTTGACAGTAGTTAATTTGTATTACGCATTTAGATAGTTCTTTTTTTTTTGTTTTTTTTCGTTTTTTTCCTACCAGTTCATATAATTCACGGAGTTCACTCCAAAGAGACACAAGAGTTCAGTATGAGAGTTCGACACGAGAGATCCAGAGGTCTGGCAATGTATACCAAGTTCAGTGTCTAATTTCCATAGCAGAGGGCAATAGGTGTGCATGAGTGTTTATGTTCTGGAACCAGTTGCACTTAATTAAATCACTCAGGCTAGTGACAGCAATTCATCACAAGGCAAGAGGCATCCACAGAGGCTCATTTAAAAAGAGCTTGATGCCCTAAATCTCGTCTCAAAATCTCATGATAAGAGAACAATCATGGGTAAAAAAGTGAGGCAGAGATGGACCAAGGCAGAGAAATATCTGGGTTACAATTGCATTTTTTCCCATCTAATCTAATTCAATGTACTTAAATGTACAGACCTGTCTCAGTGGAATCAATGACTACAGGAGTCATATGGCACGAACAAGTGTTAAGTTGGTTAAGTTGGCTATGTGATCTACTTTTACTTGCTGGGTTGTGATGATTTTATCCATCCATCCATTTTCTTCCGCTTATCCGGGGCCGGGTCGCGGGGGCAGCAGTCTAAGCAGGGACTCCCAGACTTCCCTCACCCCAGACACGTCCTCCAGCTCCTCCAGTGGGACCCCAAGGCGTTCCCAAGCCAGCCGAGAGACATAGTCTCTCCAGCGTGTCCTGGGTCTTCTCCGGGGCCTCCTCCCGGTGGGACATGCCCAGAACACCTCCCTAGGGAGGTGTTCTGGGCATGATCGCCACCACTGAATTCAAACAAGTTTTACTTGGTGAGCATTTGCAATACAGAATATATTTCACCCGAAAAGGAACTCTTCATTTACAAAGACTGGTTAATCAAAGGACAATGTATTTTGGAAATGCAAAATGCTTAACTGGAATTCTCTCATTTTTATGTGCACTTTATCACCGAAGTCAGTTCCTAGTCACTGAGCTGTGCTCACTGACTAGGAACGGCCAGAGTTCTGATCCTATGCCATTTAAAAAATTAAAATTAAAATCTCACAAAAGCTAAAACGCCCATATTTCAATGTCTTTCTTGACCTTTTTCAGTCATTTTGGCTCCAAAATCTCATGTGTGTACCACCATGCCTCTAAGATGCAGATATAATCCCAACAACAATGGCCCCTGCACACTCCTGATTTTCTCATTTTTGGGACATAGTTGATACCGTTCATTCTTTTAAGCTACTGAAACTAAACTTTTGGAAGTTACGAATGCTAAGACATCTAAAGTAGGGAGCAAAACTTCAAGAGGACATAGACAGAAATGGATTCCAACTGAGAAACCAAGTCAACTTGTGACATCAAAAGTTAAGCAGTTGAAAGCCACTATGAAGCTACACAACAGCACCCTTACCCTTCCCTGTGATGCCCTGTTGTGCTGACTGCACACAGTCACTAGCCCCGCCCCTGATCCAAGTCTAGTCCATGTGACTGAGATGACTGTAGCACTGCCTTTGACTAAACCGTGAAGACACTGTGTAAAGGTGAACATGTTTTGCTACACTTTGCTTTATATAATATCTAGCATTGGGACCTACTTGAATTTATTCTACAGAGTGAGGCTTATGGGTCATTACGGCTAACTACCAAACAGTCATGCGTGAAATTCCCCTCTAGTTGTAACTAGCTAGTAAACAGTCAAACGGGTGGAAGTCCCTGCTATTTAGCAAACAGTCACTAGGTGAAACTCCTATCAAAGGTTACTAACTGGTAAAAGACAAAACGGTGAGAGTCCCTGTGTAGTTGGGCGTAAGGACAGCTGAACTTTTTTTCATGAGGGAGAGTAAATTCAGCAGTGTACCTCATCAGGTCTAAGAATAGAATTATGATGTAAGTACAAAATGCAGACAAATGCAGATTTACTTCATGTCAACACTATGCTCTAATTCACTCCCAATGTTAAGTATGAAAAAAACAGGAAAAAAGAAGAAGAAGAAGAAGAAAAGAAAAGAAAAAATAATGTTTAAGTACAGAGCGTGACATCAGAAGTCAACTATATGTTTCTGTGTCCTTGGACCTGATCAGTCAAATTGTATGGTGTAAATTGTGTGACATCAGAAAATATGTGTAACAGCTAAACCGCTGTAAACAGTGTCAACAAGAAAATAACAGGATGCCGTTCCAACTGATCCACTCATTTTCTACTGACTTGACTGACTTGACCATCCCTGACGACTATGCACCTGCAATTTTGTTAATAACTTTTTTTGTTACAGGAGATGCGGATGCTGCATAATTTCTCTTCTTTTTCTTTACATGTTCCTATGAAATAATCACACACTAACAACACTAACAACACTAACAACCAATAACAGTTTTGAGATTCACAAAATTCTTCTTTAAGGATTACAATTTATCTAAAGTTTTCTCTTACAGCACAAGATAACTAAGCCAGCAGAGAAGCCAGCTCTGAACAAAATGTGTGTATGTATACACACATATAAATGTGGGGGATATTATAAAATTAATTAAAATTAATTTTTGTTTTTCAAAATTGAACTGTGAGAAAACAGGTGTTCATTTAGAGATTGTTTTCCATTAACTACAAAACCTGTAACTTGACACCGCCCTTCAAGACAAAGACAACCACAGAACCAACCACCACATGGTCTGAAGCAGGAGATAACTTTCCACCTGGACCTGAACCAAAAGCACCTTTGAGCTGGAGAACACATGGTCTTTTCCTGGACAGAATCAGACCTACAGACCTAAAACCATCCTTCTGTTTCAATGTCACTGGAGAAAAAAATCTGAAAAATGCAGCCATTTTCTTCTTTTCATGTGACTCAAAAGTACTCGACCTGTTCCTCATGTCCCCAACCACGTGAAGATCGACACATGGGCTGAAGGGCAACTCCAGAAACAAGCTTTGCACAGAGATGTGTGGTCAGAGGGAGGACAAAAGGAGAGAGGACAGGTGATGGGAAAGATTTAACTGAACAGCGCCACTATCATGTTAAAACAACATTGATCGTCTGACTACAAATCATATTGGGACAAACTGAACTGAACACAACAATGAACTCTTGAATTTGCCTCCATCTTAGTCAACAATAATGGAACTGACTTCATCTCCATGAGCTGTGTTTTGCATCCACAACAATTAATGTTTCAGTGCATGTTCTGACAATGTGACAATGATTGTTTATGAAGTATGATTAATGAATAATTAAAAGGGAGAAAGTGTGATGGAAATTTAAGTATATTCATGTTGTGTCTTTAAATGCATTTAATCACAAGTGTGATCTCATCAGTCTGTCAGACCCAGATCAGACATTAAGATGTGTGAAGGTTTTGTCTCCATCCCACAAGAAACTCATTGTTGTTCTACCTGTCTAAGTGTAAAAGTTCATTATCTCATGGGTGTGAAACAAAAGTCACTCTGCTTTGACATGAATTTCCCCACTGTGGGACTAATAAAGGCTTCTTATCTTATCTTATCTTATTATGTAGCATTGTCATTCTGGTATAAAATAGTCAGACCTCAGATGGTCAAAAAAACGGGGTTGAGACTGGAACTGAGACTGAGGGAGACTGGGGGAGACGCCAAAAGGCTGCCAGTCCAGTAGCCAAGGCAGGCCTGGGTCTTGTCATGTCTGTATCTGCTGTAACAAAGAATAAACCTTTTTTCTGTATTTCAAAACTCACCGAGCTTCACAAATGGATTACTTTTCATCGAGAATTGTAATTTTTTCCTCAACAACGACACAAAAGTTTTAACAGAAAGTTAAAAGTTTTCAACTCTGGCAAATCCTCCGCTTCATTTGCAAATTTGCACATCAACGCTTGATTCACTTCATCGCGCCACTCAATTCGAATCACATTGGCCAATTTGCTGCATTTGAGCCGCAGAACTTTTACTCACGTGTGAACATAGCAGGAATATCACAAAGTCACTTGCCTAAGATGCGCAATTCGTGTTTAGTGGGAACGTACTGTAAAACCTCTGTCCAGACTGCAACCCTCATGTTTTATGTATCAATGCTGCAACCCAGTTGAAATTAAAAGGACTCTCTAATATGAATTGTTACTAAATAAACACCAGTACTTGCTATCAATCATTAGCCAGTGCTAGTGCACTCTCAGCAGCTCAGAGTGAATTCTAGAGGTTAGGTTCTGAGGTCTCACATGAAGCATGGCCTGTTCATACAGTGAATGAGTCAAACTTGTATGTGTGCACTATCTGTGGGTTAAGGCTCTGATGACAAAGGTTCAGTAGAACCTTTCCGAAAGCTGATAAGAAAGCTGGCCACAATCAGTTTCTTTAAGGAGTAAAAGTATGACATCTGAACACTATACTCATCAAAGTAAAATTGCAATAAATAGTTAAGTAAATGTAACCGAGTAAATGTTATGGAATACTATCCACATTCCATGAGCTGTGTGTGTGTGTGTGTGTGTGCGTGTGTGCGTGCGTGTGCGTGCGTGTGTGCGTGTGTGCGTGTGTGCGTGTGTGGTGGTGGTGGTGGTGGGGGGGCTCACCTCTGCATCAAGAGGCTCCTTATTGGCGTCTCCATTATGTCTCTGTCCTGTCCATCTCAGCACAGTCAAAGAGCCTTTTTCCAGGGCCTGCGCTCACCTACCCCCCTGCTCTGCCCCCCTGCTCTTGCCCCCCCTCCCCGTATCGATGCAGCCTGACCTTTCTGTACATGTATGGACTGACTCTGGTTGTACGAGAGGGAGGGGCAGGTGGCACTCAGGAGCCCCCCGCTGGCCCCACACACCGGAGGAGGGGGACAAGAGCAGTCCGGCACGGCAAAAATGTTAAGTGCACAAACGTGCCGGATAAGAA
Organism: Periophthalmus modestus; assembly: GCA_019594935.1. Classification (NCBI taxonomy): domain Eukaryota; kingdom Metazoa; phylum Chordata; class Actinopteri; order Gobiiformes; family Gobiidae; genus Periophthalmus; species Periophthalmus modestus. The sequence continues at coordinate 28,609,854 of JAIEZT010000012.1, read as the reverse complement.
TGCAGCACGATCAATGGAGGAGCGGCCGGAGTGCGGAGCAGGCTAATCACCACGTACACAGACAACACGCTAACATATGGAACATTGATTCACGCGCGCACGCTAACAATGTGCTGCTGCTGCTGCTAATGAAAGGCAGGCTGTCATTCCTGTTTGATTGACACTTCATCGTAAAATTACCATGACATCGTGCATAGTCCTACAGGTGACACAATACAGTCTCTCTTAGAAGGCTTGGGTCTGTCTGCTCTCCGAATACATGCTCTCACCTAGAAACAGTCATCTCTTTTTTAACTGTAATTCCTGTTTTAACTCTAATTCCTGACTGGGTGTTGAAGGAACTATCTGTAGCCTACTCTCACTGTTTTAAAAAAAGTGCCTTGACCTACAGATAGAGGACACATAGAAGTTGTTCCTCATTCTCAGTATATGGACAGGCTTTGCCTCGTGTTTGCCTCAGAATCTCCAGAATCCACTCATACACTTTTGTTTTTTTTAGCTTTCAAGCATGTTATAACATTCCCTCAACAAAAACATGCCTGAAGAGGTTTTAGATGTCCACCATTCCTATTTGAGTAGTTTTATGATCTCTCTTTCCTTATGGTTAGCTGTAAGATTCTGTCCAATGCTCAGTCCACAAGTACACAAGTTGTACACAACTTGACAAACCTGATGGGATGTGCAGTAGTATCATTAGCAGGATGCATACTGATTGTGTTGTAATAGCGCTGTGTTGTGATAAGACTTAACGTCACAACTAAATTGAGGCTCCCCTCAGTTTGCTTTTAAGTTAAGAGCGTTAAAAATAAAGTCAAACTTACAAAACATGTTAATGCATTGTTTTCAGCGGATATAGAATTTTCAAAACAAGAAAAAGGTAACATGATGATCTAAATATGTTATGTGTTAGCAGTTAATTCCCCACAAAAGTAAAACACCCTTTCTTTAGGACTATGACGTTGTTGAGGGGCCGGGAGATTGAGGGGCCCCTACATTTACCAAACAACAGGCTGGGCTCATGTCGTGTCACAACACTAGTCCAGGGAGACATGTCCTTAGAGGTGTTAAGGGTTGGGCAGGGCCAATAGTGGGAGGGGCCCTGTGGGGTCAAATGAGGGACAGGTTCATAGGGTTCAGGTAAAGTCACTCCAGAGCACAGACACACACACTGATATCAGCTAAGAATAAACACCAGCTAGGCCCCAGGCAGGTGTACTTAAAGCTGCTCTACCTGATTTTTACCAGCTTAAAAATTAGGAAAAAGAGAACTATTTCCATTTTAAACAGTTTCCAATGCCTAAAGTTAAACCTCAGATTTCTTTCTGAGCATTCTAATGATCAGAGATGGGTAGTACTCAGTTACATTTATTTGAGTAACTTTCTAAAGAAATTGTACCTTTCAGAGTAGTTTCTGCAGCATACTACTTAGGTAATATATTGTCCAGTGTAACAGTACTCTTGCTTGAGTAAAAGTTGTGGTTTCTCTTCCCACTGAGCAAGTCTACAAGTGACAAAAGCTTTATGTTGAGAATATGAAATGATCTGAACATTAGTGTTTCTTGCAACTACTTCAGATATGCTTTAGTTTGTCTAATTGTTGTGTCTATCCTTTGAAAATACCAGATTTTGTGCATTATTTTTGTTTTGTTCTTCCAATAGGAGATAGAACTTTGGACCAGGTGTATACCAATGTGGCTGATGCATACAGAGCCCAGGCTTATCCCCACCTGGGTCTGTCAGACCACCTCTCTCTTCTGTTACACCCAAGGTATACACCAAAGATCAAGAGCATGGAGACAACAGTCAGAACTGTGAGAACATGGCCAGAGGACTCTATTCCTATGCTCCAGGATTGTTTTCACCACACAGACTGGGATGTATTTAAAGAGCAGGGCCAGCAGACAATCGTGTTTTATTGGACACCTACACCTCCACTGTTCTGAGCTACATCTGTTTCTCCGTGGACAATGTTACTCGCTGGAGACAATCCCTAATACACCACCCTGGATGACACACAAAGTTCAGCAACTTATCCGGGCTAGGAATAGAGCTTTTCACTCCGGGGACCAGGAGGCATACAAGGCTGCCAAACTCCACCATCTAGGACTCAACATCACCCTGTGCAATTGGATTGTGGACTTTCTGACAAATCGCACACAGAGTGTCAGAGTGGGCAAGAACACCTCCTCCACCCTTACCATTAACACTGGGGCGCCTCAAGGGTGTGTTCTGAGCCCTCTGCTGTACACTCATGACTGCCTCGCCTCTTCTGCGTCCAACCTCATTGTCAAGTTCGCTGATGACACCACGGTGCTCGGACTTATTACCAACGACGATGAGTCAGACTACAGGAGTGAGGTCCAGCATCTGGTGTCATGGTGCCACAGCAACAACCTGGGTCTAAACACTAAAAAGACCAAGGAGATTGTTGTGGATTTCCGAATGAAAGAGCACAACAACTACCAACCTCTCTCCATTGGTAATGATGTGGTTGAGAGGGTGAGCAGTTTCAAATTCCTGGGGGTAACTGTGACTGAGGACCTGTCCTGGGGCACTCACATCGCCTCAGCTGTGGGTAAAGCTCAACAGCGCCTTTACTACCTGAGAAAGTTACGGAGCGCTCACATCCCCAGAGCTCTGATGGTGAACTTTTACAACTGTGCCATCAGCAGTGTTCTCACGTATGGATTTTTAGTGTGGTTCTCCAGCTGCACTAAGGCCGACCAGCAGAAGCTCCAGCGGGTGGTGAAAGCAGCCGGGAGAATCACTGGAACGACTCTTCCAGAGATCAGCACCATCTTCTCCACTCACTGTCTGAAGCGGGTGCACAATATCCTGAGGGACCAGCACCACCCTGCTCACCACCTTTTCCACCTGCTGCCGTCAGGGAGAAGGTACAGGTCCATACAGGCCAGAACATCCAGACTGGCCAACAGTCTGTATCCACAGGCTGTGAGGCTACTGAACTCTGCCCCTCTCCCCTCTCTGCCCCCCTCTCATGGACAATAACCACATCCACTCACTCATAAACTTTGAACTGGTTTGCATTGTTGCACTATTGTCACATTTCTCAGGTTTCTGTCTGTTTGTCTCTGCCTCTGCACTTTATCAATGATAATGATATTACTTTATGTTGCTGAAAATTGATACAGTGTTATACCGTGTGAATGTTTACACTGGGTATTTAATGGGGTTTTTATTGGGTTTGCACTTAACATGCTATGAGGATGCTCCAAACGCAATTTCGTTGTTATATGTGACAATGACAATAAATTCTTGAATCTTGAATCAATAACATTCACTCCAAGTTATGAATCAGATGTTAGTTGACAGTTACTCTTTAAGTTGTTCTTACTTGAGTACAAATTCTCCAAATATTTTTTCATTCTTGCTTGAGTAATTTCTTGGACCACTACTTTGTACTTGTACTTGAGTAATATTATTTTGAAGAAATGTTACGCTTAATTGAGTACAGTTTTTGGATACTTGAGTTTATAAGTGCATTTCACAACTTTCAGGACCAGAACAGAGTTTTGCCACCAACAACTAGTATGCTAATATGCTCTTCAGACAATAAAACGCTTTATAGATGCAGACAGTATACAGCAGACTTATTTGACCTCAAAGGCAGCTTATACAATATATTTGTAGTTTGCAGCAAGACAAATTTGCTCAAATACATGTAAAAATTTGTAGTACAGGGACTTTAAGATTTGCCCATATTAAGGACATAGACAGAACCAGGTTTTACTTCATTTTGGACATATTTTAAACAAAAAAAATAGGATTTTATACAAAAAAGAGGACTTTGGATATCTTGTTTACTATTTGACAAAACTACAATCTAAGCAAATTTTGTTTTTTTTGTTTTTTTTATTTAGACTTATTAGACTTAAATGTCAACAATTCCTTCTGTACTGCTGTTAAAATCTAAAAGTACAAGATTTGTACTTTTTAAAGTTTATAGGTTCAGAGAGTAAACAGACCAAAAACATAAAAATGCACCAAAAAAAAGGCTTTGCCTAGTGTCTTACAGAAGACCTCTTGGGCTTGTGTCTGCTATATAGTTGTTATCTATGACACACATGGATCATGGTGTTATAATTTGACATTTTAAATTGCAGTATCTGCATTATAAACTTAATGGGAGCAGATGTCTGTGTTAACGTCATCATAACAAAGAGCATTGCAGCTGTCGGCCCTCCTGTGGATAGCTGCAAATCACACTAGCGGGTAGCCGATTCTTTTTACATTTGTACCAAAATGACTACACAACCCTGATGAATCCTTCACATATCACTGATTAAGAAAATTGAATTGGAGGAAGAAGGAAGTACGTCACAGTGAGCATTTGTAGATCAGCAAAATGCCATCTTGAAAATAAGCGATTAAAGATTGCTCAAACAAGCACAAATAACTCTACATACAACCCTGGGTGAATAAAAAGTGAGGTAAAATGGTTAAATGCTCTGACAAGAAAATTTTGCGGAATAGGTCTGCTTTAAGAGTGTTAGAGTGCGCTGAGGAGCCTGAGAGACTGAGGGGCTTCCACAATCACCAAACAATAGGCTGGGCTCATGTCACATTGTAACACTCTCTAAAGACTATCACTGAAGGCTATAGCTGGTCGAGAAACAAATTATGCTTGCTAGAAGAGCCCACTGGTCTATACTGATGTTAAGGTGGAATGCAGCCAGGGTTATTGCCTTCAGTGATTTTATAAATAACTGTGACAAATCCAATGCAAAATCTAACATAACATTTGTACTATTCATCTACTAAGCTCCCAGTTGAATGCTCTAATTTTGTCAAAAGAAAAAATATAAACTTAAAGGATCTTTTTTTTTTAAATGAATGTGCACCCTGCTGTGAGTTTTGGAAATAGTTTGAATAATATACACGACCAGTCAAAAACTTTGACACATCCTCTTATTCCACTACTTTCAAAATTGTATATACACACAAAAGATATCAAATATATGAAGTAAGATATATGGAATAGTAAATAAAAACAATGTAAAATAACGCAAACCATTTTTTCTTTATATTTTATATGTGAATTCACCTTTGCTTTGTGGACAGTGTTGCAAACCCTTGGCTCTCTCTCTTCTGAAGTGGTTTTCACTTCACAGCTATGCCTTTTCAGCATCACAAAATGCCAAGAGTGCAAAGCAGTGATCAAAGCAAAGGGTGGCTATTTTTACTTTTATTAATCTAAAAGTTTTGAGCTAATTTGACTTTATTTTCTTGTTTACTACATTTGATATGTGTCATTTATAGTTTTGATGCTTCCGTGAGAATCTACAATGTAAGTAACCATGGAAATAAATAAGAAACATAAATGAAAAATGTGTCAAAATTTTGACTGGTAAAATCACATGAATCTTGAAGCAAAATATAATCACTTATTTTAAAACAATAAATGCTTCCATAGTTCTGACCTGCTCCATCTATTTATAATATTACAATGTCACATGAAAATATTTTGATTATACCATGAAATTCCTGTTTTCCCAACACGTATGTTTTATTTTTTTTATCAACTAAAAATAAAAAGTTTCATTCAGACAAAAAAAATGATATAGTGCATGCACAATGATATTGACTATGAACACCTATAACTTGGTCTGTGTAAACAGAATAGCAAATAAAATTAAAGCCGCAAGCGGCATCAAATAGCCCTCACAGGTCACGCTTCGGACTCAGCCAACCCTCCGTAAGGGTGGCTTTTCTGTGTTTTATTGCAGCTTTGGGCTGTAATTGTCACTAAACAAAGCTAAAATACATGGAAGAGCTGATGCACTAAAATGGAATAATATGGGTTTTTGAGGCATCGCCATGGCAACATCGTGCAAAATACAATGTTGGCCCCTCAGACTTTTTTGACATAGACAGCGTGAAGAGTCACGGTGCCAAATGTCACATTCGTCATTGAAGGTAGTAAGTTGTTACAACACTTTGAAATGGAAGAAAATTTGGAAAATTTACAATAATGATAACATGGGCTATTTTGCGCATCGCCATGGCAACCCAATGACAAATATGCCATAAGTACCATTGACTTTTTTGATCGGGATGACATGAACAGTCATTGTGCCAAATTTCACATTATTACATGAAAGTAATATTTTTTCTCATGAAAGGGACATTTTGAGAACACTCTCATTAGATGGCAATGGGCAATTTGGCGTATCGCCATGGCAACATGATGCAAAAAAATGACATGGGTCCGATTGACTTTATCGATTGCAATGACCCAATGGAATTTTGTGTGAAATTTTGTAACATTTGGGAAAACTAAATTTTCAGCCCTCCATACAAATTTATTTGTCATTCTGTAGGAGGCACAATCATGCCAGTTTTGTTTCTTTCACAATGAGTAGGTTTAAGCAAGAAAGTTTTATAAGTGATTTGAATTTGAAGCCAATCAGACTTTGTATGCACAAACGCGAGCAAATTTTGATCTTTGAAAATTGCTAAAATCCTGATGGAATTTATTGGCTTCACCGCAGGCAAACCATGATAGGTATCAACATAAATTGCATAACTTTTGATGCTTCACTTGTCTAGGTGATGTACAGTGATTTTTTAGCCCAGCCAGTGAAACTCAGAGTTGATTAAAATACGATGCCACCAAAAATGCTGACTCGGCATTTCATAATTTTCAATCCAAGATGGCCAACTTCCTTTTTGTCTGGGGGCATGGCCATAATAATATTTTTTGTGTGCACCTGACAAATAATGATACATAATGGAAAGGCATGTGACACAGTGACACAGAAGGATGGGAGAGCATCTGACACACAGGGCAATGGGAGGCCATCTGACACAAAGGTATACGGGTGGTCATTACATGCTTCTCTCTATTTTACAAACCTTTCTATTGTGGTCGGTTACAGAAGGTTGACACTCTTAAACATTTTATGATTAGAACTCATGTTTATTTCCTCTTTTGGATCTGGTGTGATCTCAATGTGAGAATTCTTTGTGATCGATGTGACGAGACACAGCTCAAGTGTCAAACGGCCAAACATCCATAAAATTGCCCTGAACACTGTGTGATTACTACAATATCACAACATAAATAATGCCATCTTATAATGAGGATTGATTATCGGTGATACACAGTTAAGGGAAAGTCAACACCTGGATTTAACAAAGCAAACAGAGCCTGATAATGATTACAGAGGTCAGCTAACTATATCAATACACTGGATATAGTGAATATAGTGAATATGCTAAATATAAATACTATTGATACTGGATATACCAAAAATACTTATATACTTATATACCACTTACCCTCTCACACACCCATTTATACACCAGTGTATGGGTGAGGTGCGTTAAATGTCTTGCCCAAGGACATAATGACAGCATTCATCTGTGGAAGCTGCAATTGCCAATTTTTGGGTCAGTGGATAAACAGTGAGCCCCTGTTGCTCAGTTGGTAGAGCCAACTCGGTAGAACCAATGATCCCATGCCCAATCCACAACCAGGGGGAGAGAGAGACAAAAGGAATGAGAGATAGGGACAGAGAAAAGGAAATCTGAGAGGAAAGAGAACAGGGATAAAAGTAGGGCAAGATGGTAAACGATGCTATAGTGACCATATCACCATCATCACAGAATTTAACTCAGACAAAAGAGTTTGTCAGGGTAGTGTTAAACATTCATACACACTACACAGTTTTTCTAGCCCCATACGGACACATGCTTGGCATGAGCACAATGTATGGCTGCTGAAAGCTCAAGCTGTGCAGTATGTTTGTATTCCTTAAGTTCCTCCTCTAAAGATAACTCTACTATACAGGTATACTGAAAATACTCAATATACTGAAAATACTACTAAAACTAGTGACTGCTTACTATAATGGAAAATATGGAAAATGCAGAAAATACTGAATATACTATATTAAATGTACTGAAAATACTGAATATACTGAAAATTATGAATATATAAAAAATTCTAAATATACAGAAAATACTAACTATACAGAAAAAACCCTAATTATACTATAATAAATATACTGAAAATACTGCATATACTTAAAATTCTGAATATACAGAAAATATTCCATATACAGAAAATAGTGAAAATACTGAATATACTATATTACATATATAGAAAATACTGAATATACTATATTAAATATACAGAAAATACTGAATATACTATATTAACTATATAAAAAATACTGAATATACTATATTAAATATACAGGAAATACTGAATACAGGGTGCTTGTCGCGACGTAACCTCTGAACCCTGTGGTGGACACCGGAAGTAAGGGATGCTGTCAGGCTGAAGAAGGAGTCCTGTCGGGCCTTGTTGCCTTGCATTGAGGCAGCTGACGAGTACCACTGAGCTAAGCATGCCATGGCTCGTGCTGTCGCAGTGGCAAAGGAGTGGTTGAGGAGCTTGCTCACACGGGAGGAGCTTGGAGCAGAGCCGCTGATCCTCTACATCGAGAGGGTCAGCTGAGGTGGCTCAGGCGTCTGTTCCAGATGCCCCCATGGGCTTCTCCCTGGGAAGGTGTTCCAAGCATTTCCCACCAGAAGGAGGAAACCCCACCCCGGGGAAGAGGGACTATGTCATGCTAGAGGGACTATGTCTCTCAGCTGGCCTGGGAATGCCTTGGGGCTGGAGCTGGAGGACATGTCTGGAGAGAGGGAAGTCTGGAAGTCCCAGCCCCGGATAAGAGGAAGAAAATGGATGGATGGAAATACTGAGTATATTGCATATACTATATGAAATATACAGAAAATATTGAATATTCTGGAAATACTAAATACATCCCTTCTGTGTGGGACTGGACTGCTCTCTGTGTATGGTATATTGGATAACATTACAGTAAGTGACTAAAGATAAATGGCTCCATGTTTATGAAGCTAATGGGCATGGATAATATGATCAAATACTCCAATCTTTGCCTAATCTATAAAATCACTCACAGTCTATCATCTCCACCACTCAGTCGGTTTATCTCCACCAGAACCACCACCCACAGGCAAACTAGAGGAGCAGCACGAGGAGACTGCATCATTCACCTCAGGAAAAGTTCCTTTGGCCAAACAGCTTTTTCTGTTCGTGCTGCCTCGGAATGGAACCTCACTCCCACAACTATCAGATCTGCTAAAACGTACCACACCTTTAAACTACTATGATGGAATACTCTAGAGATTGAGCTTAACCTGACCCTAAACCCTTAATCTACACCCTAACCTTAACTTAAACCCTGACCTTACGCTAAACCTCAGCTTTAACTTAAACCCTAATATTAACCTAAACTCTAACCTTAATCTACACCCTCACCTTAACCTAAACCTTAACCTAAACACTAACCTTAACCTTAACTTAAACCATAATCTTAACCTTAACTTTAATCTTAACCTAAACCTTAACCTTAACCTAAACCATAACCTTAACTTTAACCTTAACTTTAATCTTAACCTAAAACTTAACCTTAACCTTAACCTTAAACTAAACCATAACCTTAACCTAAACCAGGGGTCGGCAACCCGGAGCCGCATGCGACTCTTTCATCCTTATACTGCGGCTCTGCATAGCTTGGGAAAATAAATTATAAGTATTTAATTGAAGTGTGTTTTATGTCTTAGTTATTTTTTTAATTAGTTTAAATTGGAAAATTGTAGTTTAAATTGGTAAATTATTGTAATGAAATATTAAAATAAAATAATATTTTATTATTTTTTATCGCTCAAAATAAGCGTCACACTCACGGAACTATGTTAAAAACAAACAGTGCTTACACCTTACACACACAGCTCACAGTCCTGCATAAAGACACAGCCCCGATTTGCAGACACTGTGCAAAGGTTCAGGAGCAGGAGGATCTGTAGCACATGGATTTCATAAACCAATGATCCCCAACCACCAGGCTGGGGACCAGCTCCGGTCCGTTACGCATTTGCTACCAGGCCACACACACAAAAAAAATTATCAGCGACGGCATCTTCTCCGACGTAACTTTGGCCCATCCCTCATGACACGCTAATAAGCTTGTCCGTAGATATATAAAGAAAATCCTGAGAGGAAATCTCAACAGAAATCCATTTGATATAACGGCGAATATATTATATCTGTGCTAGATCTCCTCTTGTCCTCCGTGATGACATATCATGTATAATGCATCAGACACGTCACTCAAAAGTAGAACCACAAGCTAGTGAAAGTTAGACAAAAACAGAAGTCTTTGGAGAGCTTTTTTGCAAAGGGGAAAAGGCCAACTGAGGACCCAGGAGAGGAGCCTAAGACCTCCAAGAAAAAGACAGATCAATTTAATAGACAACACCAGGAGTCCTACTTAAAAATATGGGTTTGTCGCTACACGTGACTCTCACTCGCCGAGTCCGCTCTGCACAATATGCTGGAAAAAGCGAACGAGGCAATGAAACCTACAAAACTACTTTGGCACATGAAGACTAAGCACCCTGGATTAAAAAATAAGTCTTTAGAGAGTTTTTTTCAAAGAAATTACAGAGCAGACTGGACATAAACACACTGCAGGTGTCATTGTCTCCCATCAATCCTGATGGGACCACCTTATCACAAAGAAACAAGTGCAGGGCTCCCACTGAGTATGGTGAGGTGTATTTTTTATGCACTGAACTTATTTTTGCCATATTTATCTGTAGCGCATAGAAGGCCAGTCTGTGAAAATAAAACCTACATTACTCTTTGGGAGTTAAAGGTTGCCGACCCCTGACCTAAACCCTAACCGTAACCATAACCATAATCGTAACCTTAACCTATTTAAGCCCAGATCTGAACTTTAAATCATGTTGTTGATATAATAATAAAGGACATGGGGACCACTCATTTGTCCCCATAAGGGAGGCAGGTTCTGTGCCTGTACAGCCAAACCACACACTTTGACAACTTGTCGGTCTTGAACCATATCAAGTGTCACTAATTTAGGCTGGACCTGACTGACATTAGTCAGATTAACCAATCAAAGAAATGCATAGTCATAAAAAAAGAAACTAAGTAATAACACAGAGGACTGAGACAGCGCATATTTTTGCAGAATCAATAACTGAAGCACCAAACTCTTATGTGAATAGTACGCGGATAGTAAGAGGAGATGTGTTCTGCATTTGCTACAAAGTAGTGGCTGTGGTTAAACCATCGCAAGTTGGGACTGTTGTTTAATGCCCTTTATAGTCTAGCTCCAGACCCTTCTACATTCAGACATAATGTAGAGCGATTTGGCTGGTCATCAGACATTCTTCTCTCTGAACATTTGCTTCTCTTTGTTACTTTATGCATGTATGGACATTGGACAGTGGATAGTGGACATCCTTCTCTCAGCACACCCTCCTCTCTGTTGGATCACATACCTGATGCTGTCTGTGTCCTTGACGCACAAAGCCGTTTGCTCAGGTTGATCTGTTCCACAGTGTACAGAGCTGAGACAAAGGCCCCATCAGCACGTGCTCCTCTATAGACACATCTGAAAGGCTTTTGTGTGGAGCATACATACTTCTCACTCTCTCACGTGAAGCCTATTCTATGAGGGATTATAAAGGAGAACAATGAGGAGGACAGCCTCAGGTTACAATACGGACGAGCCAATCATGTTCAACAAGACAAACTTTCACAACTAAATATTTGTCCAGCAATTTACTTTGGCACGCAGAGACACAGGTGGAAACTTCAGTGATGTGAGAGAATGATATAAAAGACACTGGCAGTGATGAAGAAGAGGAGGAGATGGAGAGGCTGACGAGGCTGGTGATTTTGTTGATTTTAAGAAATGTCAAGACTGAACAAAAATGTCACCTTTCCTGTATGAATGATGCTCATCTACATCCGGACTAAAATGTGAAAATTATGAAAATTATAGTTGCAAAAATGCCCTGATCTGAGCGCTTTTCCAGACATTTAAAGTCACTTCATGGATCATTATTTATTTACTTCATACTCTGTGGTGGTAAATTAATACTGCAGTCACAGCTGCCCCACTGTGGCACTTATTGTTCACTCTTCCATCGACTGTAAGTACTAACCAGGCCCATTTTTTTTTTTTTTTTTTTTTTTTTTTTTTGGAATGAGGTGGACCAAAGCCGTCCTCTGGCTCTAACCTGGCACCTGGACCTGGTACCTTGTACCTGACCATGATACCTGACCAGCTTGTACCCTCCCTCTGCTCCAGTAGCTGGTGCTGTGGCCCACATTCCCAGAGGTCAGAGGCCTGGAACATTAGCACGGATTAGCGCAGATTAGCACAGATTAGCCACTGAGCACATATCTTCAGAGGGGAGTAGCAGGTGCAGGGATGGTTTTGCTTAATTCTGTAGTAATAGTATCTGGTTTGGAATAGCCAGAGTTTTGATTTAGTAGCATCTAAAACACCTAAAAAAAACAACAACACTATAATACTAATCTGGATTAAAGAAATAATTTCCACAAATATGAATAAATGGAAAGCAATTATAGTTTGTGTTAGTCCTAGTTAGGTGGATGGAATAGTTCAAAAATGTACAATAGTAAGACCAAATCATTATTTAAAGCTACCATCTGTAATTAGACTCGACCCAGTCATGTTGTATTCTCACATATTGTCAGTAGATGCTATGTATGTTACTGCTGTCTAATAGTGTGCCTGCTTTGGCCTGACAGAAGAAGACCAGAGAGAACCCAGGTGAGTCTGAACAAAGGCCAGGAGAAGTCATGAAGTCTTTCTCTGATAGTTTGGTCAGACACACTACCAATGCTAAGCTGCAGGTCATTCCCTACAGCTCTGGCAACTCTCATCCTGATCCTGCTTGAATAATACAGCGCATAGGGGTTCTAGGTTGAGGACCTTCTACAGTTTATCTTCCCTATAATACTTTGGCCCTGTCCCAATTCGCTAAATGCATACCCTTCGAAGTATCGTTCAAAGTACCCAGCCGAAAATGTGTACTCCTCAGTGTAGCCACCACTTTGCCGAAATGGGACAGGCCTACACGACGAACCATACTTCCACCGCTGACTCTGTGCGTATTACGTACGTTAGTTTTAGTTCTTTATTATTTAATAAAAGAAGAGTTAAGGTGCCGTTGTTGCAGCCATTTATTTCTGTTTAGACTGAATGAAGTAAGAATTCATATTCACTCTTTGAATATCAATAGGCAAATATATATATATATATATGTATATATATATATATATATATATATATATATATATATATATATATATATATATATATATATATATATATATATATATATATATATATATATATATATATATATATATACACAAATAATAAATAATAAATCTAAAAATAATTAAGCATATATACAAATATATATGCTTAAAGGTGTTTTTTTCCCAATTGTAGCTTCTACATAATTTCAACATAATATACCTTGTTAAAATGTAATAACATTCATACAGTCAGTCTATAAATGAGAGAAAACGTATTAGTTGTACATAAAGTGGGATATTGCAATTTCACGGTTCTGTATTTTGGCCAGGTTTAATTTGATCTCTTTTAAAAACACTTTAATACCAGTAGAGGGCGCTGTTTACCTTCTATGCCGTGCCAGTTCATTTAATTTTGTCATCTTAAGGTATTTTCTAGCAGTGCAACACTACATCAAACTGATATCTTGATTTACCATTGCACACACACATTGGAGGACCCTATAAATAAAAGCTGTCACATGCACATCTCAAGAGTCCGTTGTTTCATTGTTCACTTTACCAGTGTGGAACTCATTAAAAGTTTCTGACTTCATGTTTCAGTCTCTTGGTCCTCTTTTTACACCAGAAAACAAACATCCTTACGTTATTCTTATTATTGCAGTAATAATTTCTAATGATAATAATGTTTTCTTCTTCTCCTTACTGTCATAACTGCACATCCCTATATTCGATGTAACTTTTGTTTCCCCAAACCAGCCCAGAAGAATGTACTGCGAAATACACCTGAGTGTGCCAGAGCTGGAAAGGTTTTTAATCATCAAACACACAGCCTGCACAGATCTTTATTCAGATTTTACAGTTTCATGTCGCACCGCTGTAGGTGACGTAAACCAGTATGAACATTTGAACGTGTATTGCGTCGCGGACGAACATTTTCTTCTCTTTTTTGCGTAGGCACGGTGCATGATGGGATATAGCAGTGCACAAATTGTTGATTTCCATGGAAACGTAGGGGACATTTTCATCCGCACTCATCGGGTGCATTGAAATGGAACAGCACTTGTCGTGCTGGAAATTATGTAATGCCCTTCGATGCACACTTCGAACGGTGATTTTAAGGGCATTTTGGTGAACTGGGACATGGCCCATGTGTCCTGGAGTCTCTTCCCTGCTGTGGAGATGAAGAAACAGCAAATTAACCTCTGGCAGTGACATGTATTGAGGCCATCTTAGAGGAGCTGAATGGTCTGTACGCACTACCAGTATTGATTATGCGTCCACCCAAACCTGAAAAATGGATATATTGTCTTAAGAAGGAAGCAAAATGTCCTCCATTTTGTCTTTAGGGGGTCTCATTGTTTCCCTTCTAGTGTACTCATTTTTTTGAGAGTAGAGACATGATGGCACCGTGGTTAAGGTGGAAAAACAGATTTTCTCAGTAGTCCTGAGATTTTTTAGATTTTTTTTTTCCTTTTTTCCCTCATAAGCAGCCATATTTATTTTGATACGGTCAGTCAGCCAAAGTGGCTCTGGGCGTTGGGCAGGTGACAAGTAACCTGTCATCATACAAAGCAGAGCAGTTAGAGAGCTATATGTGTTACAAGTTCAAGGTTTTGATCAACAACTACAAATACTTTTACTAATTTATTCATGACGAGGTTCCTGGGCCCATGGTTTGAGAAAAAGCAAATCAGAGGTTATTTTTAAGTCACTGATTAAGTCGGACAAGTGCAAAGAGGGGCTGACGTCCAAAGTACGTCCCTTGGGCGCTGACTAATGTGGATGGCTGTATTAATAAATGATAGTGAAATAGTACTAATTGTAAATAAAAATATGTTCAAAGACCAGACAACAGTTAAATAATGATAAATTTGATAAATTTGTTTGGGCACTGTCTGCATGATTGCAACTATAGAAATGTCATTATTTTCTCACATATCAGCATCTATCTAAGAGATTATCATTTGTGCTTGTTGTACAGAAATATCACATGTTGAACATTTTACTGCTCACATTATAATTGTGTTGAACAATTGTGAAGTTTCAGACATGCTTTTGAACATAGTAGTGGTTGTTCCAAAAAAACACCACTCACCCACTTGAATTGTTACAAATATTTGATATCCCTTACCGTGATTGCTTGTGCGTCTTCTGACGTTCCATTTAAGCAAATCAGAGCATGATCATTTCTAGTTCATGTAGCTTGTATCTTGTTTTGTTTCCTCAAACTCTGTGCTTGTCTCGTCTGCATTCTTTTTGATAATCAGAATCAGAATCACTTTTTATTGATAAGCTGTTCATTGATGTAAATGCTGCCCTTTAGCTTACATGCCTAGTGCAGTAGATCGGCTTTGCACTTTTTGTTCACAAAGCAAACTACTATCACTGGTTTTCCACAGCTGAGCTTTCGGGGAAGCAAGTAACAGGCAGATATCTCCTTTGTGTCGATCTTATATATTCTTAACTTTCTCTTGTTTAGCTTATCCTCCAACACGTCCCATACTGCTGCTCCCAGTATGCCAGATGCAGACACTTGTTTAGTATGTTTGTATAAACTGCTAATACAACATATTTAAATCACAGAAAAATTGGCGAAAAACAACTTATTAAGTTGTTAAATAAGTTTCACTATCTATTTTGATGCTCTGAGTCCCCCCGCTCCTCACTCCCCCTTCAAAATCCTATCAAAATCAGCGTGCACCCCAATAATGAAACTATTGCACATCGCATCTGGTTTGTGAAGTTGTAGTGTATTATTTTGTATCATGCTCTTGTATATTTGTGAGAGTGTGACTGGGTGAGGTTGTGTGAGGGTGGAAGGGTGAGGTTCTGACAGACTGAAGTCCTGACAGGGTGAGGTTGTGACAGGGTGAGGCTGTGACAGGGTGAGGTTGTGAGTGGATGCGGTTGTGAGAAGCTGGGGTTGTCAGAGGGTGAGCTTGTGAGAGGGTGAGCTTGTGAGTTTGTGACAGGGTGAGGTTGTGACAGTGTGAGGTGAGAGGGTGATGTTGTGACAAAGTGAGGTTGCGAGTGAGGTTATGACATGGTGAGATTGTGACACAGTGAGGTTGTGACAGGGTGAGGTTGTTTGTAGGTGAGGTTGTGAGAGGGTGACAGGGTGAGGTTGTGAGAAAGTGAGGTTATGACAGGGTGAGGTTGTGATGCTTAGTTGTACAGCTGATGTTGTGTTCAAGGACATGTGGAGAAAACACCGGTAAGCTCAGTTCTAATCCTACTGATTGTATACTACTGACTGAATAAATGAAGATACCACAACTTATCTTAAAGTGGAACTAAATACTAAATTCAGTTTTGGCTACTAAACTGTGTATATGGCATCTTAATAGCAATATCTACTGTTCCTAGTCATTTTGAACAACTTTAGTGTAAACTAGGTACAGGGCTGGAATGGCCTCTTGGAGCCCTGGAAGGTTTCCTGATACTCAATGCTGATCCTGATACTATGGTATTATGATGATGATGATAATAAAACTTTCTTTTTTTCTTTAGACAAAAGAATGTGATTTTCAAATCATAGAATGCTATTTTCATTAAATTTTTCGTTTGTGCTCCCATGTGGACTTACAATATTGTCTGTGTACACAAAAATATTGAGATGTGATTTTTATATCAGTACCATTCACTTCTCACATTCCAATATGGTCGCTCTTGTGTGAATGCAACGTGGCATCTCTGATTGACCCTCAGGGTAATTAACTTCAGTAAAACCTGATCTGTGTGACCTCTGACCCCCGGGGCCATGCAGATCATTTTAGATTAGCCTCCATCTGGAATCAGCGCATACCCATCCACATACTACACTCTGAGAGGAGTATTGGGAACTACATGTTATTTATCAATAATTAAATGAAGAAACAGGTATAATAAGGAAGGGCATTTGCAGTAATCATTGAGCAAATACGGTGAGCAAAATCATTTCAGCAAATGTATGAAATGATTTAAAAAATAAATAAATTCCATGAAAACACCCATAGTTGAATAAATGCTAGCAAGTTCTGTCTAATGCCATTCTTAAGAAAGTGAATTCTCCATGGAAACAGGAAGTAAATCTATGGGTTTATATATATATATATATATATATATATATATATATATATATATATATATATAGATATATATATATATATATATATATATATATATATATATATATATACACACATATATATATATATACATACATACATATATATACCTATATATATATATATATATATATATATATATATATATATATATATATATATATATATATATATATAGATATATATATATATACATATATATATATATATATATATATATATATATATATATATATCATGGCATCACAACTATGCAACGTATTTTACTTATCGAATGTTACATTTTGGGGAGAGCAAACAAAGTGACTACTTATAAGAGGTTGGTGCGTGTTTTCATGAGTATGTATAGAGTCCAGTGTAAGTGGATCAGACTCCAACCGAGGTTATTTAGCAAGGCCCTTCACCTACATCCATATTACTCAAGCTCCTACTTACTCAAAATTAGTACTCCAGTAAGAGTGATTTAAAGAGTAACTGCCTGGATGTAACAACTGATTTATAATTTGAAGTTAATGTAACTTGAAGGTCAAAACATTAAATAATGCCCAAAATCTGGTATTTGCAAAGGATAGACACAAAAATGAAAAAAATTAGACAAACTAACTCATATCTGAAGGAGCAGTGTAAGAAACATGTTCAAGAATGTTCAAATAATATTTTTCATTTCATATCACATAAAGCTTTTGTCACTTGTAGACTTACTCACAGTGGGAAGAGTAACAAACACTTTTAAATAAGGGTACTGTTACTTCAATAAAAATGTTATTCAAGTAGGAACAGAAGCATGCTGCTGAAGTACAATTTCTTTAAAAAGTTACTCAAGTAAATGTAACTGAATAATTGAAACTGAGTACAACCATCTCTGGCTGCAGTTTTGATTTTGATAACATAATGTCCTCTGCAAATAACACTTTTTTTAGTGGGAAGTCTTGTATCTGTGATTTAGACAACATTTTCTGAAATGTACCTGTGTCAGATGCCCTCTCTCTGTGTCAGATTCCCTCCCTGTCTCCATGAGGTCTTAATCTATGTAAAAGCTGCTAACTCTGCAGCACACACACACACGCACACACACACACGCACACACACACACACACACACACACACACACACACACACACACACACACACACACACACACACACACACACACACACACACACACACACACACACACACCATTTACCATTATAAATGTTATATAAATAAAAAATGGTAAATGGTCATGGTCACATTTTTATATAGCATTTCCACTTTCAAGGCTCTCGGACCACTTTACATCAATGAACCACTCACCCATTCACCATTCATACACCTGTGTACACAGACGATGGAGGTAGGGAAGGTTAAGTGTCTTGCCCAAGGACACAACAACAGCATTGATATGTGGGAGCTGGGATCACACTGCCAACCTGTGGGTGCGTGGATTTGCCCGCTCAACCAGTGATGTTCATGTTGAGAGCAGGATTCCTGCCGCCAACCTTCATATCAGTAGATCTGACACTCTACCAGCTGAGTTTTGTTGATGATGATTTTTTTTTCCTTCTGTATCTGACACTGTGACTGTATTTTTTTTAATTTAGATTTTATGTTTTTGAAACAACCACATGTTATGTATTGAGCAGTGGATGAAGATAGGGGTGTAGGTAAAAGCAGACATTTTCTGACCATTCAAGCATCAAATACAGGACAATACAGGATTGCGCAAATATTTATGAATCAATCCAAGTACAGCTAAGAGAAGACAGTTCTGCATATGACAGGTTTAACTACCTAGATAAAGTTTAAAATGTCAGAAAAATGCCTTACTTCTGCATAAATTGTCTATGCATTTTGGACAGATATTTTTTTTATTTTATTTCAGTGCTACTTCTTGTATAACTGATATAAAACTTTGATAAATATTTAGCACAGGTACTATCCCACCAAACCATGTCAGAATTAGAAAAACAAGAAAAACTGTTGCGTGCACCTTAAGCAGTCTGAACACATGATGGAATTTAAAAACACAGTGGAGAACGTTGTGTTTTACAACATGACATCACAAGATGGTTTTCTGAAATACAGCTGTTAGTAAACAAATCTCCTCTGCAGCAGCAGAACTACCTGCTTCCTTGGCCTCTCTATGTCCTCTTCTTCACCAGCAGTGTTCAGGCCCAAGAGAAATAATCTGGTGACACTTTATAATAAATTCAAAGTAAGTAAATAACCTTAGTCATGAACAAAGACTTAATAGACCTTTACTATAGACTGTATAAACAAGTGGAGTAAAGGAGTGTGACGTGACCCATACCGTTCGGCTCCAGTCAAATGAAGCCCATCGAGGCTAGCAGTTATAGGGTGAATTTGGAGCCAACTTCCATATTTGGAACTCCAACTGCAAATATCATAGCGACCAAAGAACCAATCTGGAGCAGGGCTGTTGCTGTTCTCACCCTTTCTCGTCCACTCCGCTGGTTTACCAGGGAGCGAGCACTTAGCAATGCTGTCAATCATACCTGTTGCTAATGCTAGCAGGAACAACCTTGGGAAAAGAAGCCTTCTAATTTGTCTGTTATTAATGTTCATATCTTGAGTTATGGACACGATAGCGAACTAAATATACCAGAATCATGAAGAATGTGTTAATACTGACATTTTAGACCCAAAGGACAAGGCTCACTGCAGCAGTTACAGAGAAAAAAGAGTGACAATTTTTCAAACTAAAATTAATTGGAGATGATGGAGCTGGAAGTGTAAGTAGCAGGTCAGTTATGTCCATTTATATATAAAGTGTATATATGGCCTCTACCCAGTTTTTTCCCTATGTATTTGAGCAAAATGTGTTTTGCCCCAGTACAGATATATTGTATTAGCAGCTCTTGAGGTCAAAATTTGTCTGCTGTGTACTGTTGGCATCTAATTGTTAAGCATTTCATTGCCTGATAATCAGGAATTGCATGTTAGCATGCTAGTGATTTACCATCACTTCAAAACAAATTATTCATCTTGAGCATCCAGTAATTAGGATGCTCGTAATGCATAAGGTAAGTGAGGAAAAACTTTGGACCACTGCAAACCATTAGCAAGTTTATAAGACGTTAAAAATCAAGTACAGCCCATGCATGTTTGAGTATTTTAGCAATCTCTCCCGGGTCCTATTCGAACCCTCCTTACAGTTAGCTGTAAGATACTGTCCAGTGCTCTGCACACAAGCGTATGTCATCCATGCTTCCCACATGCACACACAATTCTCCATAAATGTACAAAAACATGATACAAAACAATACTATACAACTGATGCGTTGCGCAGTAGTTTCATCAGTGGGATGCACGCTGATTGTGCTTGCTCTGAAGGAGGAGCAAAGTGAGGGGAGACTCAGAGCGTCAAAAATGAAAGTGAAACTATATCAATTTCAGTACAATAAAAGGTAACACGGTGATTTAAATGTGTTATGTGTTAGCAGTTAATACTCCATAGAAGTAAAACACCCCCGCTTTAAGTTGTAGATAATTACATATAGTGGTACCAACAATTCCACCATTCTCTCTATTTATCGCGATCTTGATGGGTGGGGAGTGTGATGCTCAATGGTACAAGAGATTTATTTTTCTTTATTTCACCATTCATTTAATAAAATGAATGGTGAAAATAAATTAAATACATTTTTATTTGTCCACTATTGGGGCTGCAAGATGAATCGCAATTAAATCAAAATCACTATTTGAATGGGCGTGATTATCAGGTTGCAGTCTCTGAAGTGCCATAACTTCGTCTACAAACAAAAACAATTCTTATTCTGCATTAAAACTGTTAACCCTGTACAAACATGTTGTGATGCTTGTATTAGTCTGTTCAGATGTCAGTCTTTTTGTCAATTCGTCTGGACAAGTTGAAAATTTGAACATTGAATGGAATCCTATAGTTAAAACCTAAATTAAAATCAGATGCTTGTCAGAAAAACTGCAATAACATATTTTCCCCAAATAGTTCACACTGTGATCCACTATTTAATCTCTGGCCAAACAAAAAAGCTTAAAAGTTTAAAATATTAGGAAAATAATTACTTTTCAATAAATCCCCATGTGAAATCTGAATTTACCATTGTTATTCTGTGTGTTATATTCTTGTATTTTTCCAAGGATTTGTTTTACACACACACACGTACTGAGTGTATATATATGCGTGTGTGTGTGTGTATATATATATGTATATATATAGGTATATATATATTATATATATATATATATATATATATATATATATATATATATATATATATATATATATATATATATATATATATATATATATATATATATATTCTCTTGTATTCTTTTTCCCCAATCCCCATGTGTAATTGAATTTACCATTGTTATTCTGTGTTATATTCTTGTATTTTTTACACACACACACACACACCACACACACACACACACATATATATATATATATATATATATATATATATATATATATATATATATATATATATATATATATATATATAATATATTGAATTTGGAATTTGAGAGGAAATAAAGGAACATTATTTCATGTTAATGTTGCCAAAGACCAATTGACAATGAGTTAATACATCGCTCCTGCAAAGCCAATTTCAGAACTGAAAGATTAATTTGATACAAGTTGAAGTGACTTTTCATTTTGACCCCACCAAAGTGTTTTAATTTTTTAAATGTTTTATTATTTGTACAAGAGCAGTAATATGCTCCAAGATGTGTGAGCTTGAGCGCTGTGTGTGTCTGTGTGTGTCTGACACTGACCTGACACTCACAATTTCCTCTGTCTCTTTCACATAATCTGCAGGCTTTAAACATGCGCTCCAAAGCACGGAGGAATTATGGGGCCTAAAAGGATCCTCCAAACATCAGTGAATTATGCTCCAACGCACAGACACACCGTGCGCCTGGCACAAGACCTTGGGCGCGTGCCTACCTGCTTGAACTGCTCCTCGTAGGTCCACTCGTGGCTGGCGTTCTGCGGGGACTCCGGGCGCATGGAGCGGGCCGGCGGGACTCTGCTGATGAGCGGCCCGCGGCTTATGCTCTGCGGCGAGAAGCGCTCTTCCTCCTCTTCCAGCGGTTCGTCCTCCTCCGAGTCTTCCACGTCCCGCTCCTCGCTGCTGGCTCTAGAGTCTACCCGCAGCTCCAGGGCCAGCCCCGGTGTCAGTCCCGCGGTCAGCCCCGGCGTGAGCCCCGGGCTGAAGCGCACTGCCGCCTGGTAGTGCCGCAGCAGTGCCTGGTGTTGGAGCTGACTCTGGAGCTCCTTCTCCGCCTGCCGCAGCCGCGCCGCCTGCTGCCGCTGCAGGTTCTCCATCACCGCCTCTAGCCGCATGCCCCCGGGCAGAGGGCCGGGGCCAGGGCCGGGGCCAGAGCCGGGGCCAGAGCCGGGGCCAGAACCGGGCCCCGGACCGGAGGGCGCGCTGTGGGCCACCGCTGAGCTCTGGACTGGGACCGACGACAGGATGCTGTCGTTGGAGAAGCTTCCGGGCTGCGGACAGAGTGAACAGTCAGACCGGTGTGTGCTTCAATGATAGTTTCACAAAGATTACTTCATTTTAACTTTTTACATCTTCAATGACCTAAAGTTGCGCTTAGCCCTAGTCACTGATGTACACAAAGTTGTGTTATTTTTTTTTTCTGTCATGACATCAGATAAGTGCACTGATCAACCAAAAGTGACGCGTATATAGCGAAAACCCGTCAAACTCACACGAGAGGAAAATAACACTTTTTAAACTGTTGCGATAAGCGCGGACAGGAGAGCCGCAGCGGGGTTACCGCTGCGTCCCAGAACTTACCGTTAGCGCAGCTAAATACACCGATCTACTGCTACAGCGGAAACCCCCTCAAGGAACAGGACGCGCGGACAGAGCGTGCGGAGGAGCTCTTACCAAAGCAGAGTTGGCCACGCTGGTGTTATCGACCATACTGTTGTTGGCTTAGTCCCGGGATGGTCCTCGGTTAGTTCCAGGGGAGGGCGGGGAACTCAGTCTTCTTTCACGTCCGCAGATCTCTGTGGGACCCTGTTGGTCCGATCTGGCGTGTGGTGCGCGCGAGACTGTCTCGATCTGGTTTTGGCAACAAGTGTCAGCGTGGAGAAACCCGAGGCTCCGCTCGCCACCACGTCACCACGTGCGTGTGACGGCACCAATTCAGAGGCACGCGGGAGTTTTACGGGCAGACTTCATTCATCTCTGCCTATGCGTGCGAGCGATGCCATTCAAGTTTAGAGAGAATTGTGGGAGGGAAATATAAAAATGCAGTAAAGCCATAATTCACCCTATGGTTAGCTATGGGTCTTATGTAAATGTTTTTTTGTTGTTGATGTCCATAACTACGACCCAGTTTGTCTAGGGTCAGGGAGGTAAAATTAAGAAGTAATTTAATTGTCTCAGCTCCTTCTTTACCACAACAGTCCAATACAGTGACAGTATCACTGCAGACACTTCCACCAATCTGCCTATCAATCTCACGCTCTATCCTTCCTCCACTTATGAACAAGACCCTGAGATATTTGAATTTCTCCACTTGAGGCAAGGACTCACCACCACTTGCTGGAGAGAGGAAGCCAGCTTTTTCCGGTCGAGAACCATGACCTCGGATTTGGAGGAGCTGATTCTCATCAAAGCCACTTCACACTTAGCTGCAATCCATCAGGACAAAATAATCTGCAAACAGCAGAGATGAGATCCTGTGGCTCCCAAACCTCTCGCCCCTGGCTGCACCTAGAAATTCTGTCCATAAAAAACAATGAACAGAACCAGGGCAGCCCTGGCAGAATCTGACATGCACTGGAAACAGGTCTGACTTACTGCCGGCAATGCAAACACAGCTCCTGCTCCGGTCATACAGGGACCGAACAGCCCTTAGCAAAGGGCCCCTGACCCCATACTCCCAGAGCACCCCCCAAAGGACACCACAAGGGATACGGTTGAATGCCCTCTGCAGGTCTACAAAACACATGTGTAATTTTACAATGGTATGACAAAATCTTTACAAACAAACACAGAGTCAGTGCTGACATAGTCAGTGTCTCGGAAACACAAAGTCACAGTAGTGACAGAAAAAGAGAGACACATTTGCAGAACTACAAACAAGTGTAGTCACTTAGTGACATGACAGACAAGAGACACGGTTTGGTTTCATCATGAATAAAGCTCACAGTGTTCACAGAGCACAGGATCAGGACAGACCGTGGTGTCTAGGAGCCCTCCTAAGACATGTCGCTCATGAAATCCCTTTTCCACCTGTTTGAAAGGGTGTTTCATCAGAGAAGTTCCGTGTTGAGCACAGAGTAAAATGAGCCTGAAACTCACAGAAGTTTCTTTGAACTTGTTTTAAATTAATTGTCTTTAGATTTTAGATTTTAAAGTGCCAGTATCAAAGCTGAAATTGAGTTGATTTAAACTTAAAAGGACGCTCTCTGATCTGAATCATCACTACCTAAACCCCCGCACCGCCAATCATTAATCAGTGCTAGTGCAGCTTTTAAAACTCAGTAAGTGAATTCTGGAGGTTCTGAGTTTTCACATGAGACATGGCCTGTCCATATACTGAGAATGAGAAAAATTTTGTATGTGGACTCTATCTGCAGGTTAAGGCACTGGCAACACAAGTTCAATTGTGATTCTAATAAACTAAGGTTGCAGGCCGCATACAGTTGCTTTAATTTAATCTTTAAAAGGATCCGTCCTGAGAGAAACACAGAGTCTGGCGTGTGGAGGAGTGAGAGTATGGGACAAAGCGGCCCCTTGTGGCAAAGCAAATACTGCTCTTACACTCCCCTGTCCTTACACAGGAGCCAAAAGAAATACACATGTATTTCAGTGTAATCATCACTCCTGTTGTACTATAAATATGTGCAGTGACAGAGAGGACACTGAACGTTGTGCCAGGTTTTGTTTCTTGTGCAAAAGTTTAGAAATTACACAGAAACCACAAATCAGGTCAAAACAACAGCATTTTGTTTTTTTGTTTTTTGTTTTTTTTTTAGTATAGTATTGCATGATGTTTATTCAAAATAATTTTATTTTGCAAACAAATATAAACAGGAACACTAGCCAACATCTGGTCAAAATATGAAATTCAAATCTGAATTCAAAAACTTCAGACATAATAAAAACAAAATACTTTTCACTAATAGTACAAATACATCTTCAATTATTATTGTTATGGCTTTACCTGAAATGTTCCACAGCATGGCATCAAACTTCCATCTTGCATTTATTCAATTACAGGAGTTTTTTTATCGCTCAAAATACATACATTTAAATACATATATTTTTACTCTTTGTATGTTTGCTTCCCCCTCTCCACAGATAGGGTGAGAAAGAGGGCGAGATAGCAGGGCAAAGGAGAGACAGGGGGACAGGGGTGACTTCCCGAAAGCCCACAATCATTTCCACTGTCTTCAGAACAGTGAACCGCAGGAATTCCAGTCAGAGTGAAACAGGACAGGAGAGTGTGAGACAGGATGCATGTATTGAGTGGAGGATATTTGTCCCCTGTGGAGAGCTCACCTCTGGAGCGGTCAGTCGATGGCTCCGTTACACTGACCACTCTGACTAATGATAACAAGCTCATTATGTGGTCACCCCCCACCCCCCTCCTCACACACATGCACACACACATGTACACACACATCTGTACTATTAAGTCCCTATACTATTAAATTCATATACTACACAAAATGGATTCTTGTGAGCTCTAAGCCATGTAATAATGCTATTACCTCATCAAAAACTATTACCTCACATCTTATATATATATATATATATATATATATATATATATATATATATATATATATATATATATATATATATATATATATATATATATATATATATATATACTGAAGATATATATATATATTATACTCATATACATATGTATGAATGTGGTGTGTATACTAATTAAGTCTGCCCCACAGCATCAGTTATACAGTCACTTCTACCACAGAGGGTACCTGTGAATGAACAATGCAAAGTGTTTGTGGTTGTCTGCCCCACAGCAATTCAAGTCAATTCAGTTTTATTTTTGTAGAGCCCAAAGTCACGACAATGCAGTAAAGCGCTTAGGGTTGTCTAAAGGTGCTATATAAATCCAATGTAATAGCATTAATACTTTTAGGTAAATTTCACCTTTAAAATATAAATCAGTCATTTAAAAAACTGGGACATTCACTAAATAAGTGGTGGCCTCACTGGACTCGGGTAGTGCGACCGGAGTCTGCAGTTCACTAGTGACCTCTGCTGGTGACACCTCTGCTAGTGACACGGCTAGTTATGCAGTAGTTACACAAACTGCCATTTTCAAAGGATCGACACAAAAGTGAGACAAACTAAATCATATCTGAAGGAGCAGTGCAAGAAACACAAATGTTCAAATCGTTTCATATTGTCGACATAAGCCACATACACACTTTTGCTGCTTCTGTGGACATGTAAGAAGCTGCACTGTTCCTGTAGAATCAGAATCAGAAGAAGTTTTATTGCCATTGTATATGGCCAAAGGGCACATACAGGAATAATGCAGCCTCATATTGGCCCCTGACATATTTTTGCGCTGTGTCTATGAAGTACCTGTACATAATGACCACCTGAACCAACCACGAAATAAAAGAATCAGTACACTAGCATGTGTGTATGCAAGCTGATTATATTACATGCTGATTACATCATCTTACTGTAAAACATATCAGAGATACACATCATATATTTAGCTCAAAAATACATTTATGGACCATGGCGTCACAAATATATGAGCCCAATGCAGTTTACTGAAATCACCACATGGGGGCGCACAGAACCAATGCAATGCTGAACGTTCAATTGTATGGTATTTAAATAGGTAACCCCAAAAGGCAAATTTACAGGTCAGCCCTACGGAGAGGCAACCCTGTTTAGCTGTCTCCTGCCTTGTCTTGCTAACTTCAGTTATTTCGTAGTGAATATATCTGTCAGTGTCTCTTTCTGGTGCTATTGATACTTTGTAGCTGATGTCATCAACTTTCTGTGAGGGTGTGATGCTAACTGTAAGCACTGTTCTGTCTGAGGCTTGTTAGATTTTAAGGTGAGTTTTGGTTTTCTTGAAACTACAACAGGTGAGCTGATTTGTGCTGTTAAACAAGTCCCTCTTAAATAACATTAGCTAGCATTAGCCAACAATTTTTCAGTTAGTCACTCTCACCTTTTTATTGAAAATCAAATGACTAAATGTGACAGTGAACACTCATATAGATCACAGGCTCCTAAAATGTGCTGTTTAAATCCATTTTGTATTTTTTGAGTTTGTTTTTACTTTTTTGCCTGTGTTTGCTAACATGTGCATTATGTCTTCATGGTAACCACTGAACATTCCACCCAGTGTTGCAGTGATGTCACTGCAATAGCAGTCTATCAATAGCAGGGACAGTGGAGCGAGAGGCCAACCAGGTGCTTGTGACCGGTGTTTTGTGCTGAATTGAGGAACCAGAGAAACCCTCTCACACCTGCTCCACTCTGCAGCATCAGCAGCTCCAGTCCTCCTTTCACACTTCTCTCTGTGCTTCAAGTCTAGGTTATATGGCCCTCACAGCAACTAGGCTAATGTAGAACTGGGATATTAGGTAACTCCTCAGTGTACCAGCTGGATTTGCCCCCTCTGCTGGTGGTCTGTATACATAACACAGCGCTTCATGTAAATGTACCTTTTTCCATTCAATTTTCAATTGCTGCAAGGACCTTTCTTTCTGTGCTGGATTATGGAGATATACTGTAATATACATGCTGACTTCACCCTCTACTTTGAAACCTTTAGATAAATTCTTTCACTCAGCCCTTTGTGTCATAGCACGTGATGAATTTAAAAACCATCACTGTACAATGGAAAATTGGGTTGGCAATATTACCTGTCAGATGAGAACAACACTGTATAAAATGTATAAGTATAATGTATAAGGGACTACTTCATACTGCCAGAATATCTCACTTGTTTGTTGAACATTGATACGAGAACATTTAATACAAGATCACATGATTATGTGAGTTGAAGGACTGGCCACACCAGAACTGAAATGGGGAAAAGGACTTTTGGCTGTTTTACGTCACAAAAATGGAATATATTTCAAGGACAGGCAAGACTTGATACTTTGTTGCCACAAATGCAATTTAATAATCTAGTGACAAACATTTATACTCACATTTGCAATATTTTTTTATGTTTTAAATGGACTTATATACTTATTTGTTTTGCTTGTTTTTTTGTTTGTATTTTTTCTGTATGGGAACCCATGAAAAAGAGAGTCTAAGTGCTCTCATTAGGCCTTTCGTGTACAAATATAGACCAAAAAAAAAAAAAGAAAAAAAGAAAATATAGAGCTCAACAGTGCCTGATTCCAGAAACAAATATCCCGTTGATTTTTACTGTAGACTTTCTGACAAAAAATAAAATAAAATAAATAAATAAATAAAATTTGAAAGCTTGCTCAGGGATAACCAGCTCTGTGACAACTAATGAGCGCAATAGCAAAGACGAAGTTCAAATCTGTCAAGTGGACAAATCGTTGTAGGAGTGAAGACGTTTCGTTGCTCATCCAAGCTGCTTTTTTAGTTCTGATCAGATTGCTGGTGGCCACTGCCTTATATCTATGTGCAGGAAGGGGCTAACTACACTGAAACTGTAAACAACTATTGTCTCCAGTTTCAGCTGAAACTAATCTATTCAGCCCTTAGTTTTAGTTGGATGAGCAGCAAAAACGTCTTCACTCCTACAACGATTTGTCCAGTTGATAGATTTGAACTTCGTCTTTGCTATGGATCAGACCTGGACGACTGAGGGTTTACACAGATATCTAATGAGCGCAATGTATAATATGTAAAATCTGTTGTTCTCTGAAACATTATAAACCACTGAGTTATTAAAGCATTTAGCCAAATCTTATGTTTTACATGTGGTTTTTGGACTTAAGACAGCCATACTTGCTCAATGTATACTTCTACAATTCATACTCTATAGATTTGAAGGTCATTGTTATTGCTATTAGTTTAAACATGCTCTTGATTACATTAGGTTTGGCCTCTCATGTTTTAGAATTAGAAATAATGCGGCTGCTCGTAGTTGTGGCCATAAGGTCTGCGGTGCTTGCTGCGGCAACAACCCGGAAGTAAGGGATGCTGTCAGGCTGAAGAAGGAGTCCTATCGAGCTTTGTTGGCTCATGGGAGTCCTAAGGCAGCTGACGAGTACCGGCAGGCCAAGCGGGCCACGACTCATGCGGTCACGGAGGTAAAAACTCTGTGTTGGGAGGAGTTCAGGGAGGCCATGGAGGAGGACTATAGAATGGCTTCAAAGAAATTCTGGTAAACCATCCGACACCTCGGGAAGGGGAAGTAGTGCGTCACGAATGCTGTTTACAGTGCAGGTGGAAAACTGTTGACCTCGACGGGGGATGTTGTCGGGCGGTGGAAGGAATGCTTTGAGGATCTCCTCAATCCACCTGTCACGTCTTCCGGGGAGGAAGCAGACACTGGGAAACCGGGGACGGACTCGTCCATCACCTGGGCTGAAGTCCCTCAGTGTGATACTTGTTGGGGCTTTGTACCCAATCTCTGGTTGGGGAGTTGATGTTAACTTCCATCTGACCTGGCATCCTGGCTCCCCCATGGCTGTAGCATTTGTATTGTACCTCATTAATCTCAAATTGTGACAGCGGTTGCCGTTAGTTGCTTAGCTTGGACTGCAGATTTTGAAATAACCATTTTTCCCATATCCTGTTCATGTAATCCCTCTGACTCCAGTCACTGGAGTAGTAGCATTCCAACAGAGCCTTGTTCTCGCATCCCATTTCCGTCTTGTTCCAGTAGCTCATTTCAGTGTGCTCTGGTTCCCCAACACCTGATGCAAACCTTGCTTGGCTGGGTGATGTTGGAGCCGGCATCTCGCAAGTTTCATTGACCAGAGAACACAGAGAGGTATGTCTGAACCAAGTGAACCTCAGGTACTCTGCTCCACTGCTGCTGTAAGAAAACAAAGCTGAGGTCAGCCACATGAGCAAAAATGTGCCCAAAAATATTCCCAAAAATGTGCCCAAAGACATATCCAAATATATGCCAAAATGTGGGATGCAGAGGGATGCTTGGCATAATGTGCTGAAGTTTGTGTACATTCTGTCCCAAAGCTTTTTAAGATGAAACTGTGCACTATTATTTTAGTCCAAGGCAATGAAGTAGCTGTATATATTTTGATTTGAGATTTTTTTTTTTTATCAGATTTGAATGGAGATCAACACACACTTTATACCCAAAACACCTTGCATCAAGAAGCTCACAGGTTTGATTCCAGGTAGTAATTGGGTGATGGGTGACATCAGAGTTTTTTATTCCAATCGGATACCCAGTAATATTGCAATACTATACTATACACTATAGCAATACTGATCTAATACTAGGTCTTTAGTCGTTTAGTTGATTAATCAGTCGAAAAAGTCTTAGTTGATAAAAATCTGTATTTGTCCACTAATCATTTTATTTAGATTACAAGGATTTGCATGGGACAACAGCAGGAAGGAGAATTGAATGAGTGAGTTAGCTGAAGATTTGGTTTTTCTTTGTTATTTCTATGTAAAAAGACAGATTAAACTCATGATCCACAAGTTGAATGTGTCTTTATATCAGTGACATTTGGTGAGGTTCATGGCTGGTGAGGCACTGATGTCATTACAATCAGATTTACAAACATATAAACCAGGTGTCAGGACATTTGGCCCCGGGTCAATTTCTCTCCCAGTGGCAAGAATAAAAAAGAATTTCAAAATAAAAGTTCCGAAGTCCGTATGAAATAGCTCTAATAGTATGAAATAAAAAGCAAGCTGGTTTTGTATTGTTTTTTATCCTTCTTCTGGTTCCCCAATTTTCTATAGATTGAAGTAATTAGATGTCTTACCATTTCGTACCACTCTGTTTAAAAAGAGCGAGTCTTTCGTCCCGTAGTCTGGAGAAAACCATTAAACTCCTTTAGTGTTGGTCTTTTGGTCCTTTAATTATAACCTCCTGGTTCGACCGAAAATCCAGTTTAGAAAACTGCTTGAGCTTTAAGATGTAATCTTCCTCCATTTAAAAAGTAGGGCCACACAAGAAGAAAAAAAAGTGAACAGATTGCTAAACTTGATTTGCTAACTCTAAATTGTAGCTTGCTGTCACTATTCTGCGGCCCCTATTCTGCGAGAATGGCAAGAATTCCTGGGCTCACAAGTGCCCTCTACTATGAGGCCAGGTAACTACGTGCCTCATCTGGCGCCTTTTCACAGTATTAAAGAGGCAGCGTCACTGCTGAGTTACAGCACAGTCGGTCCTGGTGAGGCACAAACGGCTGGTGCCTCTCTCCCTTTCAGTATTTCAAAAACATAAAAATTCTGTGATTTTGAATAAAAAAAATATAGAATTGCAAAGTTAAATAGAAAATAACTTTATAGTACAAATCATTGGATAAATGTAACCATTTCATTTATTTTTTCTCTGTGATGAGGCAGGTGAGGCCTGCCTCCCCTAACTGCACATCACTGCTTTATATAAATACATTGTTTCCTATTACTCTATGTAAATTGTTTTTGCATGACTTCCTATGCAGATGTAGTCTTAAGGGAGTGAGTACATAATAGATTTGAGAGCTTTTGCCACACCCCCTTTTTAGTTGATTAATCAATTTGCAGGACATGTCTTTGGATGACCATGAATTTCTTCACTTACAGCCTATTCGATATGATACCTTAATGATTAAATATATGTTCATATATGTGCAGTTTTTCTGTTTGTAAGCTTCTTTTTTGCCTCAAGTTAGTTGCTCATGAACCTGTAGGCCAGGATCTGAGATGATCTTCTGGTCTCCTGGTCCGGATAGGTTCTTCCAGAGACATTCAAGAACAGTGAAATCCAGAGCACATATTTCCTCGCCATAGCGCATCCACACTGGGCCGCTGATGATCCTGCACTTCCGCTGAGATCACACACAAATACAGAGCTAAAAATAAATGGGTTTGAACATGGTCTCATTCTGTCTGAGGCCTCTGTGAAGCATCCAGTCACAGTGTGGCTCTCTGCTGCAGCCTAATTATACTCATCACATTAACATGAAAACATTCACAAATCAATACACATTTAGAAGCACTATAGCTGTTTTTTACTGTCTTAAAAACTACCTATAACTATAAATCACACTTTTTTTCATAGTTTGGCTGGGGGTGCAAGTTATACTTGACTTATATAATTTTAAGTCGCATCTGAGTACATAATTTGACATCTTTGTTACTGTCACAGTGACAAGCGCACAAGGACACTCTACTACTACAATTTTTGAATTCAACATTATGGTAATTTAAAAGAGATCTGAGAAAGACTGAAGTTTTTTTTTCATGCCCCCTTAAAGAAAATTGTATTCTGCTGAGTCTGAAGAAGAAGCGGAAAGCAAAAAGTGGAACTTCCTCCAGAGTTGGCGGAATTGTTCAGAAGCGACATCAAGGATGAAGAATTCAATGGATTTAGTAATTTGCAGTAAGATTGAGAGTAAACTTGTTAGCTTGTTTTTATGCTTAAGTTATCTGATTAACTGTTAATATCTTACGTAAACGTACCAGACACATATTCAGTCGCTGTCTATGCTTCATATAGCTGAATAAATATAAATATGTTACGTTATGCTATAAGTGCTGCGCTGCTATTCAGCCGGTTGTTCTCCATTTTATTATTATAACTTGTCTTTAAAGGTAAAATGTCTGTTCTTGGTCTCGGGTTTTGCAAAATAAATGTGCGACTTCTAGTCCAGTGCAACTTATATATGTTTTTTTCTTCATTATTATGCATTTTTTGACTGGTGCAAACTTATAGTCCGGAAAGTACAGTAGCTAATTTTAAAAGGTTTGCACTGGTCCAAAGTTATGAAGTTATAAGTGCTTTTCACAACATCTAAAGATCAGAGCAGAGTTTGCCATCACAGTAATGCTAACAATCACTAGCATGCGAACATGCAAACATTCCTGATTCTCCAACTATGAAACGCTTTATAATGACATCCAGAAAGCACACAATGAACTTATTTTGACCTCAAGTTACATGATTGTCATTATGTTATGTTTTTGCCTAAGATTTTAAGGCATTTTATACAGAAGAAATGCACCAATTTGATCATATTTGGGACATAAAAATCAGAAAAGTGGAAAGAGAGAAAGATTTAATTTCCTTGGTTTATTTTTATTTTTACTTATTAGTTAACAAATTATTATTATTATTATTATTATTATTATTATTATTATTATTATTATTATTATTATTATATATTATTATTATAACAATAATAATGTCCCTCTCAAATACCACATTGAAACTAGCCAATGTGGGTGAAGTGTCTTGCCTATGACAGAACTTGGCCAAAGCGGGAATCGCTCCACTGACCTTCAAGTTGGGGGATCACTGCTCTAACCACTGAGATTGTGGCACTGACTGTGTATCAAAATCTTGCTCAGTACAAGATTGCTAAGTTTGGTGTATGTAGGTGCTACATTAAGAGATGATCCTTATGTCCCTATTGATACTCTGCAGCTGATGTCATCAACATCCCCTGGGGGTGTGATGCAAACTGTAGGCGCTGATCTGTCTGAAGTTCTGTTACTCAAATTAGACTTTTGTCTTAGTTTGAATTTAACACAATTTGACCATGAATAACTGACTTAGATGAAACTACAACAGGTAAGCTGATTTGTGCTGTCAAACAAGCCTCTCTCATAAAAGTCACAAGCTAGCTAGCATTGGCGAGAGTTTTCAGTTTTCTTGACCTTTAAATCCAATTTGACAATTTGGTGTTTGCTAACGTGTGCACTGTGTAACTGTCGAATATTCCACCATAGATATACATGTAGAATAAAATCAGATTTTTTCAAAGGATCGACACACCAAATCAGAAAAACAAAATCATATCTGAAAAAACACAAATCATTTCATATTGTGAAGATAAAGCTTTTGTCACTTGTAGATTTACAGTGGGCAGAGTAACCACAGCTTTTACTCAAGTAAGAGTATTGTTACATTGTCAACACCTGCAGCCAAAAATGAATCAGTACTAGTGCAGCCTCTGCAGCTCAGTGTGTGAATTCTGGAGGTTCTGAACTTTCACATGAGGTGTGAAATATAGTGTGTGCATATAGTGAGAATGAAAAAAAACCTTGTATGTGTCCCCTATCTGCAGGTTAAGGCACTGGCAACACAGGTTCAGTTGTGATTGTAGTTATCAGGATTTCAGTTGTTTTCCCAGTGTGTTCTTGTGCTGTACTCCCTCTTCCTTCTGTGTATGTGTGCCTGGAGCAGGGTGGAGTCTAGCACCACCCTCACCAAGGTTACTTGCAGCCCATCACCAATTAAGTTTCAACCTCTGGACTACAAAGCCCTTGCTCATTTCTCCTCAAGCGGCCAGATTGTTAGTTTATCCTCCCGTGCAGGGCCTGCCCAGCCAATAAGCAGACTAAGCAGCTGCTTAGGGTCCCGAGGCCACCAGAGGGCCCCCAAAAGCCCATACATTTATGAAAATAACATATCAAGTTTTATTGGACACAGGGCTTGTGTGTTTACAGCAGCCTAAACATTTGTTTTATATCTATAGTAGCAAAATATCTACTGCTGCTACATTTGTTTTTGAGCCAGGCATAGGTGAGGGCAGCTATGTGTTTATACCAGTGCAAGAACCCTTTATAATGTAAATTTAAGTCCACTGTTTCCAACTGGAACACAATAAAATCCACCAGAAACAACAAAAACATTTCTAGAATTTAAAAAATCTTGTCCCCTCCCACTTATATGTTTGTCTGCTGTTCTTGTGACTGTGGAAGTTGTGACATTCTGGATGTTTTCAGTCTGATGTTGGTCATACAAATACAAATGCAACTGGTCAAGGTGATGAGAGCAGAGACATAATGTTTTCAAATGTGAATCATCAATAGCTGAGCCAGGAGTCATCCGCTGTTGGGGGCCCCAGAGACAAATTCAGCTTAGGGCCTCCTGAAAGCTAGGGCTCCCGTGACACCGTTTTTTGAACTCACTGATCACCTCAGCTTCCGAGCCAGCTCCCAACACTCAGCCTTTGCAGTTTCATTGAAATAAACCCTGTTCATTTTTTGAGTCCTGTTTCTGCATCTTTTGATCCACCAGTCATTACGACAGTAGTACTTCTTCTTTAAAACGAATAGATTTTGTATCATCTAAGGCAAAATGCAAAGTACAGGAGTACAGCTAGATAACTTCTGAAACTCTCAAACCTTAGCCTGGAGTGCGAGCAGACGGATGGACAATAGCACCGCCTTATACGCACGCATTGTACCCAGAGAAGAGGAGAGGAAGGGAAAGGAGGAGCCGCACCAACTAACCCGCCAGGACTACACCGTTGTCCTGAATGGAGTGGGCCGGACCCGAGCGCACCGGAGCACTTTTAAAGCACTCCAAGAACAGAGCGCGGAGGAGACGGGAGGAGGAGCTGCCCAAGCTATAAGACGAGCGTGCCGCTCCCGAGACGCTGCCTTACCATTACCGTGCGTGTGAAGTGTGCTTGTGCATGAACGGGATGTGCGGTCCAAGTTGAGTCTTGGAGCGCACTGACATAGGCTACTTCCTCCGCTCTCGAACCGAGGTTAGTCTGTTGTTTTCGGGGTGCTCTTCTGAACTGCCGCTTGTGTCGTGGAGGACATGGGGAAGCTGGAGTACTCGCTGCCCGCGGGTTGGAATTGTAGGTGGTGGTGGAGGAGGACGCTGGTGGTGTGGATCGTAGCGGTACTTTGGCTGAGCTCTACTGCCGACGGG
Organism: Periophthalmus modestus; assembly: GCA_019594935.1. Classification (NCBI taxonomy): domain Eukaryota; kingdom Metazoa; phylum Chordata; class Actinopteri; order Gobiiformes; family Gobiidae; genus Periophthalmus; species Periophthalmus modestus. The sequence goes on along the minus strand of JAIEZT010000012.1, from coordinate 28,573,770 downwards.
ACTTGGAAGACCGGGCTGTACAAGGAGCAGAGCTCTGCCGGAGCGCACACATCTGTATATCACAAGAGGTAAGATACACAACTCCACTTTCGTTTGTATGCGCATCCATCTAGGGCAAAACCAGGACGAAACCAGGCCTAAACCAGGACTTCACCAGGATCAAACTAGGACTACTCCAGAACTAAACCAGGACTATACCGTGATTTAACCGGGACTAAACCAGAACTGGACCAGGACTACACCAGGAATAAATCAGGACTGCACCAGGACTACACCAGAACAACGCTAAAACTAAACCAGGACCAGGTTTCAAGCCAGACCAAACCAGGGTTGAAGTAACCATACATAAACATCAGTTACAAATCATGGCCAGGACTAAACTGGGACTAAAAGCAAAATGTATGGATTGTCCAGGACTAAACCAGAACAAGAGGAATAAACCAGTCTTTACAGATTGACAGCTAGATCAGCACTTACCCAAGTAAACAATGTCTAAAAGCTAGGAGTATTCTAAGAGCAGACTAAATCAGTTAGAGAAGTATTAAACCAGGACTAAACTATGCCTATACCAGGGCTAAACCAAGACTAAATCCAAGAGAAAACCTGGTCTAAACTGTAGGTATACCCTAGTTCTAAAGCCAGACTGAACCAGTTAGAGGTACTAAAGCAAGCAGGACTGAAGTAGGTCTTAACCAATCTTAAACCAATAATAAATAAAATAAATGTGAATAAATCACAAGTAAACTATGACTTAAAGAAAAGTAAACCAGATCTATAGAACTACACTACTTTTGAGACCAGACCAGGACTAAACCAGGACTAAATAAGAACTAAAGCAGGACTAAAGCAGTGATAACCTAGGGCTAAACCAGGACCAAACTGGGACCAAACCGGAACCAGGGGTCCCGGAGCCCCCCGCAGCTTGTTTGCATTCAAAAACAGTCTACCTCTCAGATCACATCCATCTCCATTGCGGTGCTTTGTCCTGGTGACGTGCGCTTCCTGAGCACAGCTGTGGGGACCGTTATACAGTCTATGGTACAGACGGAACGCACTGTCAGCGAATTGTTGTGGTGGATGTGACCAGGAGCACGCAGGACAGTACAGGGCCACTTACAAAGCTGTATATAGTCTGTCTGCCGTGCACAGGACAAGAGAGGACTGTATGATTTGAACCACAACTTGTATCCATATATTTATTTTCATCTGGTAAATTTTAAAGTTTATTATCAAAAACAGATAAGGAGATTTTTATCAAATAGCACTTATCTAGCAGTGTTCCACATTTAGTGCAATAAAAATATTATTCCATTAGTTCCTGAGCAAATCCCCTCAACTATAAACCTAAGGTTAATGAATTAATTAACAATTAACATTAATTAACAACTGCAGAAGATGCTATCAACAGGAAAAAAAATGAAACTTTGCGACAAACTAAAAACACAAAAACACAATTTGACCTACTGTGCATGTTTTGGGTTGACGGGGGAAACCAGAGTGTCTAGATAAAACTCACCCAGACACAGAGAGAACTTGCAAACTTCACACAGAAAGGCCCGGGTGACCTGGGGGATCAAACCCAGAACATTCTTGCTGTAAAGTGTGAGGGGTAACCACTCAGCCCCTGTGTGCATTGGACAGGGGGCTGTCCCCCTCCTGTGTCCGTCTGTGTTGTAAAGTGTGGAGTCTAAAGTGTCCCCCATAGAGACTTTGAGTGTGTCTTTTGTCCTCAGGAAATACCCCACCAATAAAGATTAGCACAGACCAGTGGGTTGTTCCCTCTTTGTCCCATAAACCTGTCAGGTAGACTGATATATAGATGAAGAGATGATAGATGATGATAGACGATATCGATAAACAGACAGATGGTAGGGTTTATCGTTTCATCTACCCTTATATTTTCTGTTGACTATTTGTCAGTACATCACAAAAGACTCGGTGAACATTTGATTTTTACTTAACTCAGATGAAGTTAAACGTGAACATCTCCATTACTTACTGTTTAATTTAGTTTTTTTCATCAAAAAACACTAAATTTGTCCTGCTTTGTAATTATACCATAATTAGATTAGTTGACAATTATTTCAATCACTGATTATTAACGATTAATTTATTCACTTTTCAGCCCTGATGGGACAGTTAGTTGGCTAGATAGACAGATGAATGGATGGACAGACAGATGTAGTAGGCCTGTAGTGTTGTGTCCTGTTTCACTCCTCACTGGACTGAGTCCCCTGTTCCCTCGGCTCCTCTAGACTCTGTTTACCAAACACAGCTGGGACGTCCCCCACATCTGTGCTCCTGAGACAGGACAGTTTACAGCAGGGTGGTCCCTGGACCCCAGAGCCCAAGGTCAGAGGGTGAGGGCTCACCTGCTGTTTGTAGTATCCACTGATCAGGGACGTTTGTGGAGCAGGCAACACATACACAGTACTGTATAATACAGTGGTAGGGGGCTTCAATAGTGCCCATGAGATAGTGATCTTGTGCTGCACTTTATCCTTCACATTTCATTTGAAAACTTGGATTTTTAGTTTGATGCCCTCTGTTTTTTGTTTTTGTTTTTACAAACTAATTGGCTATAGTAAGAAAGTATGGTCTCCTGGTTTAGTTTTTTTTACTTTGACATTAAAGTAAAAATTTTGCCACAAATTCCAAAACTTGCCATTCAAGGAGCAACTACTCAGATAAGTTTATAAATCTAATGCCTGTTTATATTTTAACCACAGTGTCCTTTTTACAAAAGTGTTTTACATTTTCTTCACAAAGTTAACTTTTTAAAACATTCTGAAATGCATGTCTTGTGTAGTAATAGTTCTGCAAAGTGCGCAAAAGATTAACCAGATTTACGTAAAATTTAAAAAAATGTACAACAGAAAAAACTAAAGCTATTAAGTTTAGTGTACTATAAATAATACCTTATGTATGACATGCACACTGACAAATTGCTTGACAATATTAGATATTACTACAGAAGCACTGCTGTAGCAACAGTAACCCTGAGGCTGACAGAATCATGACTGACATTTTGTAGTACTTTTAATCTGTGGTGGTCAATATTAATGTATACAAAAGTCATGAAGTCCTATTTACCATCTGACAAGGGGGTTTATGGTTCAAATCTTGCTTGATGTTCATCGTGTTGTGTCCTTTTGCTGGCATGTTGTGCACCTGCGTGAGAACTGTTTGACTGTAAGAAAGCTGAGGTAGGAGCTGGACATGAGCTGAGTCTTGTGACTGGACTGGACTGGAGAAAAGTCCCCTGATAATCCAGTTGAGCAGAGCTGTCGTCTGAGCAGGACTGAGGGCTGAGAACTGATCTCACTGCACACAGGATTAAACACCCCACAGGAACATGCATACACACTATACATCAGAGCTGCTAGAAAAGATGACCAGTCTGGTATAAAGCAGCAGTTCTTTAAAACCATAGTATGTAACTTTTTGCCACAAAAAACAGATAAAACATAATAGAATAAAATAAAAGCTTTTTTTTCATTATAGGTGTTTTTATTGTACTGAAACACTGTGAGTAGTCTTGCATTTCCACAAATCTGATTGGAGAGCCTTTGCTGGTCTTTGGCCATAATATTACACAGTATGGCATACAACATATCTATCTCCATGAAGATGTATATGTAATCCCTCAGTCGTACAGGTCTGATCCATAGTGAAAGCCAAAAGTAAAATCTGTCAACCGGACAAAAAGTTGTAGGAGAGAATGCGCACATAGTGTAGCTCAATAGACCTAGCCTAAAAACAGAAACTGTAAACAGTATCTCTTTTCAGTTTCAGTGCAGTTAGCTCCTCCCATCAGATAGCTATAAGGCAGTGTCCACTAGTAATCTAACCAGAACTGAAGAAGCAGCTTGGATGAGCAGTGAAACGTCTTCACTCCTACAGCGATTTGTACAGTTGACAGATTTAAACTTTGTCTTTTGCTATATTAAAATGTTGTTACCTCATCAAAAACATACCTGGAGTTGTGTTTTGTTTCTTTCACACATTGTGTTTTGTTTCTTTCACACATGTATGAGTCGCCCTATTATTATTAGTTCCACCTTGTGATGTCATTTAGTGGTAGTTTTCAAGTTAACAGCTACCTTTTTACCTTTAAATCAGCAGAGATGGGAGGTTCCAGGGCTTAAATTATCCAGATTGTAGTAAAGGTGCATGGAGTTTAAAAACACAGTGGAGACCTTCCTGTATTACTACATGACATCACAGGGTGGAGTGTAAGAGAGAAGACCTCAGCCTAAATATGCAGGGTTTATGTGTTAAACATGTTTGAATGAAACAAAACTCAAATCCAAGTATATGATGAGGAAACTTCATTTCATTTTCATTTCATTTTCATTTCATTTTCATTTCATTTTCATTTCATTTTCATTTCATTTTCATTTCATTTGGGCATGGGTGTGCCACAAGGCTCTATTCTTGGGCCCCTGCTGTTCACACTATACATAAATGATCTTCCTTCTGTGTCTAATGTTAATATAATCATGTATGCCGATGATACTGTGATATATACTCATGGTAAAACTGTCAAAGAAGTTGCTCAAAAACTGTCAGAGGAGATGACTAAGGTTTCTGCTTGGCAAAAAAATTCTTGTCTCACTTTAAATATTGATAAAACTGTTTCTATGTTTTTTACAAATCATCACAAACAGTACACACAAACACAAACAGTATCCTGAAATTCTGATAGAAGGGCAAAAGATTAATAATGTTGATCTGGTGAAATATCTAGGAATTATACTATAATATACAAATAATAATACTATAAAATTCAACATGGCCAATTTCAGTTACATTAGAAACTCCCTGACTACTGAAGCCTCAAGCGTCTATCTAAATGCAATGATAATGCCACATTTTTTATACTGTATAACAAGTTGGTCACAGGCTTGTAAATCTGCTTTTAGGCCTTTAGAATCATTATATAAAAGTGTTATCAAGATCCATGACAAGAAAAGTCGACTATTCCATCACTGTCATATTCTTGTGAAACATGGGTTGTTAAAGTTTGAAAATTTGATCATGTTTGCAAATGTTCGTCTACTGTTTAAAATCATTCATGATTCTGCTGCTCCTCCACTAAAACAGTTTGTGTCTCTGAGCTCTGAAACCACCTCCCGAGCCACTCGATCCACTGTGCGTGGCGAGTGCAGGATCCCCAAACGCAGGACGGCATTTGGAAACTCAGCCTTTTCATGCGTGGCTGTCCGTCAGTGGAACCTGTTACCAACAGAGCTGATCACATGTACATCACAAACTATGGCACATTCTCACGCCTGGTGAAACAGCGGCTCCTCTCAAACCAAACCTGTGCCCATAATGTGGACTGATGAGTGTTTGGAGAGAGTGGGATGTTCTGGAATGAATGAATTGTATGATGATTTTGGAAAAAGATGACGATTTTAAGGTGTTGAGAGAATTGGGTGTGAATGAGGATACAGAACTGTTCTGATGCTCTGGTCATTATAAAGACATTTTCTTTGTATGTTTGATTTTATGAACTATAACATCAACCTGCCTAGGGACTACAGGTGGAAATTAGCACTAGCGCTATAACCTGGTACAATACATCTCTCCTGTTTAGGTTAATGTAGATTGTGCACTGTCCCTGTCTCATTAAGACAGCCGCTCCTTTGGGCTGAGCCCGGCCGGGCCCCTTGGGGAAAGGCCCGGGGAAAGGCCCAGGGAAAGGCCCGGGGAAAGGCCTGGGAAAAGGCGCTCACTGGTGAGCACCCACCCCAGGTCTGGCTCCAGGGTGAGGCTCCGATAACGCCAGTCCGGGTGACGTAACTGGCCTTGGTTTTGTGCTCATCATGGAAGGCTTCTGAACAGCTTTTATGGTGCGTTCAAAGTGGGGTGTCAGGGACGTCAGGTTCACATGCAAAGTCTATGGTGGACATGCGTTTTGGCCATCCTACGTTTTTGGGGAGCGTGTTCAAGCATCAGAGTGGTGTGAATTTGATGTTGACACGGCGCATCTTGAGTGTCCAGGTCCACCCTAATCCAACATGAACAACCCTGCCTATGCTCACATAATAGTGCTGTCATGATACTAAAATTTCAAACTGCATTACAATACTAAGGAATAGACTCGAAAACCAATTACGATACCACAATGATAATAAAAATACTCTTTCTATTGCATGTGATTTTCAACATTAAATTACAGTCGTTTTTTTTTTTTTTTATCATTTGGACTTATAACTGTGTAATCCCTCAGTCGCCCAGGTGAATTCCTTAAACCTGGCACTGGCACATTTTGCTTGGCCGTGCCTTTGAGTGGTTTGGTCCGACTCCTCCCAGCCTAGTTGCGTTTCCATGCTACGGCCATGGCTTTGACTTCAGAGGCACAGCTGTGCTATGTGAGACATATGAGCATGTCAGCTCAACATAGTAGTTTTTATTACTGGAAATGCGGCAGTTTATCAGGAGATAAAGTCAGCGTTTGGAGAGATTATAATTTTATGTTTGTTTGTTGACCATATTGTTTTCTCTGTATTCTGTCTTGTCCAATCTCTCCCCTCTTCCCTCTGGGAGCTAGTACCCTCTAGGGCAGGGGTCACCAACCCTATGCCCACGGGCACCAGGTCGCCCTCAAGGCCCACATGAGGCGCCCGCAGGCCGCTTCTAAAAATAGCACAACTCACTAATGAGCTGCATTTAAAATTTTATTTTATTCTGTTGCTATTTTTTTTAATTACCCTTACATTTATATAGATTTAAAAATGACAACATCTTAAAAATATATTCATTATACATGAAGTTTAGAAAAGTTAAGGTGAACTCTGACCTCCTCAGGTCAAAGGTCAGTATTGTGCGCGTGACAAAACCAGTGCTCCGCTCGCGAGCGCTGTGAAGATTAGCTCTGAATGCAGCTTCACGACTGTAAAATAAACCTGCGTGTGTCTCATCTGCGGTGCGACTGTGGTAATGGCAAAGCGGCACAATGTGGAGGGACATTTCACTACGTGTTACAAAAGTTACTGCGCTAACTACCACCAGGACGTAAAGGCAGCTTCAGGTAAACAACATTTTTTTTTTCATGAGACCAGAGAAAAGAAAAAAAAAAATCATAAAAAGCAACAGAGATTTATTTAAAAATATGCAAGTTGATTTTTCTTTAACATTACATAATTGATAACTTTTTGAAACATGGTGCAAAATAGTTTGTTTTGTTAAAAAGGTTTGTCAGTGGCCTGTGAAAATGGGACACTGAGATGAAGTGATCATCTGAAAATTTAACAAGTACTGAGATTTATAAAGTTAAAGTCCTGAATACTGGCTGTCCAAGAACTTTCTCTGTTTGAATGAGGACAAAACAGAGTGCATTATGTTTGGGACATCTAACCTGCTCAGTACCTCAGTTCCTGGTCTTGCTGCTTTGGTCCCTCATGTTAACCATGCTGTCAAAAATTTGGGGGTGATATTAGATTGCAGTCTCAAATTTGACAAACAAATAGATTCTGTGGTCAGAGCAAGCTTCTTTCAGCTCCGCCTTCTGGCTAAAGTTAAACCCTTTTTGAGCCGTGGTGACCTGGAGAAAGCTATCCATGCCTTTATTAGCTCCCGCATAGACTATTGCAATGCTTTATACATAGGGATCAATCAAGCTGGTCTCCACCGTTTGCAGCTCGTGCAGAATGCTGCAGCTCGCCTGCTCACAAACTGTCGAAAACATGAGCACATCACCCCTGTCCTGTACTCCTTGCACTGGCTCCCTGTTCATTTTAGAATTAATTTTAAAATTTTAATGTTTGTTTTTAATGCACTCAATGGCCTTGCACCTTCCTACTTATGTGAGATTCTGACCCCTCACCAACCCAGCAGAACTTTACGATCTGCTGGGCAACATCTTCTGGAGGTCCCCCGGTCCCGGGGCAAACAGTGGGGCGATCGGTCTTTCGCAGTGGCAGGTCCAAAACTCTGGAACTCTTTGCCAATCGAGTTACGTTCCATCACTGATCTGCCTCTGTTTAAAGCCAAACTTAAAACCCACCTATTTAGAATGGCTTTTAACACGTAGCCCTGTGACACTTCCTTCCTTTTAATGCTGTAATGTACTTTGCTGATATTTATTGTTTTTTATCTTGTATTTATTGTTTTTATCTTGTTTTTAATGTTGTACAGCACTTTGGTCAGCTTTCGTTGTGGAAGGTGCTATAGAAATAAAGTTTGATTGATTGATTGATACTGATATCTGTTTCCCACCTTGCTGTCATTGTTGATTGTGAGAAATCATGAACGTGATCAGTGTTTTCAGAGATGATTATCATTCATTATTATTAATAATGTGTAACTAAGGGCAAACTGAGCATATTTGTCATTTCAGAAGAGTGAATCAAACTGGTAGCCCTTCGTATGACTCAGTGCCCATGAAGTAGCCCTCGGTTTCAAAAAGGTTGGTGACCCCTGTCAACTTCAGACTCCTCAACCAGGGCACTGTGTTTCACTTTAGACAGCAGAGACAGCAGCCCGTAACGATCCGCTCCAAAGTGATCAAAGTGAATAAGGCTATAGTGGTACATGGGTGTACACTAGTCTCTGTGGTCTTATAGTTGTTTTGTTACAGCTTAAGATCATTCTAAAGCTATTCAGGAAAGATTCATTTCTTTTCTGTGAATGTGACTTTTTAGTATGGTTACCTGCTCAAATAAGTACCATGTTTCAAATTTTCAATACTTTTGACAATCATATCACATTCAGAAGTATTTTTGAGGGGAGAGGAGCTTGAGCTGGTACAAGAGTTTAAGTATCTTGGTGTAGTTCTCGACTCTTGTCTCACTTTCAAAAAACAGTCTCAAAAACAATTAAATTTAATCTTCACAACTTCCGACATATTAGACAGTCATTGACATTAAAGGCAGCGAGAATGTTTCTGCACGCTCTAATCTTCTCACATATCGAATACTGCTTCACTAACTGGACCCTGACCAGTGCCACCGCACTTAAACAGATTGAATCACTGTATAAAAGAGGAGTTAAAATCTGTGCTAAGAAACAGATTTCATATCACGACTGTCAAATCCTTCAAACATATAATTTATTGAGCTTTGACAATTTCAAACACTTCAAGTATGCTTGTACAATATACACAATCCTCCATGGACTCGCACCACTACCACCACAAGAATTTTTTAAACAAAAAGCTACCACTGGCAGGACCAGGGCAACTACGAGAGGTGACTGTGAGGTTCCTTACCGACGTACCACCTTCGCACAGTCAGTCCTCTCAGTCAGAGGCTGTAACATGTGGAATAACATCTCTCACACAATAAGAGAATCCTCCACATATAACACCTTTAAAACTCACCTTAAAAAATGGCTCAAATCCAATCAACACTGCTCCCATTAGAGCTGTTCAGACTCATGGTACATGCTACATATACGTATGTAGCATTGCCATGACTGTCTGAACAGACTCACATCGTGCTGTTGTTGTTGTGCAGTGCATGCATACATATATGTATGTAGGCATGCACTGCATACATGTACCTTGCAATCCATGCTGTCACTGTTACCCTGTAATCTATGCGGTCACTGTTTTTTTTATGTCATTAATATGTAAATATGTTAGTAAGTATGAATGTTTTAGGACACTCTGTAAACTCCAGTGTCTTGGTCGTCTCTGAGTGGCAGGAGATGACTAACACATGTGGACTGAATTGGTTTTAAACTAAATTAACTTATTTATTAGAAAGACCACAGCACTTTAAAATTACTGGAAGCACTTTAGCCACATACGCACTTTTCAAATAGGCACTTTAGACCGCATGAGTGTGATTTTTTTTTTTTTTTTTTTTTTTTTTTTTTTTTTTTGGGGGGGGGGGGGGGGGGATTTTTGTTTGTTTGTTTGTTTGTGTTGTCCTGTTTTAGATGTGAGGGACTGAGAATGAAAATTAGCTGTGCAGCTAACTTCTGCACATTTACACATGTAGTTTTTTCTGGTGTTTATTAATGTGCATTGTCCCTTTTCAAATAAATAAATAAAATAAACACATCCTTTATGCTGCATGCAGACCTCCAAGCTGGTTTGTGCAGCTGGGAGCGCTCACTCTCCTTTCACTGTGATCCCAGCGTGAGGCCTGGGCTCTGGAATCCAAATGTCGTGCTGGAGTGGCTGCGGTTGGCACTTCCTCTGGCCTATAATTGCATAAGTAAAGCAGAAACAAAGCAGAGAGCCCATAAACCTGTTCTCCTCTTCCCCTGTGCCCCCGGCAGATGCTAGCTGTTCCCAGGTGCAGCTTTGCCACGGCCTGGGAACCTTCATATGCCAGAGCTCCAGACTGCCCCACACACCGTCTCCTTAAGTTCAGGGCCTACACAGACATTTTCCATCTACAGCCAATAGTATTAGTTACCTGCTACTACTTACTTGCAGGAGTCCATTGAAACATTGCTCTGACCAAGTTAAAGAATCTGTATGTAAGGTTCTGATTTTAAATTCCATAAGCATGACCTATCTTTGTCCCCAGATATGAGTTAAAAATGTTCAAATCAAATATAGCTTTTACTGGTAACAATGTAATGATTTATTCTTAATTACGACATTGGACATGCTGGCTAAGTTGATTGGTATAATTTGGTGTGTTGGTTCTCAAGATGATTATTCAATCAGAAAGCAGACTGATTCTCTCATTTGGGTTGCCAGTTTCAATGCCAAAAAACAGGTGGTTTAAACCTAAAAGGACCCTCTCTGATCTGAATGGTCACTACCTAAACCCCAGTACCTGCAGCCAATCATGAATTAGTGCTTGTGCTGCCTCTGCAGCTCAGTTCAGTTGAGATTGTAGTCCTTTTTATACAGTAAAAGTGTCGACTACAAGCAGTTCCTTTAACACTGGGGTTCTGGAAGACTGTAAATTGTTCTTATAAATCATTTTGCATTGATTATTTGCAAATAAAAAAGTTATATGGCCAGAACTACCTTCTGGGCGGCATGGGGCCTTTCAGTGTAGTGTTTGCATGTTCTTCCTCTTCCAATGTCTGTAGGTTTCCCCTCCCACTAAAAGCATGTACAAGGCTCTCTTCTAACTGTCCTGCTGGCCCACTTTACCAAATGGGATTTCTCCATGGTTGGTTTGAAGTCCTGTTCGTGTGTGATCCACAACACACGTGCAGAGTCTGTGAAGGATTTCCATGTGAACACTGTCTGCTCCTGTCTGTCTGTCATGAGGTCTCTGAATCTGCTCCTGTCAATCTCTCATGAAGGCTCGACACCTGCTCTTGTCTGTCTTTCATAAGGGCTCTAAACCTGCTCCTCTCTGCTCCTGTCTGTCTCTCATGAGTGCTCTAAACCTCCTCCTGTTTGTCTCTCAGGGGGGTTCTAAACCTGCTTCTGTCTGCTCCTGTCAGTCTCTTACAAGGACTCTAAACTTGCTTGTGTTGGTTTCTCATAATGTCCTTAAAGAAGCTCCTGTCTGTCTCTCATGTGGGGGCTTTAAACCTGGTCCTTACAGCTCCTGTCACTGTCACTGTCCTACCTTCGGCCCTGGGCTTGTGTGGAAAACATAAGGACCTCCATACTGTCTCGGGGTAACCACAGAGCACTGGCAGAACACACACGACCACCCCCCATCTCCACTCACACATGCACACACGCACGGACTTACGTTGGATTTCCTTGCTTCTTGAGGACATAACATTGACTTATATTTATTTCCTGGAGACTGATTCTAACCTTGACCATAGCCACTACTTGGCTAACCTTAAAGATTACTTATAGTGCTTATGTCTGCTGTATAGTTGTAATCTATGACACCCGTGGATCATTATGGTATAATTTTAACATGTGAAATCACAATTTTGACGTTTTAATAAAAGAAACAAGTCGGCTGACTTCTGTGTCTGTGGTGCCTCATAGGAGCTGACGTCACCATAAACATGGTGTTAGTCGTATATTGTAACTGTCAATTGAAATGTGTTTTTTTAATGTGTGTTCACCTGCCCAAGGACTGCAGATGGAAAGTAGCAGTAGCTAAATCTGGTACAAATCATCTTAAAGAAAGAAAGAAAGAAAGAAAGACATCAATCAACATAACAAAGAGCTGTAAAGTTGTTTGCCCCTCCTATAGATAGCTGCAGAACGAGCTGCAGATTTTTTTTCATTTGTACCTAAAAGATTATGCAACTCTACCAAATCCTACATGTATCACCATTTAAGAAAATAAAATTGGATAACGATTTAAGTACAGAGTGGTGGGCGCATGCTGGTGGCGGTGAAAACATGAATTAATGGGCAATATGGTGTTTTGACAATATGCAATCAAAGATTGCTCAAACATGCACAAATCACTCCAAATGCAACTTTGGATGAGTAAATGGTGAGGAGAAACAACTATAAAATGGTTACTCTGAAAAGTCCAGTTTGCATAATAGGCTTACTTTAACCTAAACTCTAACCTTAAACTATTGAACCCATATGTGAACTTTAACCTAAGTTGTTGATCTAATAATAAAGGATTTATGTCATGGGGACCTGATGTAAGTGTGTGTACAAATTTGAATAAGCTGTAGTAAACCGTGGCTTCAGCCTACACCTTATTAATTTGTTTCGGGGAATGAACAGATTATTTTCATATAAGTATATGATAGGCATACACTTGAAACACAGATTTTCAAGGTGACTTATTTGTACTTATTTGTTTTGCATGGCATCTCATACAAGTACCACACTCAGACAAAATTTAATATAATACATAATATAATACATTAAAAGCTAAAGTGCTCAAAGCACTCTGATCCATGCATGTTTGGAGAGTCTTGAATACAGGAGAATAAAGATTACTGGGATCCTCCAGTTTGGGGGTCACTGTCCCGATGACCACGGGCACCACTGGCAGATATACATACACACACACACACACATATATATGTATGTGTATATGTGTGTGTGTATATATATATATATATATATATATATATACATTATATATGTGTGTGTGTGTGTGTATATGTATATATATATATATATATATATATATATATATATATATATATATATATATATATATATATATATATATATATATATATATATATATATATATATATATATATATATATATATATATATATATACATATATGATTTCCGCCTATACATTCATGGCAATGTCAGTTCCCACTGGGCACCGCGGTTTTCTAACACAGAAGTCAGCAGACTTTTTTGTTTTATTAAGTTGTTTTTTTTATTAAGTATTTAAGTATTTATTAAGCGATTTAAAATGTGCAAGTATGACATAATGATTTTTTGCTTTTTCTCAGTCAGTTTTCAAACCATAAGACAGTGGAATTAGCTTCCAGACAGTCTGAAATTGTCTGTAGATTTGAATAATTTTACTAGAAATTTGAAAAAAGTACATTTTAGATAATCAAATGTGTTCACATCAATCTTTTGTAATATTCTGTATTCACTGTTAAAACCTGCACATGATGATTTTTACACTGGTTGGACTGGAGGAAACATCATATATTGGATGTGGGGACATTTTATTGTATTTAACTGCTAACGTTAATGATGAACTGATAGTTTTATAATGTAATTGTAATAAAATGTGTATTTTAATGTGTGTTCACCTGCCCAAGGACTGCAAATGGAAAGTAGCAGTAGCTAAATCTGGTACAAATCATCTTTTCTTTTGTAAGATTAATTCATTTGTACACGGTCCCGGACAAACAAAGAATAAAGAAAGAAAGAAATCCATGGGTGTCATAGATTATAGCTGACACAAGCCCAATGTGTCTTCTTTAAATTCTCCTGAGAAATAGTACCCAAGTAAAAACTATTAAGTATTATATGAGACGCAATCCCCTCAATGTACTCAATACCTGCCCACATGCATGCATGTGTGTGGACTGGTGTGTGTGGCCCTATGCACACTGTTGGATGGCTTTATAGCACATATGACAGGAACATATGGAACCTCCAGCTGTCCTCGCTGAGGACAGGTTTAAACAGCCTATTTGTCATGTTAGCATGCTAGTTCAGCCTTGTGTTAAGCAAGGACAGTGACAGATGAAGCTACAAGGTCAAAAGCCTCAACAGACTTTTAAACTATCATACTGCTGATATACTGTGGTTCCCCCTCTCGCAGCATCGGTTCACATCCATGTGGGACAAGAGTGGTATGACAGCTTTTGGGGCAAAGAAAAATTTGAATGTGTTTTGTTCTGTCTTTGCCTTTCTACACCTGCAAACTCCCATAAGAACACTGCATCAATTGCTCTGATTGGACAGAGCTCAGAGAATATGCAGATTGAGGTTTGAAACAACTTCATTCATACTGCTTAATTAATCAAGTTATATGAGGTGTACTTTTCATGTGTTTGTGTCTTCCGTACATGACTGATTAAGATTTATTTATTTTTTTTTATACTAATAGTTTATTTGACAGGGACAATGTGTAAAACAGTTTCATATAAGATGCTTTACACTAGATTATAGCTGACGTTCTAGTTCCCATCTGTAAAGTCCCTGAGCATTGAAAATACTTAAAAATACAATACAAAATAAAAACATAATCAATTTACACACTCAGACACTAAAGATAGATTATTACGCAATAAATACACAATAAAAACACAGTAAAATTTAACAATAAAAATCTCACTAAAACTATATTATATCAACCACCATTCTTAATGCTGACACTGGTAAAATCTCCCTTAAAATTCAACCTTACCCTGGCATGCCTGAGGAGAATTTCAGACTTTGTGGCAGTTCATTCCATTCTTTGATGGCTTTGTAAGAAAAGGAGGTCTGTCCGAAGGCTGAGCTCCGTTTGGGTAATCTGCAGTCATGTGACTTGTGGACCTGGATGTCCTCCACTGCTTGTTCAGAACAGAGCTGTACAAATGTTTTCATTGGAGGAGGCGCTGCGTTATTAAGATTTTGAAAACTAATCGCACATTTGAATAAAAAATTAAATTGTCAAAATTTAACATGTTATGTTGCGCAAATATTGGACAATGATGATAACGCAGTGGCTTTTTGAGTCCAGTATCTTAACAGCTTGATTATATAAGGACTTTAAAGGTTTTGTTGTCGTCTCACAGGCTTGAGACCAACAGGAAGATCAGATCAGTATTGGAGATCCAGATACTGATTTGATCAATACCTGCATCAGTCCCTAACTTGCATTTCATATACTTTTGCACGTTTCATATATTTAGGTATATATTTTACACTATATTTCAAAACTCCTCAAGTTCTAGGCCCCAAAGTTGGTTTAAAGGCACTGTACCTTATTTTTACTGACTTAAAAATACAAAAAAAAAATAACTAGTTCAGTTTAAAAGGTGGTACAAGTAGTGTTGTCACGATACAAACATTTCAAACTCAATTTCAATGCTAAAGAATAGATTCGATACTCTGCTGCATTATGCATGCATTATACCATGAATCCTGACCACCATGGTAAAATACCCCCTTAAAATTCACCTTACCCTGGCTCAGTTGAGTTTACATGTGTTTTACATTGTCATTAAACTGGGACAAGCCCCGTGTTGTATTAAATGTGGATAATAAAAACACTACAACAGTTTTGATGAATCTGTGGCACACTTGTTAAGTATTTGTTTGTCACTGGACTCTGTCCATTGCTCTGTGCTCCGGAACGAGTAGGTGGAGGGCTGTCTCCGAGCGCACTGACACTCACACACTTAGGAGGAGGCTTACGTGAGACCATGCTGAGACAGAGGAGCAGTGAATGTAAAAGCTCTGTGGTTCGCTTTTCGTTGTTGTTGTTGTTAGCAGTGAAGGAAAGCCAACACACCACAACTTTTTGGAGTTCAAGGGCCAGAGCCCTGTTCTCCATAAATGGCACCATAAAATCAATTTGGAAACATTTATAATCTACATATGTAGGATTAATCACTGCAATATGACATTAATTGGGTCTAGATAATGACTAAGTTATAATTATATTAATATAAATAATATTTATGAACAAATAAAATATAATTCAATATATAATTCAAATATCAGCAGCACCACGTCAAGTCTCTGAAGTGGGGAAGACACTGTACTCAATACGAAAAGTGATAAAAAAAAAAAACTTTCTTTAGACAGTTTAATGTTGAAAATCACATTCTATAGTATTTTCTTTTATGCCAATGTGGCCTCATATCTTTGTTGTCCATGTAGGTTCCATAGTGGCCCATGGGCATATACTAGTCCATGTGGTCTTATGCTTGTTCTGATACAACTCATGATCATTCCAAAGATATTCAGGAAAGGTTCATTTGTCCTGTGAATATTTAAAATTGAAACCTGCTCAAATGAGTATGTAGTTTTGATTATAGTTTTTGATTAGTATCTGATTTACAAGTTATTCCTCACTTACCCTATGCATTCAAAGCATCCTCATTATTCACCGCAATGAGTTTGTAAGCGCTTTTCACATAAAACACTGCACAGTACAGTGGTCTCATTTTTACCATAAGAGTTGCTTTTTATACATCTGTTCTAGAGAAAGACACATTTTATTACGCATGGCCAAAATTCGGAACAGTCACTTTGATGGGATCATATTTTCAGAATATGTCACATGTACTGTTCTAGACCTGTTCTCAGCTATAACTCTTTAGTGTTGACCTGACATTAACCTGCTGATGTCACGTCTCAACATGGGTCTGCCTCATGCCCAAACCAAACACAGACCCCACTGTCAACACCCCCCACAATGCACTGGGGCTGAGTGAAAGACTGAGCAAAGGAGAGAGAAAACAGGAGTGTGAGGAGGATTTCAGATAGATTGGAAAATGCAAGTTAAAGGTGAATTATTTAACTTTTTCTGTTGCAGTTTGCAATCTGTTTGTCTCCATAAAGGTTTTATTGCTTTGAATTGTTCCATTCCATGATGGTGGGAGGGACAGATGCTGCAGATTGGTAGCCAACTGTCAATCTGTCCCAGGGCAGCTAGGGCTACATTAGTAATTTACCACCACGAAGTACTGAGTGAATGAATAATGCACCAAATTGTAAACTCCCTGAACCGCGACCTTAACGTGGTGGAGGGGTTTGAGCACCTGAATGATCCTGGGAGCCATGTTGTCGGGGGCTTTATGCCCCTGGTAGGGTCATCCATGGCAAACAGGTCCAGGGGGACGGGTCAGACTAAGAGTGGTTCAGAAGCCCTTTATGAAGAGAGATAAACCAAGGCCAGTTACGTCGCCTGGACCGGCATCACCGGGGCCCCACCCTGGAGCCAGGCCTGGGGTGGGTTCTTGAGAGCGAGCTCCTGGTGGCCGGGCCTTTCCCCACAGGGTCCGGCCAGGCTTAGCTCGAAGGAGCGACGTGGGGCCGTCCTCACGTGGACCTACCACCTATGGGAGGATCCGTAAGGGGCTGGTGCAGAGAGATCTGGGCGGCAGTCGACGGCAGGGGCCTCGACGACTGGATCTCCAGACATGGACACTAGCTCTGGGGACATGGAATGTCAGTGCAGAGTACCCGGGCTTCTTGGAGTCCCCGGGAGGGGTACTAGACAGTGCACCCACCGCACTCTGTTGTTCTCCTGGGGGACTTCAATGCCCATGTGGGTAACGACAGATTGGGAAGAACAGCCTCCCCGATCTGAACCCGAGCAGTGTTATTGGACTTCTGTGCTAGCCACAGTTTGTCCACAACGAACACCATGTTCAAACACAAGTCAGTCACAAGTCATCAGTGTACGTGGCACCAAGACACACTAGGTCGGAAGTCCATGATCGACTTTGTTGTTGTGTCATCTGACCTCTGGTGCGTGTTTTGGACACTCGGGTGAAGAGAGGGGCAGAGCTGTCAACTGATCACCACCTGGTTGTGAGTTGGATCCGCTGGCGGAGGGAGGAGGAAGCCAGATAGACCTGGCAGGGCCAAGCGTATGATGAGGGTCTGTTGGGAATGTCTGGCGGAGCCCTCTATCAGAAGGGTCTTCAATTCACACCTCTGGGAGAGCTTCTCCCTGATCCCGGTGGAGGCTGGGGACATGGATTCCGAGTGGACCATGTTCTCCACCTCTATTGTCGATGCGGCTGCTCGTAGCTGTTTTCGTAAGGTCTGCGGTGCTTATCAGCAAGTCTCAGAGTCTCGGAGTTCGGAGTTGGGAGGAGTTCGGGGAGGCCATGGAGGAGGACTATCGAACAGCCTCAAAGAAATTCTGGCAAACCGTCCAGTGCCTCAGGAGAGGGAAGCAGTGCTTCACCAACACTCTTTACAGTGCGGGTGGAGAGCTGCTGACCTCAACTGGGGATGTTGTCGGGCGGTGGTAGGAATGCTGTGAGGATCTCCTCAATCCCACTGTCACGTCTTCCGAGGAGGAAGCAGAGACTAGCGACCTGGAGGTGGACTCGTCCATCACCCTGGCTGAAGTCACTGAGGTGGTTGGCAAGCTCCTTGGTGGCAAGGCTCCGGGGGTGGATGAGGTCCGTCCTGAGTACCTCAAGTCTCAGGATGTTGTGGGGCTGTCTTGGCTGACACATCTCTACAACATCACGTGGCGGTCCGGGACAGTACCGCTGGACTGGCAGTGGTGGTGCCTCTGTATAAGAAGGGGGACTGGAAGGGGAATCACACTCTTCAGCCTTTCCGGTAAGGTCTATTCCAGGATGCTGGAGAGGAGAATCCAACCGATAGTCGAACCTCGGATCCAGGAGGAGCAGTGTGGTTTTTGTCCAGGTTGTGGAACACTGAACCAGCACTACACCCATTGGGGTGTAGCACCCATTGGGTGCTTGAGGGTTCATGGGAGTTGCCACCAGTCCACATGTGTTTTGTGGATCTGAATAAGGTATCCAACCGTGTCCCTCGTGGTGTCCTTTAGGGGGTTCTCCGGGAGTATGACTGGAGCAGGAGCTGTGTCAGACCTGTTCCCAGTGCATGTTGGACACCGGTTCTGTTCATTGTTTTTATGGACAGAATTTCTAGGCGCAGTCGGGCTGGAGGGGGTCTGGTTTGGGAACCACAGAATCTCATCTCTGCTGTTTGCAGATGATGTTGTCCTGATGGTTTCATCAAGCCACAACCTGCAGCAGGCACTGGGGCGGTTTGCAGCCGAGTGTGAAGCGGGTGGGATGAGAATCACCTCTTCCAAATCTGAGGCCATGGTTCTCGACCGAACAAAGGTGGCTTGCCCTCTCCGGGTGGATGGTGAGCCCTTGCCTCAAGTGGAGGAGTTCAAGTGTCTCAGGGTCTTGTTCACGAGTGAGGGAAGGATGAAACGCAAGATTGACAGGTGGATAGGTGCAGTGTCTGCAGTTATGCAGTCGCTGTAGCGGTCCGTTGTGGTGAAGAAGGAGCTGATTCGAAAGGCAAAGCTCTTGATTTACTGGTCAATCTACGTTCCTACCCTCTGGGTAATGACCAAAAGGACAAGATCGCAGATACAAATGGCCAAAATGGGCTTCCTCTTCTCTATTCCTCTATTCTTCCAGGATGGCTGCGCGCAGTGAGGAGCTCAGTCACACGGGAGGAGCTCGGAGTAGAGCCACTGCTCCCGCATGTCTAGAGGAACCAGCCGAGGTGGTCCGGGGATCTGCTCAGGATGCCTCCTGGAGGCCTCCCTAGGGAGGTGTTCTGGGCATGTCCCACTGGGAGGAGGCCGGGGGAAGACCCAGGACACGGTGGAGGGACTATGTGTCTCTGCTGGCCTGGGAACCCCTTGGGGGCCCACCAGAGGAGCAGGAGGACGTGTCTGGGGTGCTGGAAGTCTGGGAATCCCTGCTTAGACTGCTGCCCCCGCGACTCAGCCCCGAATAAGCGGAAGAAAAGGGATGGATGGATGTATGGATGGATTGTAAACTGATGTTTACCTCTGTTGACTCGACACCAAAATGCCAAAATTACCCCCACTCTGTGGTTGCTGCAACCACTCCAATCGGTAGAAAGAGAAACTTTTTTTTTGTGTCCCAAAAGTAGTTTGTCACAAGAAAGTTAATTAAAAAAAAAAAAAAAAAAAAAAAAAAAAAAAATTAAATTTAAAAAGACAATAAAAGTTCATAGTTCAAGAGTTTTTTATTGGAAAATTATTTAGTAAGACAAGCATCATAAATGAAGGTAATGAGGTAAACAGTTGGAATATAGATCCTAAGTTACTATACTAATTATTTAGTTAAAATAAGACAATTCAGTACTCTATCTGCAAATGGTCTTTTCTGTTGATTACTTTGCTTGTCTGTTTCTTTTTCATTGTTGATTTTTTTAACTGTCTGTTGGTTAAATCAATTATGTTCAGCCCTAAGAGGCAACTGATGTTGTGATTTTAGGCTTTACACCTAAATACACCATTACACCATTACACCATTAACTAATTGAATTGACTACTCATCCGGTAAAAAAACAAGGCAACAGCCATTTAAAGAAAAATGAATGAAAACAAGATGGCTGCCAGGGTGCAGGCACACATGTGGGCAGGTCCTGTGTGTTCTCCACAAAAATCTTCTAAAAACAAGAAAATACCCTGGATTTTGTCACTATTATGTCTATTTGTCATCTTTGTGTGTTTTTATCTTCTCTGGAGCCTAATATGTCCACGAAAAATGGAAAATACAACAATCTACCCAACACAGAGAAGCCAACACCTTTTGTTTGCAAGATTTCTGCATTTTGGACATGCTAGGCCGCCTCCAGGTAAACAGGAACAAGCACTAAAATCAAGATCATTCCTGGGGGTTATTAATCTTGCAATGATACTACTTTTGGCTGGTGATATTGAAATAAATCCTGGACCTGTCTTAAGCACAAACTTTGGTGGCTCACAGGTCACACCACAGCTAGCTCTGCTACCACCACAGCTAGCTCAGCTACCACCACAGCTAGCTCTGCTACCACCACAGCTAGCTCAGCTACCACCACAGCTGGCCCTGCTACCACCACAGCTAGCTCTGCTACAACCACAGCTAGCTCTGCTACCACCACAGCTAGCTCAGCTACCACCACAGCTAGCTCAGCTACCACCACAGCTAGCCCAGCTACCACCACAGCTAGCCCTGCTACCACCACAGCTAGCTCAGCTACCACCACAGCTAGCTCTGATACCACCACAGCTAGCTCTGCGCCCACCACAGCTAGCCCAGCCACCACCACAGCTAGCTCTGCTACCACCACAGCTGGCCCAGCCACCACCACAGTTAGCTCTGCTACCACCACAGCTGGCCCAGCCACCACCACAGCTCCCTGGGCTACAGCAGCAGCTAACCGGGTCTCCACCTCAGCTCCCCGGGCTACAGCAGCCGCTAACCTGGTCTCCACCTCAGCTCCCCGGGCTACAGCAGCCGCTAACCGGGTCTCCACCTCAGCTCCCCGGGCTACAGCAGCCGCTAACCTGGTCTCCACCTCAGCTCCCGGGCTACAGCAGCCGCTAACCGGGTCTCTACCTCAGCTCCCCGGGCTACAGCAGCCACTAACCGGGTCTCCACCTCAGCTCCCCGGGCTACAGCAGCCGCTAACCGGGTCTCCACCTCAGCTCCCCGGGCTACAGCAGCCGCTAACCGGGTCTCCACCTCAGCTCCCCGGGCTACAGCAGCCGCTAACCGGGTCTCCACCTCAGCTCCCCGGGCTACAGCAGCCGCTAACCGGGTCTCTACCTCAGCTCCCCGGGCTACAGCAGCCGCTAACCGGGTCTCCATCTCAGCTTCTCACACCTACACCCAGGCAGAGAAATGCTGTTTTTAAAAAGCATCGTGCTTTCAGACTATTTCAAACCCTCAACCAGGCCCGGACGATTTGGGATCCACAGTATAAGAAGGGAGGGCTGCTTGGTGGTCATTTGAACATACGCAGCTTAACCCCCAAAAAGGAGCAAGTGGAGCATCTCCTTGTGAACTCCAATATTGACTTCTTGGGACTTACAGAGACATGGCTTTCTCCCTCTTCACCCAAGGCAGTTGTTACAGTCCAAGGCTACAATGTGTACAGAAAAGACAGGCTCCAAGGTAAAGGGGGTGGTGTGATTATGTATGTTAAGAACTCTATAAAATGTTCACAAATTGTTTGGCCCGACGATATTCCGATTGAAGGTATTGGAATTAATGTGTTCCTTTCTGCAGAAATGTAATTTTCAATAATATGTATATATCGTCCACCCTCAGCCAAAGTAGATTTTTATGAACAACTTAAGACTCTTTTAAATTATTGTGATTTTAACAAAGAAGTTATTCTACTAGGAGATATGAATGTAAATTGGGACAACAAAAGTGATAGGAAAAAGCTTAAAGAAATCACAGATCATTTTGGTTTTACACAATTAATTGATGACCCGACAAGGATAACCAAAAGCTCCAAAACTTGAATAGATCTGATATTTTCAAACAAATCTGAAAGAATAATAAGGACACATAATTTTTTGACTGGCTTGTCGGATCACAATGCAATCTTTTTCTCTAGGAAATTAACTAAGAAGCGCCTAATTAAGAAAAGCTCAACTCTAAAGCGAACCTTTATACCAAAGAATCAAGAACAAAATTTGTCAACAGCCTTAACTAATCTTGATTGGCAAAAAGTTACTTCGTGTAATCAAATCAATAAATGTTGTGATCTTTTCTATTCTTCAATTAAAGATGTACTGGTACAGTTTCAGAAAACATGTTCTCACAAACAACAATGTTATTCCCTACCATGGATTACCAATGAGTGTAAAAAACTTATGACACATAGACTACTTAAGAAATCCCTCCTAACAGGGCTTTATGCTGATAGGTTGAACTTTGTTTCCGCGAGGAATAAAGTTATACAGATGCTACGAATGGAAAGAGCAAAGTTTTTTATGACAGTGATTGATAGTGCTAAGGGGAACTGTAGACTTATCTGGGAAAATATTTATAAATTGCTTGGTAAATCAGGAGGAAACCCTGATAAAGAATTGGAACTTAAATTTGACAATGAATTGGTATCAGAACCCTCTGTCCTTGCAACTAAATTGAATGAATATTTTCAATATATTATAAATGAAATTGCTCAAAATTTTTCCAAACCTTGTGATTCTCCTCAAAAGCTGATTAATATTGATGTCCAAATAAAAGAGTCGGAATCATCCAGTCTAGCTCAATCCAATAACTGTTCAAAGTTTAATATTGAATTGATTACTGAAAATGATGTATCAAGTATAATTTCTAACCTAAGAAACTCAAAGTCTAAGGATGATTTTGGATTTGATACTAATCTAGTAAAGCTCTATAAGTCATGCTTTCTGAATCCTGTAACTCACCTTATCAATTTATCAATTACTCAGGCAGCGGTTCCACTGAAATGGAGGGTGGCTAAGGTAACACCTATATTTAAATCTGGTGATAAAACAAATCCTGCAAACTATCGACCTATCAGCATATTGCCTATTTTTTTCAAAAATAGCAGAAAAGTGGGCGGCCAAATCCATAACACAACACCTTAACAATGGAGGCCCACGTTTACACCCCATGCAGTTTGGATTCCGGTCTAACCATTCCACTGAAACGGCCGTTTGTGTCTTTGTTGAGAAGGTTAAATCATACTTGGATAAAAGCACATATGTAGCTGCTGTCTTTATCGACTTTAAACGCGCTTTCGACACTGTTAATCATGTAAAGCTCCTCTCAAGACTCTATGCTTTTGATTTTAGTGATCAAACTGTTAAGTGGGTCCAGTCTTATCTACTGAATAGACAGCAATGCGTGCAAGTACAAGATAGTAAATCACCTTATATTAATTATACCACAGGAGTCCCTCAAGGCTCAATACTAGGCCCTCTTTTATTTTCGCTTTATGTCAACGATTTACCTAAAATCTGTAAAAACGTCGAAACGCTGTATGTACGCTGATGACACAGTAATTTTCACGCATGGTAAAAGTGCACAAGAAGTCGCCAAACAACTTTCTGCAACCTTAGATGACTTACAAAAATGGCTCAATGATTCATGTCTCTGCCTAAATGTTAAAAAAACTGTGTCTATGTTTTTTAGTAAGGCACCAGCAAAATTAGATTCAGCAAAAATATACCTGAGAGAACAACAATTAATAAATGTGGATGAATTCAAATACCTTGGGGTGGTATTGGATTCAAGGTTATCCTTTCAAAAGCATGTTAAGAAGATAGTTAAAACTGTAAATTTTAATATCCAAAACTTTAAACATATTCGCGCTTCCTTAACGGATAAAGCAGCAATTACTTACCTGCATTCGATGATACTGTCCCATATTGATTACTGTATTACGAGTTGGTCTTATACAAGTCAAACGGTTACAAGACCTATTGAAGTCTGCTACAAAAGAGCATTGAAGATCCTAGATAAGAAACCGTTCTCTTACCACCATTGCCAAATTCTTGATAAATATCACTTTTTGAATTTTGCAAACTTCAAACAATTTAAAGCTGCATGCTTGATTTATAAAATTGTTAATGGTTTAGCACCTCCACCAATGAAGGATTTTATTAAACAAAAATCTGTTAGTGTTGCAGGATCGCGACTAACTCGAGCCACTATTAGAGGCAACGGTGAAGTCCCATTCAGACGTAGAGCTTTCTCTCAAAATGTCCTGTCATACCAAGGCGCAATTTTTTGGAATAGTCTACCACTTTCTGTGCGGGAAAGTCCTAGTTTCCCAACATTTAAGAAACATTTAAAATTATGGCTACGAAGCTCACAAGCATGTGATCATTAGGTTCACCAAAATATGTTTTGATAGTGCAATAGGGAATCTGTGCAATGTGTGAGAAATGCAGTAGGAAATTTGTGCAATGTGTGAGAAGTGCAATAGGGAATCTGTGCAATGTGTGAGAAGTGCAATAGGGAATCTGTGCAATGTGTAAAAGGTGCAATAGGGAGTTTGTGCAATGTGTAAAAAGTGCAATAGGGAATCCATGCAATCTGAAAGGGGTGAATTCGGGGTTGGTGCAATGTGGGCAAGTGCAATAGAGTTGTAATATATGATGTAAATAGGAGCCTGTTCAATATGGTCTGGACTTGCACAGGGGTGTGTGCAAAAAGGGTGAACTGTTTCTTGTTGTCGCTGTCTTGTTTTTTGTTGTCCCACTAACACTGTCAAATCTGTATGTTTTAAACTTTTTTCTTTGTAACATCAACCTGCCAGGGGGTCTGCAGATGGAAATTAGCCCTAGGCTATAATCTGGCATATTTACATTTGTATAAATGTTCATTAATATGCACTGTTCCTCCTTTTTCTTAAATAAAATAAATAAAAATAAAAATATTAAAGTTCCTTTGAACCTAGATAGTTGACCCAACCA
Organism: Periophthalmus modestus; assembly: GCA_019594935.1. NCBI lineage: Eukaryota > Metazoa > Chordata > Actinopteri > Gobiiformes > Gobiidae > Periophthalmus > Periophthalmus modestus. Next base: position 28,548,554 of record JAIEZT010000012.1, on the reverse strand, counting down.
GATACAAAATAGTTGCATGCCTCCAGGATTTTCATTTGGGTAGCAGTATAATAAGAGGCCTGCAGCACCAGATCATTTATTATATCCATCACCTCAACACAGAGCAAATCATCCAGATTGTATCAAAAGTCCGACAAAAAAAAGATTTTAATTTCAAAGTTAAATAGAAAATAACTTTATAGTACAAATCATTGGATAAATCACCTGCCTCACATCACTGGTCGTAACCTATATTTATATTTATTTTTCCGTGATAGTCTATGCCAGCCTATTCAAACTTTTAGCGTACTCGGTGTCATTCATTTTGCTGCATACTGAAGTGGAGCAAAACTCTTCATGCCCCCATCTGAATTTCACGCACACTCTTTAACATGTCCTTTGTGTCCTCACACTGTGTCTAACATGTCATCTGTGTTCCAATACGCTCTCTAACATGTCCTCTGTGTCCCCTCAAGCTCTCTAACATGTCCACTGTGTCCTTACAGGGTCTCTAACATGTCCTTTGTGTTCCCACATGGTCTCTAACATGTCCTCTGTTGCCACACACTCTCTAACATGTTCTCTGTGTACTCTGTGTCCACAGGAACTGGTGTCCTCACACAGTGACAAAGACAGTGACGTGTCAGGTGCACAATGGGACTGTGCTGCAGAGGGTGTACCAGAGCTGCCGCTGGCCCCAGGGCTGCTCTGGAGGCAGGTCAGGACTCTTCTAAACTCACATGTGTCATGGTTTTGTATTTTTGTGTGATTCATTAATTCTGATTCAAAAAAAGGTCACAAAACCATTTTCTTCACCTTCCTGCAACAAATGGATACAAAAATAAGGTGTCTGAATGATGGCCTACAGGGTTAGGTTGCATTACACATACACTGTTTCCTGAATGTTGTATCTTTTAATCATGTTAAACTGTTGTCTCCTCATCACAAACATACCTGGAGTTGCATTTACCTTCATCCACACATTCATTATTTCATTAATCCAGAGTTGTCTTTTCTGAGCACTCAAAATATGCTCCATTTGCATTTTGTCCATTTAGGTGCATCACAGATAAAACTCTGGACTTCTCCTCTGCAGTCTCTAAACCCATAATCCATTACCTGACTCTTTCTGTGCTCAAATTCTGTTCACAAGAAATGCATGGCTCTGCTAGCATAGCATTCACAGGGGATAAGAACTTTGTTTGTTCTGATTGTTCCTGTTACTTACAGCCAAATGCCCCAGTGGAAACAACAGTATAGTATATAAAGTGTATTTTCCAAATGTAGGCATTATTTTAAGTTAGAAAATGCGAGATACTTATCTCAAAGTGGCCAAAAGAATGTTTACAATAGAGTTAACGCCACAAGAATGCATTATATGTGTTCTTTTAACCCATTTCTACATTTGATCACTTACAGTTTTTAACATAAAGCATATGTCCGCATATTCCAGTTACCGTACAGTGGTGCGGCCATCCTATAAGCTGGTGTACCGCTCGGTCACCTCTCTGGAGTGGAAGTGCTGCCCGGGCTACAGCGGAGCTGCCTGCACTGACCAGGGTGAGTCTGCACATAGACATACTCTAAAGCAGTAGTGACCTTTGTGGAGATTTGGACAATGCTCTGCCCTCTTCCCTCTGTACAAATGTGACCTAACCACTCACATACAGCGTTGATGTGTGTAAGGGCTTGGACTGGAGTCAGACTTGAATCAACATTTTGAGATCTGAGACTTGACTTGATAAAATGGACTCAGACTTGGGACTGGACTTGGACTTGAGCAATGTGGCTTAAGATGACTTGATGCTTGTCCTCAGTTGATAGTTAGACGTACTATCGGTGACTTGTATCCATTCTGGCTTGTCAAAGCCTGATCACACTAGGTCTCCAAAGTTAAGCAAAGTTGGGTCTGGTCAGTACTGGAAACTTGGATGGGAGACTACTGGAAATACCAGGTGCCACAGTGGGGGGCCAGAGGAATAACTGTCATTGTGTCCTTAAGCAAGACACTTCACTCACCTTACTTAATATGAACATGGTGTGTATGTGAGAGTGTTGGTGTTGTTCAGTTTGATTAATTTTTTAAAAACACAAGCCTTATTTAGTTATTTGGAATAAGGACTTGAAACTCAAAACAGAGGACTTGTGATATGACTTGGACTTGCGTGTCTTGGACTTGGATCTACTTCTCAGTTTCTGTTATGGTTCAAATCAGAGTGAGAAAAGGTATTAAGCAGTGAACAATGCATAAAAAGTACCATTGGTTTATACTTCTTTTCCCAATTTTGTGTAATTTTATATTGCCATGATTTTAACCTGGTTTGACCTTGTTTAATAGACTTATTATAACTGAATGAGCTTTACAAATAACATTGTAATAGTGGTAACTGGAATTTGATATCCTCTGAGATGGTACTCGTGGTTTGGGTTTGACTGAGGAGCCATCTGACCCACACACTAGGCTTGTCCTGGGGCTGGACTTGGTTTGGATTTCCCTGGTTCTGCTGGAGCGTGCTCTTACATAAGGCCGCCTGTGTGTTCTGCAGCAGTGGGTCCGAAACCAGATCTGACCCAGCCCCCCTCCCTGCACTCTCTCCTCTTTCTCCTCCTCCTCTGTCTCTTTCTCTCTCTCTTTCTGTCTTTCTTTCTCTCTTTCTCTCGTTCTCTATTTCTCTCTTTCTAATATGTGCAGACTAGACTTCTTTTAACTGTCATTGTGTCATTTAGAGCCCCAGACAGCCCCTCCCTCTGTGGGTGCCATGCCAGCAGTGGGAGAAGAAGGGGGGCTGGTAGTCTGTGGGTGGAAGTTATTCTGGAGTTGCTCAGTTAAAGGTGCAACTTGTAACTTTTTTGCTTGCCTCCATGGTGATGTTATTGCTTTGTGTGGAATGTTCCACAGTTTTGTCTTAAATTTACTTGAATGCAGAGCAGCAAGTGACGCTAGTAGGCCAAGTTACATGTCAACTCTGTAGAGAGGCCTGGTAAGAATGCATGTTATGAAAACATAATGTCATGTAAACCTGTAAATGCAAGATAGATTAATTTAATTGTATACTGTGGAATATTCTGGGCAAAGAATTATCATCTTCTTGCAGACGATAGGTAAATCAGATATGGAAAACGTGTGAATGTAGCAGCTCCTCCTTGAACTGCCACCTTATCCTGGTGGTGGCCCGGGGCATTAGGTCCCTACTAGGGTCTCCCATAGCCAGCAGGTCCTAGGTGACGGGTCAGATTAAGAGCAGTTCATAACGTCGCCCATTATGGTGCCAGGCCTGGGGCTCGAATGCGAGCTGGTGTGGGCTTGCTTATAGCCCTACAGCTCAGCCACCACATGTTGGAGTTCATCCCAGTGAATGAGAGGGTTGCAATGATCGACTTTGTCGTCGGGCCATCTGACCTTCGGCCATGTGTCTTGTACAGTTGAGAGGTAGAGCTGTCAACCGATCACCACCTGGTTGTGAGTTGGATCTGCTGGCAAAGGAGACATATCATGAGGGTCTGTTGGAAACGTCTGGTGGAGCTCTCTGTCAGCAGGGTCTTAAACTCGCACCCCCAGGAGAGCTTCTTCCACATCCCGGGGAAGGTTGGGGACATGGAGTCTGAGTGGGCTATGTTCTCCACCTCCATTGTCAATGTGGCTGCTCGTAGCTGTGTTCGCAAGGTCTCTGGTGCGGATTGAGAGCTGCTGACCTTGACTGAGAATGTTGTTGGATGTTGGAAGAAATACTCTGAGGATCTCCTCAATCCCACCGTCATGTCTTCTGTGGAGGAAGCAGAGACTGGGTGGTAGGGGACAGTGCCTGTCGACTGGCAGACCGAGGTGGTGGTCCTTTTGTTTAAGAAACGGGACAGGTGGGTCTGTTCCAATTACAGGGGAATCACATTCCTCTTCCCGCTAAGGTCTATTCCAGGGTACTGGAGAGGAGAATCTGATCGATAGTTGAACCTTTGATCCAGGAGGACCAGTGCAGTTTTCGTCCCAGTTGAGGAACAATGGCTGGCTGGCTCGAGTCCTCAAGGGGTTGTGGGAGTTTGCCCCAGTCCACATGTATTTTGTGGATTTGGAGAAGGCATTTGACAGTGTCTCTCCGGGAGTATGTTGTCCGGGACTCTTTGCCAAGGACTGTCCAGTCCCCATATGACCAGAGCAAGACCTGTGTTTGCATTGCCGGAAGTCAGTCAGACTTGCTTCCGGTGCATGTTGGAATCTGCCAGAGCTTCTCTTTTGTCACCGGTTCTGTTCATTATATTTATATTCAGACAGAATTTCTAGGTGCAGTCAGGGGCCGGAGGAGGTCTGGTTCAGGAATCACAGGATCTCATTGCTGCTGTTTGCGGATGATGTTGTCCTGATGGCTTCTTCAAGCCAGGACCTACAGCAGGGGCAGTTTTCAGCCGAGTGTGAAGCGGCTGGGATGAGAATCAGGTCCTCCAAATGCTCAGCCATGGTTCTTGACCGGAAAAATGCAGCTTGCCCTCTCCGGGTGCTGAGTCCTTGACTCAACTGAAGGCTTCCTTAGAGAGGAGCCAACTGAGGTGGCTCGGGCATCTGTTCAGGATGCCTCCTGGACGCCTCCCTAGAGAGGTGTTCCGGGCATATCCCACCGGGAAGAGGCCCCAGGGAAGACACAGGACACACTGGAGGGACTATGTCTTCTGGCTGGCCGGGCCACGCCTTGGAATCCCACTGGAGGAGCAGGAGGATGTGTCTGTGGTGGGGGAAGTCTGGAAGTCCCTGCTTAGACTGCTGCCCTTGAGACCCGGCCCTGGATAAGCGGAAGAAAATGGATGAAACTTGGTTTAGTCCTGCTCTGTTCACAGCCCCTGGCCCTGGTCTTGTCCAGGGTTAGTTTCAGGTTTTGTTTTAGTCAACCATTTTTAGATTCCATTCACACTAGCCATATCACAGTTTGCACTAAACACTGATTAAACCTAGAACTAAGGCTGGACTAGACTGAGCCCAAACCATGACCAAACCAGGACAAGTGTGATTTCGCCCATAACGTGGTGTTTGTGCATAGTGTGTCAAAGTATTCCAGACATGTTCACACTCGTGAGGTTCTGCAGGTCCTGGAGGTGGGACTTGTGAGATTTCTGCAGACAGTCCACAGTGCACATGTTGACAGTCTGAAGGTTCTGGGTGTTCTGAAGGCTTTGGTACTCTGAGCTATCTCTGTTTCTACTAAATATACAACAACTATTACTGCTACTCTTCTCCCCTCTTTACAACAGTACAGTGTAATTCACAGTTAACATAACTTCTACTTGAGCCTACTTCTACTTGAAACTAGTTTGAGAGAACAGATCCTTCATGCAGTCATATCTGGGGATGTTTACAACAACTGAAACTCAGACTGGTTGCACAGGACGCTTTATGAACCACAGCGTCTTTTTACCCGACTTTGTTTGAAGTGAATGTGGCCAAGAACCAGGGCCAGATGCATGTGGACGTGGCACATTGTACTTTTGCTGGGGCTTCTCATGTGGGTTCAGGGCTGACCCTCTGGATGTGGCTCCAGTCCAGTCTGACCACAACACCAAGCATTCCAGCTGGCATAGGCTGGCACAGGCTGGCAGCATAGTGGCAGGGTGGGTCAAATGGTTTGGGCACACTCACATGAGGCTGTTCAAAGCACTCTATATAAAGGCAGCACAATATGTCCACAACACAGTATAATCAAAATCACACTTTAGTGTAATTATCAAATCACAAAATTTATGATTATTTCAGTAATAGAAGTTCTTCTGCCCAGCAACAAAATACCCTGTATTTTTATGAAAACAAACAAACAAACAAAAAAAACAACAACATTCTAACTCTGTAGTTTAGACCTCTACAAACATGCTCTGAAATGTAGTCAGTGAAAATCAGATTTGAAAACATAAATCACAAATTGAATGGCATTCGCATCAGACAAATTACAATTAGAGCAAGTGAGCCAAACCCAATGCATTACATGCGAACCATTAATCATTGAAACAAGGCTCTTGTGATGTCATGAAGTGGTAGTTTTCAAGTTATCAGCTACCTTTTACCTTTAGTTCAGTAGAGATCGGCAATTCAAGGTCTGAAATTATCCAAATGATTCTAGTGAAGGTGTATGGCAGGGGTATCCAAACTATGTGCCGGGGGCCAAATGCAGCCCTCAGACCACCCCAATTGACCATGTGCAGTCCATCACGTACCTGGGTGACTTTTAGCAACGATAAATCGTGGTTCACTTCCAGACTGAGGCATCTAAGGAGGGAAAAGGAGATGGCTTACAGGGCAGAAGATCGTGAAGGCTACAGGTGTTGCAACTATGCTTTTAGCAAAGGTGGAAAAGGCTAAAGCGAAGTACAATACACGTCTGGAACAGCATTTCTCCACCAACGACTCTGCTTCTGTCTGGAGAGGGCTTAGGCAAATCACCAACTACAGGTCCAAAGCCCCTCCTGCTGCGGACAACAAACAACTAGCAAAAAAGTTAAATAGCTTTTATGCAAGGTTTGAGGTCTCACACTCCTCCCCCACCTCCCTTACCACCATGGACATCACAGCCAAACCCACCACGGACCCCTCCTCCTCCACCACTGCCCTCACAGTTTTAGAGCAGGACGTGACTAAGGTTTTCAAGAAGCAAAACCCCCGTAAGGCCCCGGGCCCGGACAGTGTCTCTCCTTCCACCCTTAGACACTGTGCTGAGGAACTGTCTTCACAGACATCTTTAACACCTCCCTGGAGTCATGTCACGTCCCAACCTGCTTAAAGCTATCCACCATTGTCCCCGTCCCCAAGAAGCCCAAGATCACTGGTCTTAATGACTATAGACCTGTGGCACTGACGTCTGTAGTCATGAAGTCATTTGAGCGCCTGGTCCTGCACCACCTCAAGTCCTTCACCTCCCCACTCCTGGACCCTCTGCAGTTTGCCTACAGAGCCAATAGGTCTGTGGACGACGCCATTAACCTGGCCCTTCACTTCATCCTCCAGTATCTGGACTCCTCAGGAACCTACGCCAGGATCCTGTTTGTGGACTTCAGCTCTGTGTTCAACACCATCCTCCCTGCTCTGCTCCAGGACAAGCTCACTCAGTTCAACGTGCCTGACTCCACCTCCAGGTGGATCACTGACTACCTAACGGACAGGAGGCAGCACGTGCGGCTGGGGAAGAATGTCTCGGACACTCAGACTATCAGCACAGGATCTCCACTGGGCTGATTGTGGACTTCAGGAAAGTCACAGCCCCTCTGCCTCTCCTCGCCTTGCCTCGACTTCCCTATCACCACTGTGGACTCTTTCCGCTTCCTGGGCACCTGAATCACCCAGGACCTCAAGTGGGAGTCGACCATCAGCTCCCTCATCAAGAAAGCTCTGTAGAGGATGGACTTCCTGCGGCAAATGAGAAAAGCCAAGCTGCCGGTGCAGATGATGGTGCAGTTCTACACGGCCATCACTGAGTCCATCCTCACCTCCTCCATCACTGTGTGGTTCGCTGGGGCCACTGCCAGAGACAAACATAGACTGCAGGCATTGTGCGCTCTGCTGAGAAGGTGATTGGCTGCAGCCTTCCATCTCTCCAGGACCTGTACGTGTCCAGGACCCAGGGGCGAACAGGTTATATAGCAGCTGACACTTCTCACCCTGGACATGAACTATTTCAGCCACTTCCCTCTGGCAGGAGGCTGCGGTCCATTAGATCCAGAACTTCTCGTCATAAGAACAGTTTCTTCCCCTCTGCTGTGTGTCTCATGAACACTGTAGACACTAGACTGGAGACTTTATACAGTAACACTGGTCACCTTAATAACCATGTTGCACTGTTGTTCTGATGCTGCTGTTGTATATATTTTCTACCTCTTAAGTATTTTATTTTATTTTTAAGCATATATTTTTTAACTTTGTGCATGCCCTTATTTGTATTTGTTCAGTGTATTTTTTGTGTGTTTTTATGTGCACTTTATCACCGAAGTAAGTTCCTAGTCTGCAAGCTGTGCTCACTAACAATGGCAATAAAACTTCTTCTGAATCTGATTCTGATACTTGTAACAGCAAATTAAACAATTTCTACCATTATAACCTGAAACATCACATTGCATTGTGATACAGACCTAAAATGAATGTGTTTCAAGTCTTACTAATATACAGCAGTTCTATCAAAGCTGTGTATAAAGCTGTATTGATCACCAGTCTGTGGCCCTTCGCCTCAAACATGTTTTGAGATGTGGCCCTCGATAAAACATGTTTTGGCACCTCAGGTGAATGGCATTTAAAAACAAAGTAGAGCACTTCCCACATTAGCCAATAATGTCACAATGTGTTTTTTTTTTTTTTTGCTTAAGAGAACTATGCAGGAAATGAGTTAAATGTGTGAATGAAACAAAACATAACTGCAGGTATTTTTGATGGTATTCTTGTTGAGGAAACTACATTATTACATAGATCAGAAAATAGTGTCATATGCAGTTAGCATGCTAGATATTAGCTTTACCGTGGTAGCTGAACTCCACTCTGGCCACTGAAAATTGGGGAAAGTGCTTATAAACTCATCATGGTGAATAATTAGGATGCTCGGAATGCATAAGCAAAGTGAGAAATAACTTAGGACTACTGCAAACCATTTAAAATGAAGTAGTTCTGTTTTTCACATTTTTAAGATGGTAAAAATCAGGTACAGTGCCTTTAAAAAAAGACCTATTGTGCTTGAGCCCGTTATATAGTTGTAATCTATGACACCTGTGGATCATTGTTATGATTTGCACATTTTAAATCACAATATTCATCTAAAATGACTTAATAAAAGAAACAAGTCCTCTGACTTCTGTGTTAGAAAACTGTGATGCCCAGTAGGAGCTGAAGTCACCGTAAACATCATTGCAACAGAGCCGTGATCCTTTGTGCATCACCAATTAAGAATATGTAATTGGAGGACAAAGAAAGTACAGAGCAGTGTCCGTATACCAGTGGTGGTGAAAACGGGTTGCAATATAGAGTCTTGAAAAAGAGCGATTAAAGATTGCTAAAACATGCACAAATCACTCCAAAATACATCTTTGAGAGAGGTCAATGAGAAGGTAAAAAAAATTTATACTATGGTTAAAAGCTCTGAAAAGTCAATTTTACAGAACAGGTCTGCTCTAGGTCTTCAGCCTCCTCAATGAAAAAGCTGTGCACATTCCAGCATCTGACAACCGCGACACGGGAGGGGGTGGGGGTGTATATACATGGAGTGGTGGGATTAGCCACTTAAGCTAGCCCCAGATCAGAGGCAATGTTGAGCCAGATTGACAGTTGTGTTTGGGGGGCCTCTCCTCTCACAGGGGCCACCATTGAGTGAGACAGAGAGAGGTGGAAGTAAGAAAGGAGAGAGGGGGAAGATTGAGGGAGAGAAAGAAGGGAGGAAGTGACAGAAAGAGAAGAAAGACAAAGAGGAGACCAGAAGGTGGACAGAGACAGATGAGGAAGGAGAGAGAGTAGGATAGGGAGAGGTAGAGGGGACAGGTAAAACCTCTCACCTCTCTATCTCTCCTGACAGAGAGAGATGGAGAGGTGAGAGAAAAAGAGGGAAAAGGCAAAGGGAGAGATCGAGAGAGACAGGAAGAGGGGGTTACAAGAGAAAGGAGGAAAGAGATGGAAAGAAAAAGGGAGGTGGAGGGGGTATAGGAGGCAAAAGGAGACTTGGAGGGGGGGGGGTCTGTGGTGAAAGTCCTTCCTAAGTATTCACAGATGGAGTTCATAGTCTGCCAGCTCCTACAGTCTGGTACAGGTCTGGTACTGGTCTACTACAGGTGTGGTGCTGGTACAGGTCAAGTCTGATAAGCCTCATTTCCACTGGCACGGTTTGCTTGAGGTCAACTTGGCGTGGAACAGTTGGGGAGGGGGCACCTCCAACTACATTACAAAAAGCCCAGGCTGCTTTTAGGCATTACACTGGTCTAGCATGACCCATCCAAAAGTGTGACATAGGCCTGCAGGACAGCTATAAAAACACCAGTGCCATAGGAGCATTAACACAGATCTACAGTGCCATAATGGAGGTTGCAACTAGATATGCATCCATGCAGTTATTGGAGGACCAGCAGAAACGACAGTAGTAGCAAGTGTGACATTTTTTGGTCAAACAATCATCATCAAGATGGCAAAAACGATAGATATAAACATAAAATAAAAGCTTCTCACCAGACGCTTGTGATATACTGTATTTCCAGGGATGGAAACTTATATGTTGAGCTGATATGCATCGCAAAACTGACCTAGCCAGTTTCTTGTTTATTGATGCACACCACTGCAGTATATAATGCAACTAACACTAGCAAACCCCAATACATTAACTATAAATATTAGTTTAGTGTTTACAGTAGGGTTAGCCTTGTCTCACAGTGCCACAAAACTTAAAATACTAAATGTCTATTTGTGATTTGCATCAGCTTTATAATTCAGTATAATTCAGGTACAATTTAGATTTTATTAAGTTAAGGTTGGTTATGTTGAGGTGATGTCAGTTTTTCACATAGCAGAGCTGGTGCTGTACCTGGAGCATGGAAGCACAACTTAGCTGGAGTTGCTGCTGTTCCTCCAATGACTGCGCAGGGGCATGAGTAGTACTGCCCCCCGCGAGCTAGTACCAAGCACTCCAGACCCCTTTGGAAGGTAGTGCCTCCAGCAGTCTGCTTTGGACCCGTAAAAGCGGGCGGTACGGATCACTTTATGCAGTGGAAAAACTCAGGGTACGGAAACGAGGCTATACAGGTCTAGGTCTGGTACAGGTCTGATACAGCACAGGTCTGGTCCAGATCTTATTACAGGTTCTTGGTGCAGGCCTAGCACAGGTCTAGCACTGGCCTGGTACTAGTCTGTTACAGATCTAGTACAGGTCTGTTACAGATCTGGTACTGGTCTAGCACAAGTCTGGTACAGGACTGGTACAGGTCTTGGACAGGCCTGGTACTATATCATCTCATCGTTCAATACATGACCGTTGGAATTACATATTTTGAGGGTCAGTATTTATTGTGGTACTTTTTATTTGTAGTAGTGGGAATTTTTTTTCTGATCCAACGATTTGATCTAAGCTGTAGAAATCTAATGAGTCTGTGACTCTATATGTCTATATGTCTATATCTCTAGATGTCTATATCTCTATATCTCTGTATCTTACCTTATATGTACATCCCCTCATCAAAAACATACCTGAAGAGGTTTTATATGTCATCCATGCATGTTTGAGTAATTTAGTGATTAGGCCCTATTTGAACCCTCTTTATGGTTAGCAGTATGAGCTCATGTCTTTTGTACAAGGCTCTGCCCACAAGCCTATATCACCTATGCTTTGACATGATAATTTTTCATAAAATATAAAAGCATGATATAAAACTGTACACAGAAACTTCACAAACCTGATGCGATGTCCAGTAGTTTCATTAGCGGGATGCACACTGACTGTGTTGTGATAGCGCTCTGAAGGGAGAGTAAGCAAAGGGAGGGAGGACTCGATGTGAAACATGAAAGTAAAACTTTATTTGTTTTGTTTTTGGCAAATATAGCATTTTTAAAACAATTAAAGGTAACCAGGCAATCTAAATATGTTATGTTTTAGCAGTTAATACCCCACAGAAGGGAAATTCACCCTCTTTAAACTTACTTTTGATATACATTGGCTTTCTTCATATTTTTAAATGCATTCTGTTTATTCAATAGCCGTGTGAACCATTTAGCAAAATAACCACTTGAAAGGACCATGCTGTCAGTTTTTGCATGTGTGCGTGTTTGGGGGAGAGGGGATTCTAGCTTGTTTTACCCCCCACCCGCGGGTTCCGTAAGGCCGTATCTCAGCACTGCACCTCACTCGGCTCGGGCCCACGCAGCTGTGAGGAGATGAGCGCGGTAATGTAATCTGTTTGCACGGCTCAGAGGAGCTTATCACACGTGTACAGTCCAAACATGAGACAGACCGACGGGGATGGGGGATGGATGGGGGAAGGGGAGGGGGGCTGTCTGCACACAACTCCTCCAGAGTTGTGTGCAGACAGTCTTGCTGTCCTACATTTTTGGTGTTACAAATTTCACACAAACAAAAAAAGCAGAGAGAATCTGAATTGTCTTGGCAATTTGACAGTTGCAGCCTGCAGGAGTTGTTTGGTTGGTAAAGACGCTAACCCACTTACTCAGATGTTTGCTAGTTCATCTTTTGACTACCTTTTGAATAAAAAAATAAAACATAAAAAAAATACTGCAAAATTTACTTCAGGGTTTTTAAAGTTGTTATAATTGTTTCCCTACTCATTTATTCACTTCAAGGTGTATGTAGTATGATTCATGCATGTTTGAGTAATCTTTACACTGTCACCGGTACACTGTTCTGTACTTGCGTCATTCTCCAATTTTATTTTCTTAATCAGCGCAAATGAGCCGAGCCGACAGCGTGGTTTGCTATGATGACGTTTGCGGCGATGTAAGCTCCCTTAGCAATTTTCCAGTACAGAAGTCAGCGGACTTGTTTCTTTTATTAAAGAGGTCGTGTTTTAATTAGGTGTGGTGTTAATGCTAACGCATAACATATTTAGATCACCATTTTACCTTTTATTGTTTTGAAATAGCTAATTTGCCAAAAAATACATATTATCATGCTATCATTCTTTCCCTTTGCTTCTCACACAGTCACCCCCCCTTCAGAGTGACATCACAACACAGTCAATGTGCATCCCGCTAATGAAATTACTGCATGTTGCATCAGGTTTGTCAAGTTGTTATGTACAGTTTTGTGTACTTATGGAAAATTGTTGTGTGGGGTATGGTATGGGTGAGGTAGGCTGTTGGGCTGAGCACTGGACAGAATCATACAGCTAACCATAAAGAGGGCCTGAAATAAAGCCCAGGAGAGATCACAAAACATGCATGGATGGCATCTAAAACCTCTTCAGTCATGTCTTAGATTTTATATATATATATATATATATATATATATATATATATATATATATATATATATATATATATATATATATATATATGTGTGTATATATATATATATATATATATATATATATATATATGTGTGTATATATATATATATATATATATATATATGTATATGTATAATAATAATCTCCTCCTCACCCTCCGCGGGTGGTCTTTTTATCCCCCTCTTTTTTCCACGCTCGGGACCTCTACCAGAGGCCTGGGAGCTTGAGGGTTCTGTGCAGTATCTTGGCTATTCCTAGTACTGCACTTTTCTGGACTGAGATGTCTGATGGTTTTCCTGGGATCTGCTGTAGCCACTCCTCCAGTTTGGGGGTCACTGCCCCGAGTGCTCCAATGACCACGGGCACCACTGAGGCCTTCACCTTCCAGGCCTTCTCCAGCTCTTGTTTGAGCCCCTGATATTTCTCTAGTTTCTCATGCTCCTTTTTCCTGATGTTCCCATCGCTTGGCACTGCGATGTCCACCACAACGGCTTTCCTCTGTTGTTTATCCACCACCACCATGTCCGGTTGGATCGCCATCTCCATTCTGTGAGTCTGTATCTGGAAGTCCCACAGGATCTTGGCTCGATCATTCTCCACTACCTTTGGAGGTGTTTCCCACCTTGACCTGGGGTTTTCCAGTCCGTACTCTGTACAGATGTTTCTGTACACTATTCCCGCCACTTGGTTATGCCGCTTCCTGTATGCTTTCCCTGGCAGCATCTTACACCCCGCAGTTATGTGCTAGATTGTCTCAGGAACCTCTTTACTCAGCCTACCCCTTGGGTCTTGTCTGGTGTGGTAGATCTGGCTGGGCCTCTCTCTCTCTCTCTCTCTCTCTCTCTCTCTCTTTCTTATATCTGGTTCTGATTTTGCGGACTTGGTTTTTCTCACTGGTTCGGGGGCATTTGGGTTTGGATCTAGTCCGACTGTAGTGCATGTCTCCCACCTATCACATATAGGCCAACCTATTTTAGTGATTTGGAAGCTGAATTAATTTAATAAAATAAAATGTTCATAAATGATAAATAACACATGTAGGATATTTTTAGGGTTAAGATGTGTTTTTCTGCAATATCAGACATTTTCTGCATTCTTTATGACTTGCTCTTCAGATAAACACAGTATTTTACTGTATTCCGCACATTCATGCTGTAAACCCTGTGGGTAAACCTGTGGTAAAGAAGATTTTGGGACATTTCATTCAAATGATGCTGATTTTCATCTGCCACATTTATTAGCAGCTGCTTGAGTGTACTGCAGGATCAGAGATGTCTGCACAGGTTCATAAATACCATTGTTTCTGAGAAATGAACTGTAATTGTCTAATTGTTGCCATACCCATTTCAATCATATGTATGGGATTTCTATTATGGGTGTAGCGTAGTGCAAAGGAATGTGATGGCCACTGTTGTGTTGGACCCATGAGACACCTACTTCTCTTTATACGCTCTGCTGACAGTTACTGTGCTCCCAAGACATCCTTTAGGAGAGAGGAAGTCTGCATAGGGCCAGTCTGCATAGGGCATAGTGCCACTCATGCAGACTGGCCCTATGCAAAGTCCAATCTGGACAAATCCAATCTGCATAGGGCATAAGGTCAATAATCATAGGGCATAGGTTCAATCTGCACAGCGCATAGTATCATTTTGCTGAGCCATAGCTGTCTGTGTTTTTTTCACTTTTAGCAGTTTTTTATTGGATATTGATGATGTTTTTGACCCAGACCTGTACACTTGTCAAACCCAACTTCCAGTGCTCTACATTGAAAGCATATTAAAGATTCATACAACCCACTTTTCTGAAGATATTGTTATGGTTTATTTATTATTTCTTTTTGAGGGCAGTACCCAGAATAAGAGCAGGGCATCTCACTCAAACAAGGGGAGAGTTCCATCCTCAAAAAGCAAGAAGAAAGCTTATATACGGCAAACCACTGAAAAAACACTAGTTCTGTTTTCATATTTATAAGATGATAAAAATCTGGCATAGTGTTTTGATTATTTTATTTGGAGCATATGCACAACACAAATGAAATGTCTACATTTTTCAATTTGCATATATTATCGATATGTGTTATAGCAAAGAAGACACTGCTCGCTTGAAAGGGAGTGAGAAAGAAATAAAACTACTTAATGCTCTCAACCCCACTCAACATTTACAACTAAATGTGGATGCCATCATACCATCCCACACCATATACATTACTCTGGTTTTGCTTTTTTTAAAAAACAATAATTCTAGAAATATATCTGACAGTGTATTTTATTTTTTTTTATCAGAGGTGGGTAGTACTCAGTTACATTACTTGAGTAACTTTTTAAAGAAATTGTACTTTCAGACTAGTTTCTGCAGCATACTACTTAGGTAATATATTGTACAGTGTAACAGTACTCTTACTTGAGAAAAGGTTTTTTTTCCTCTTCCCACTGTAAGTCTACTTGAGTGTCTACTTTAAGTGACTTGAGCTTTATGTTGACAATATGAAATTATTCAAACATTTTTTATTTTTGCACCGCTCCTTCAAATAGGATTTAGTTTGTCTCATTTTTGCATCTATCCTGTGAAAATACCAGGCTGTGTGCCTTACGTAAAGGAGCATTGAGCAAGTTAGAGTCCTTGTACTAGCTTGCCACATCTGGCATGAAGTGGAACTGCACTCTGTGCAGGCTTGTACGAGCACGAACCAAACAACTCTGAAAGACACATCTTCAGCCTTCCTCTCCAGAAACAATTTGATCAACTTTGATTCAATTTTGATAACATTATGCAGGTAAACTCACAAATTGCTAATAATGATTAACTTTACTCTGTTGCCACGGCTCCTGTAAATGCAGCTTGTGAAGAAGTCACAAATTACTTCTCAATCATAACTATATTGGGCTAGCTGTGAATTAGTCACAGCTAGTGACTAATTCACAGCAAGCTTGCAGAATCAGAAGAAGTTTTCAGAATCAGAAGAAGTTTTATTGCCATTGTCCGTGAGCAGAGCTCAGACTAGGAACTTACTTCGGTGATAAAGTGCGACATACAACAACACACACGCAAAAAAACACACTAAATAAATACAAATAAGGGCATGCAGGAGGTAGAAATATATACAATAGTAGAAATATATACAATAGTGGCATCAGAAACAACAACAACAGTGCAACATGGGTTATTAAAGTGACCAGTGTTATGAAGTGTCCAGTTTAGTGCAGGTTTAAGAAGTGTTCATGAGGGAAACAGCAGAGGGGAAGAAACTGTTCTTGTGACGAGAGGTTCTGGTCCTGATGGACCGTAGCCTCCTGCCAGAGGGAAGTGGCTGAAATAGTCCATGTCCAGGGTGAGAAGTGTCAGCTGCTATACGACCTGCTCGCCCCCGAGTCCTGGAGGCGTACAGGTCCTGGAGAGATGGAAGGCTGCAGCCAATCACCTTCTCAGCAGAGCGCACAATGCGCTGCAGTCTCTGCCTGTCCCTGGCAGTGGCCCCAGCGAACCACACAGTGCTATTGCTATTTGTGTACTGAAAATAAACTATATACATAATATGCAGTGCATCGGCCTAGTGTTGGGGGATATGACGATACATATTGTGGGGACAATAGAAAAGTGTCAACTTAATCTTAGAAAATATATCATTAGATATAATAGATAAATATATCAGTAAATAGCCTACAACTATTGTATTAGTGTTGTTTTGTCACTATACATTCTCTAAGTTTATATAAGTCAAAATAAAGAAGAATAAAAAAGAGATTTTCTGTCTTGTAGTTTTACAACATGACTCTGGTTTACGTACTTTAATTCTCACACGGGTTTGCAACATTCTTTACGTTACTTAACTCATGAGTGCTGAACGATGGGCGCGCAACAGGTTGAAGTTTCATGCCCGGAGTCGCAACAGACAGACAACTAGGCAGGCAGCTCAAGAGGGGGTACGTTTGTGATTTGGTTATATTTTGGGTTCAAGAGGTCTGGCACGGAGCAAAAGATGGCCATATGCAAACTGTGCTACAAGACTACTCCCACATCCAATGCCAACACAACAAACCTCTTCTATATCACCTAAAGATGGTCTACAGTAAAGAATACATAAGATAAAAAAAAAAAATCAGAGCTAAACCAAGTTGTAGAACAGCGGGAGAAAGTTACGAAAAGAAAACTATAGCCAGCCGAAGATAAAGCCGAAGAAAAAGTCTTTTGCACAAGGCACACCGTATGAGAAAATGTCCCAGTGCCATAAACAAATCACCTGTACCATCTCAGGTTACAACTGCAAAAGCATGGCTCCTGTCTATGTAGTTGAGAAGGACAGCTTTTGAGACCTTGTCAAAGTCCTTGATCTGAGGGACTTTATAGAGTGTATTTTTACAATTCTGTTTAAAAAACTGTATGACTGTGAAAAAAATGTGAAGGCCACCTCCGCCACAGCTGTTTTAATTTGATACATTTATATTGCTGCACTAAAATGTATGTTTTTGTGACAGTATCAATGGAGTTAAATGTCACTTCAAAATAAAGTTGAAGAAAAGTAGGCAATTAATTTTTTTGTCAAACTTTTCAGAGAATAACTGAAAACATACTTTATTGTGGTATATTGTTATATATATTGTTATCGTGATATAAAATAATCCATATTTGTGATATCTGATTTTTTCCATATCGCCTGGCACTACATCGGATAACTACACAAATTCACTAACTGGCTCCCATCTAGATTAATATAATAAATATAAGCGAGAATCATGAGTCCTTATTTCATAACTATATCTTTATATATTTATAACTATACCTTCTCATTAGAAGAAAAGCCAACTTCCCCAGCTTAGATTTGAGCTCTCTCCATTTTTCAAATGCTGCTCCGATATTTACTCTTATCCAACTCCGGTGCCAGTTGGACTGTGCTTTTGCCTTTTTGGTTGCACTAGATAAAATTTCTTTTTCTTGATTTTATGTGGAGTTTCTGCTGAATTCTGCATTGTCAAGTGAGAGACCGGCCTCCAATGCTTCCCCAACACCATCTTCCAACTCTGCTATGATCATCAAAAATCCTGTTCTGTTTAGTTATGGCCAGGGCCCTCTAACATATAACAACCATTGTGTCTAGAGTCTTGGATGTTTCTCCATATATAACCTAACTTTATTTGAAGCCCATAATGGCTAGTGTAGGTTGTGTGTAGTGCTCTCAGTAAGTGTGTTCATTAAATTGGCATTAGCCCACAGCTGCCTGACCCCTCAGTGCGTACAGTATATCACAGTATATCTGGGATCACAGACGGGTCCCTCTCACAGTGGCCCCTGTGTGCTGTGGCTCCTCAGTGGGAGATAAGGAGTCTGTCTGACATTTTACATCACACACACACAGGCTGCATTCAGACTCAGGTTCAGGGCCATGTACAAATGGTGAGTTCATTTGACACTGTGACCTCACGCGGGTGGGGGGTTGGTCTTCTGTTAGGCACCCCAAGTTGAACTGTGTATAGTTTGGATTGATTAACTTGTTGGGCCTAGTTTGTCTTACTTAAAAGTATTTCACGCCAATACCAATGTATATACAGTAAATACTTATAACTTACCTATTAAACAAAATTGACTTTTCAAGTTTTTTACCATATTATAATGTTGTTCTTATTTACTCTAAATTGTATTTACAACATAGACTCTGTAGAAGTGGATTAAGGTAGTGTGGTGTCACCGTTAGTGTTCAGCTCCAATCAAGTGAAGCTCAAGGCTAGCAGTTATAGGGGCGAATTTGGAGCAGAGTTCCATATTTGGAATTCTGACCGCAAGTATCATAGCAACCAAAGAGCAATCAGTAGAGAGGATGGGCCCCTTCCTCCCCACACTACTGGTTTGGCAGGAGGCGGAGACTTAGCATCGCTGTCAATCAAACCTGTTGCTAAAGAAGTGACCTCAGCAATAGAGGATAGCTCATTGATCACTTATTAAAAGTGCAAAATAAAAACCCCATGATCAAGTAGAGTGAATTAATACAAAGATTTTTTTCAGACCAAAATGACAAGTCTGCCAGCAACAGAGAGAGGGGGGAGTTTTTCAATAGAAAGTGAGTTGGAGCCAGAGTAATTGGAGCCGGAAGTGCGCCCATGCTCACTTCCTATTTGGAACATGGCAGCTAGCAGGTTAGCTATTTTATCTATATAGACTAAAATTTAAAGTGATTCATGCATGTTTGAGAAATCTTTATTCTCCTGTAATCAAAACATCATGCTCTGATCAATCCCGTACTTACTTCTCCAGTGTATTGTCTTAATCACTGATACATATAGGATTCTGCCATTTGTCTATTACTGTCAGCACTGTGACACCATTGGGTCCATTACTGATAGTGCTGTTACACCATTAGTCCATTACTTTCACTGCTATCACCTCATTAGTCCATTACGGGCAACACTGTTACACAGCTGGTCCTTAACTGTCAGTGCTGTTGCATCTCATTATTTTGATGGATACCGATTGCTGTTTTTGTCCTGAATATATTTTATATTTGTCCAGATTTTGATAGAAATGGTATTGATTTGGACAAACCCAACTTCACCTCCTTGCTCCTTCCTGCCCCCCCTCCTCCCTGTTTCCTCCTTGCTCCTTCCTACCTCTCCTGTCCCTGCTCCTCACTGATGGGTAAAACATGTCTGTGGTCTGGTCCGTCTCATGGTCTCGAGTCCATAAACTGCTTCTGCAGCAGACCAAAAGACTTGAGCAGACTGACAGTGCTGGTGACCTCATGGACCTTGCTCCTCTTCTCATTTGCTCAATATCTGCCTCTCTGCTGTCTGCTCCTCTCCTTCTCTGCTTTCCTTCTCTCTCTTTCTCTAAGTCCTTCTCTACTTTTTTCCTTTGTTCTCTCTGCTCCTCTGCTCTCTCTCCTCCTCTGCTTTCTCTCGTCTCCTGACCGCTCTCCTTCTCTCCTTTCTCTCTTCCTTTGTTCCCTCTGCTCCATCTCCTTCTTTGCTCTCTCTGCTCCTCTCCTCCTCTGCTCTCTCTCTTACTCTGCTATCTCTGCTCCTCTCCCTCGTCTCTCTCTCTCTCCCTCAATTTCTCTCCTTCCTCCTTTGTTCTCTCTGCTCCTGCTCCTCTGCTATCTTTCTCTCTCTGCTCCCTTCTCTCCTTCTCCTCCTCCTTTGTCTCTGCCTGCTCTCTCCTCTCTCTCTCCATCTCCTTGTTTGGGTTCTCTCTGCTCCCCTCCTCTTTATTCTCTCTGCTCCCCTCTCTGCTTTCTTTCCTCCTCTGCTCATCTGCTGTCTCTACTCTTTCACACAGTTTGGGTGTTTGGGTGATACAAATGTAGCTCAACCCCTTACCATGGTGGCACATTTTTCCTAAAAAAAAATCTTAAAATTACCCTTCTAACAAATGGCTGTGGTCTTTGTCAACCCCTCTCCTAAGATGAGAGACTGGTTGTGGAGGAGATGAAGAAGCTGGTCCTGCACACAAACATGCATGAAATAAACAAAAACACAGCTCGAGTTATGTTTTTGAGGACATAATAGCATTATAACATGGCTTAAACCTCATAAGAGTCTATTTTGCTTAGTATAAAACCTTTGAAGTGACTATGTTTGTTGCATCAGTCTGCCCATCAACTTTGAAAACGAATCTAC
Source organism: Periophthalmus modestus (assembly GCA_019594935.1). Lineage (NCBI taxonomy): Eukaryota > Metazoa > Chordata > Actinopteri > Gobiiformes > Gobiidae > Periophthalmus > Periophthalmus modestus. The sequence continues at coordinate 28,528,026 of JAIEZT010000012.1, read as the reverse complement.
ATAACATGTTTGTCATTAGTCTGTGCCTAATAATGTGGCCAGTGCGTTGTAGACATGAGCCTTGGTGTTACTAATGTCTGGGTGGTGTGGAGGAGGTGCTGGTGCAATGCATGCGGTGAGCTCATTCTCCTGCTCCAGACTCAGGCTCTCGGCCCCCATCGGCAGAGGCGCGCTTGTTTTGGCCCCCCGCCCGGCCCTCAGCGTAGACGAGAGGTGCGCTGGGCTCGTAAATAGTGCAGGGGGAGGGAGGTGTTCCTGCGCTCCCAGGTGTTAACAACCCCCCGAGGCCCTTCACACTGAGAGCACAGCCAGGGGCCCCGACACAAGCACCTGCCCACACCGACGCCAAAGAGCTGCAACAAGTGGGCTATGTGATACTCACTATGTTTACGTGCAAAGACTATGAGTACGCTAAACAACCAAATTCAAATCGTCTTTGTCCCAAAATCTGTCAGACCGCTCTTGACCCGGTCTAAACCAGGTCACAGAACCAAATAGCTGTGAATGAGGGGCAACAAGACAATCATGGACATCTAGTAATTTACCATTAGCACTAAAACTTTGCAACTATGGAGCTCCACAATCCCGCCCAAAGTCTGCTTTGGTTCCAGATGTAAAATTTCCATTCAGTATTTCCACAGACTTTTTGGGAAAAAAAAAGAATAAATTAAAAGAGTGCAAAGGAATTGCAAAGGCGAAGCAGTTATGTGGTCTTTTTTTATTTTAAGTTCAAAATGATTTGTTTGGAAGAAATTTTATTCAGATTTGATTTCATCCACTTTCTTACGTTGGAAATGTAGAGCACTCTGTTCACACCTGTACAACCAAACTAAGCCGCGGCCCAGCAACGTCATCATGTGACGCTGTTTGTTTACATGTGGAGCAGCAGTGCTATTGTTTTAGTGGAGAAAAAAAGTCCAGTGTGGCATGAAATATCTCTTAAATAAAAGCAGATATGAGTCCTGCTGTGATACTCTTCTGTGAGTTTATGGATTAAACAACAGTGTGGAGCAGCAAGGACAAGGCTTCAAAACTTGGGTCTGTCACAGTCCTTACTGAAGGTGAGCGCAAATTCGCCCCATCTGTTTGGAGCAGAGTTCATTCCCTCGATCAGTGGGTGGTAACATTCTATAGATAAGAAATTTAAAGCGCAATCGAACAATGTGATCACATCAGGAAGTCAAACAATGTGATTGCATCAGTGGTCTGTAAAACCCAGAGTGGGGTGATATATGGCCATTGCTGCATGGAAAACAGAACGTTTTACACCATTATTAGAAAGTCAGCAATATTACATTTGTATATTGTCCACACGTGCTTGGGTACAGTTTGATTGGGCTAGATTGGCCTTAGAAGTGATGTGATGTGAAGTGCTCTTTAAGTGTGTTTGAAACTCTGTAAAAGCAGTGGAGTTTATTACAGGCATGACGTGAAATCACATGTAAATCACATCTTTTTCCTCCAAATCAGCAGCAGTGATCACAACACTGTTATAGTTAGTTTTATCTCATTCATAAAATGCAGATGGATTTCCCTCAATGGCCAAAGAGTTAAATATCGTCACTTTTCAAAACAATGTTGAAATAAAATCAACATTATATTGAGTCATTGTATCAACATTATATTGAGTCATTGTATCAACATTCTTTAGCTGCTTTTAGTTAAAAGGAGCTCACTATTTACTTCACTATAACTTGAATTTAAACAGTTATACTTATTTTTGTTTTGACAATTTCTGTAGTTTGCAGAACATTAATTTTGTAGGGGGTGGGGGGAATCGAGAATCAAAAATTGATTTTTTTTTTGCAAAAATCTTCAATTTTATTTTCAGGCAAAGTCGTCCAGCCCTACTCACAAATTATTTACTCTCTGCACCCTAAATACACTGAAGCTCCGTTAGTTTTCACGTTAACAATACACCAAAAAAAAAAAAAACGTGCTAGTGGAGGGACTGTAGTTTTTCACCGCTGCTAATCTAAAATGAGTGAGTGCACATTGTCGGTTTCTGTTGTGTTGCATTAAAAGCAGGCGCAGAGGCACAGGGAGGATCGTTCTGTAGATCTTTATTGTCGGTTAAAGGCAGAGTCCAGGTAAATTCAAAGCAGAGTCAAGTGAGTAGTGTCCTAAGCGGTGTCTGAAGCAGAAATTACCCGTCCCAGAATGGGGGTTACACATTATAAGAAATTTAAACCAAAGTCAAACAAAGTGAGTGTTTTATAACCCTCCCAGAGTGAGGGTCACACATTCTTGAGATGAGAGGGGCTACAGATAAGAAATGTGACCTTAACCAAAATGACCAGAACATAGCTGTTAGTCTCCCTTAGTGAAATATATGGCCACTGTTGCATGGGAAACAAAACATTTTGCACCTTTCTAAGAAAGTAAGCAATGTATTACATTTGTATATTTTCCACAATGTTCAGACACATGTCTAATATTTCCCTGACTGTTTCTTACCTCGTGCATTTGAATGCCTCTCCTAGTCTGCTCATCCATCCAATTACATATCGTCTCCAGATGTTGGGATTTATTTTATAATTGGTTTAAAAAAGCATGTGTCTGTTATATTGTTATAATCTATGACACTAGTGAATCATTATGTTATAATTTGAACATTTTATCGCAAAATATTGACCGAAAACTTGGTTGGAGGTTCGAATCCCTCTCTTGACATAAACATCATTGGTAGAGCAGTCAGATCCAGGTTGGGGTGCAATGCCATCTCCCAGAGATAAAGACTGGCATTGTGTCCTTGGGCAAAAAACTTACACTGGTGTATGTATGAATGTGCTGTGTTCCCAATGGGAGCCGATGCCGCTATAAACGCCATCACACTGGCAAGTTGCAGATTTTTTTTTTTCATTTGTACCAAAATGATTACACAATGTTGCTGAATCCTACGTGTATTACTGATTAAGAAAATACAATTGGAGAAGGAAGTTAGTACAAAACAGTGGGGATGTACCAGTGGCGATGAAAACGAAGGTAGATCTGAGCAATGAATACAAGAGAATATACAAGAGAATAAAGACTTATCAAACATGAATCACTTTAAAGAACACATTTTTATGCTTTTATGACATGCTAAAACATGTATGTATGGTGTATAGTACTTGTAATATTAGATCCTATGGTCTTAATTTCTCATAATTTGTGCTCCAGAGCCCCATCTCAGACCCTTGCTCAGAGCACTGACTGCGAATGACTTGTTTTGCAATGGCTCCTTTAAATGCAAATCAGATACTTCACACCCCACCCTCCTCCTGGCACCTGGGAGTGTTGCTTTACCTGCGCCACACCTCTGGCAGCCATTGTTGTACTCCTCTAGATAACGGAATCACGCACTGTGGAAGTTTTGCTGAAGTTAGATCACTTTTTAACTACGGATTTAAAATGGCACAACAAGAAGACTTTACCTTTGAACCCTAGACATCAGAACCAGAGTCTGACCCGGACCACGAAGATGTCGACCAAGACGAACCTTCGGAATCTAAACTTGAAATTAATGCTTCTCAGTGGTTAGTTGGTTAACTTGTACTTATATACTAACAAAGGTGCATTTGTAGTTGCATCAATGAGTGGTGTATGTATGATGCATGTTATTATAAATGAAATAATCTGTGAAGTTTGCTCATGCGTTTTCAAGCGTTGTCTTCTATGAGAAAGAAATTGAACAAAAAATATAGTTTGCTTGGGTATATAGTACTGTTAAATCAAATACGACTAAAAGTTATACATTTAAAAAACTCCGGCATGAACCACGTGTGCATACGTAGTTTGTCTACAAGTGCGTACTTCACTGCCAAGCCTTTAGAATGTGGAAACAGAACATTTTATGTTATTTGCAGATTAACCATGTTGTTTTGGCTCATGTGTGCAATTGCTGTAGTTTATTTTGTTAATATCATGTCTTTAGGTGGCAACTGCGCTACAATGCCAACTGAAGTAGAAAACAGATGCTGTCAAAAAAAACAAAAACAAAGTGAGTTCTCTTTACACAAAACTTGTTTTCATTTACTGTATATCATGCACACTCACGTTATTGATAATATATTTGGTTGGAGCGCACAAGAATGGAAGAAGTCCCCAGCCAACCCACATGCACGGAATACCATCCAGGGTTTCAGCCTTTATACTCCCTTCAAAATGCCATTAGCATGTACAAAACACAGTTTGGACCATTACGGTTGAAATGAATGGTGCAGTAATTTGACTTTTTGATTATGGTGCCAATTTATTGTCAAACAAATGCTAAAAGTGACATTGAAAGTACAAACACATAAAAAAATATATAATGCACACTGTATCAATAAATATTTTTACATCATTTATTGGCACTGCAAACACAGGCACAGACAATACTGCACATCGTAACTTCTTTTTACTTCAGTCTCACTGCAAACACACCAAATAATCAACTTTAAAAACACAAATAAATAGTATTGCACACTGTATAAATAGATTTTTACTTTAGTCTCACTGCAAGCACAACTCTAGAAAGAAATAACTAAAAACACAAACAAATAATTAGAATAAATAAGTTATTGCATAAATAAGTTCCCATGACACAACTTTTAAAAAACAAACATAAATAAATAGAATACATGAATAATTATTGCATACTGTATAATCAGTTCTATGTGTTTCAGTCGTTATAGGAACTGTGCTTATAGAAGTTTATCATGGTGCCGGGAATGGCTGGGTGGGAGAGTTTGCGTGATTCTGCCATCTTGTGTCGTCCTCCGAATATGCCAAGAGACCGGCACTGGATTAAAGCGGGAGGTAAAAGCAGAGATGACAGTTGTATTGTCATTGTCATGCATGAGGGTGCTGAGTGGAGAGTGGAGGTGAAATGGGGATCTGTAGCATCTCCCGGACAAATGGAGCTGGGTCTCGAAACACCTATTCAAAGATCAGCTCCAGGATGTCATCAACATAATCTGCAATAATAGACAATTATCTGTTAGTTTCCTGTTTATTGAAAGTTATAAATATTCTATTTATAATGTGTCCGTATATTTATATTTTCTTTATTCTATTTTTGGAGTTGCGATTATAGAGGTTAATTGTGTTCATGGTATAGACATTGTTTATTAGTACTTTATAAGTTATTTGTGATGTTTTGATATTTGTTGTTTTGCACAGCATTAAAATACAGCAAATATGGGAGTATTGTATAGTTTCTGATGGTAATTTTTTACATGCAAAATAGTTTTAGACAGAGATGTGATGAATGTCTGTCTATGCACAAAGTCAGCAGTGGACGTACCAACACCAACATCTGTGCACTGTTGGGTTGTCTGAGTTCCTATGTAAAAAAAAAAAAAAAAAAAACTCCTCAAAGAAACACTGATATTAGCCTTGCAGTTCTTTCAGCCCAGGGTCTATACTCCAAATTCATATAAGAAACAGGGTACTATTAATCTCTTTATAGTATCTGCACATAGGATACATTTTTACATACCTACCTTAAAATGCTGCAGGGTTTTGATAGAGAGATGTGTGCATGTTGTTATATTTCTGTCTGGCCGCCTGTTGTAGCAGACAATGGCTGGTGTGCACTTTAAGCCCCCTAAATAACAATAACATGTTAATTGTGCAATTATATAACTAATAAGTAAATAGTCCTTTAGTAGTCATTAGGTATTCCGCTTTAAAGTTAGAAGTGTTTGTTATTCGCCATATTTAGGTAGACACATCATAACATCAAAACATCCATCCATCCATCCATCCATTTTCTTCCGCTTATCCGGGGCCGGGTCGCGGGGGCAGCAGTCTAAGCAGGGACTCCCAGACTTCCCTCACCCCAGACACGTCCTCCAGCTCCTCCGGTGGGACCCCAAGGCGTTCCCAGCCAGCCGAGAGACATAGTCCCTCCAGCGTGTCCTGGGTCTTCCCCGGGGCCTCCTCCTGGTGGACATGCCCAGAACACCTCCCTAGGGAGGCGTCCAGGAGGCATCCTGAGCAGATGCCCGAGCCACCTCAGCTGGTTCCTCTCGACGTGAAGGAGCAGCGGCTCTACTCCGAGCTCCTCCCGTGTGGCTGAGCTCCTCACCGTGTGTCTAAGGGTGCGCCCAGCCGCTCTGCGGAGGAAACTCATTTCGGCCGCTTGTATCCGCGATCTTGTCCTTTCGGTCATGACCCAGAGCTCATGACCATAGGTGAGGGTAGGAAAAGTAGATTGACCGGTAAATCGAGAGCTTTGCCTTTCGACTCAGCTCCTTCTTTACCACAACGGACCGATACAGCGACCGCATCACTGCAGACGCTGCACCGATCCGCCTGTCAATCTCACGTTCCATCCTTCCCTCACTCGTGAACAAGACCCCAAGATACTTGAACTCCTCCACTTGAGGCAAGGGCTCACCACCCACCCGGAGGGGCAACCACCTTTTTCCGGTCGAGAACCATGGCCTCAGATTTAGAAGAGCTGATTCTCATCCCAGCCGCTTCACACTCGGCTGCAAACCGCCCCAGTGCCTGCTGCAGGTCGTGGCTCGAAGAAGCCATCAGGACAACATCATCTGCAAACAGCAGAGATGAGATCCTGTGGTTCCCGAACCAGACCCCCTCCAGCCCCTGACTGCGCCTAGAAATTCTGTCCATAAATATAATGAACAGAACCGGTGACAAAGGGCAGCCCTGGCGGAGTCCAACATGCACCGGGAACATCAAAACAAAGGAATAAAATGAACGTTGCCTGCCAATGTTATTATTATTATTGGACAGTAAACGTGACTCCAAGCTAGCTAAATATAGTATTTGAGATAAACATTTGATATAGCAGCTTATGTCTTCTTACAGCTCAAGTGTGGTCGCTTGCTTGTCATTTGCAAAGACATAATTTAATTTTTATTTACACATTTGTGTAGCTCCTCGTAGCGTTACCAGCTCCTCCATTGAAAATGCATTGGATGTTTTCCACGTAGCCTGTGATAACGGGACTATCTCCTGAAGACCACAGTGTTTATTCTTCATAGTGGTTTGAACATAACGTTACACAATAAAACTAGTTTTAAACACCAAATACCACCCAAATCCACCTCTGTGACCAACAAGTAGCCTGCCCGCATTTAAACAAGCAATTTGCCAAATGAGCTAGAAGCTACAGCTAACTAACATTTTGCATTTTTAGGTGGTATATGGTAGATAACAAAATGAAAATGCAAAAGGTGTAGTTATCAATTCCGTAATGAATACAAAAATCGCAAGAGTGATTTGATGCAGACAAACAGCACAATGACAAAAAGCGTTATTCAAAGCTAATGCTAAAGTCAAAGACACCATACAAACCATGTCACATCAACTATACTAACTATACTAATATTATTTAGCATTATTTTAGTGCAGTTTTTCAACTGGGTAGATAGAAGGAAATGATCTCTGATTAAATGGAGCCTTTCAGTAAATACGTCACTATACTGGCACAGGTTTGAGGCGCATCCCTCTTTGAAGTGGTGCACACAAACAAATAGCGCTTGTAGGCAGATTTTCCCGAAAAATAAACGTCATCCAAGTAGTTCACAGAGGTTCTGTGACTGGAGGCCGGTGTAACGATACGTGTTGGTTAATACAACCAAAAACTGAACACCTAGCTTTATCAATGCACACTTTCTTCATCATGTTGAGTTTGGATTACAAATCAAAAACAAGATGTCGGACTCAGAGATATCTGCAATATCTTTGACATGGGATTGTCTAGTATTAATATTCAACTTGAACTAAGAAAACATACTCTAGATTCATATTGTGAATTGAAGCCAAATATTACTCATATTTGACTTTAGCTGTGAATTTATTTTACACCTGTCCCATGGTAGATGAATAGCTAAGTCTGTGTACCCGCCAGTTCAAGTACAGTGCACCAGCTCTCTCCATGACCGCTCCTGCTTTCTCGGATAGGACCACTCACACACTAGGCCAGCATATATCAGACTTAGTATGGGCTTAATGAGAAAAGGACTACCATGGTATATCTTTACAACTTCAAACGATCAGAAAAGAAGAGAGAGAGGCGGGAGAGTGGGATAAAGGGACAGACTTAAGAGCCTTGTCTTCATGCATATAGACATTTGAAATGGAATTGTGGTGTCTCTTGTTCCTCCCCCAAGTTTTTAAAGTTTGTTCAACATCATTGTTAGTGCTGTGCTGCAAAAAGCCAAACTGCTAATCTCCTCTAATCTCTTGTCAGTCAATTTGCTTTCATTGGAGTTCACAAGGGTGACAGTGGTTATAACTAGAAGGTGACTGGTTCGAATCCTGCTTTAGTTCATTCTATGTTGTGTGCTTAAGATAGTTGCCAGTGGCTCAGTGAGTGGCTAGTACTCATGCTTCAAAGCAAGAAGGCCCTGGGTTCAACACCCTGGCGACACATGCAGAGTTTGCACATGTGCGTGTTTTGTAGTGTCTGGTTGGGTTTCTTCTGGGCATTCCAAGTTCCCTCACTTACCCAAAACATGATCAGCAAGATTAATCTCTTGATATTTGAGAGTGCAATCCCTTATACTATCTTTGGTGGTTAAACCTTGAACCCATTATGCAAGTTGCCCTAAATAAAATACACAAATAAATATGCAATAAATAATATATTCACTTGATTTGCTATCCTAACCCAGTGACATATTTACTCAGGCCATTGCCAGCTACTGTGTGGTTAGTGGGTGAAAACCCACTACACTACTTTTACCCCAATAAAATAGCCACATATTTAAAACAACATCCACTTGATTCACAACTGTCTACTCATACAACTACCCAATGGTTAGCGGGTAAACACACAGCTCACTATCTCACAGCCCCCCCCTCAAACACACTCACAAACCGATATAAGAGACAGCATATCCAGTCTGAAGGAGGAAGTGTGGGCACTGATCCACCTGGACACTCTGCTGTTTGTGGTGCCCAGCCTGTAGCATGGATCCTGGGTTGGCACAAGCACAGGGCCCCTTAGCGGTAGAGGGGCTGTGGGTCAAATGCCCAGGGGGAGTGGATAAAAGGATTGGATAAGAGGATTGGGCGTTTGAAGTGGTGCTAGTGCTACCGTTGTGGGGGATTATCAGGAAATGCATATGAGCCATACAACAATACAACAGTGCACAACTGCAGACTTGGAGATTAAGAGTATTCATGGGGTTTAGCTTCCTGTGATAGGCAACATTCTGAGGACTTTTCTTCATTCAAAAGATATATTTTCTATTAAATGGTTAATCCATGAGGTTTGATATTATTAATGACTGTTGTTATTTCCATGAGCAAGACATTTCATGTATCTATTTCCCTCTGCTGCTACAATACTTTGACAGTGGCTCAGTGGTTAGAGCGTTGGTCCCCCAGCCCAAAGGTCGGAGGAGTCCCGCTCGGAGCAACTATTGTTTTAGGGTCATTGGGAACTGCTTCAGTCCTTGGTGCACCAGCAGATATTAGAGACTGTGGCAATCTCATCTGAACAAAAGGTAAAACAAAATATATATTTTAAAAGGCCACAGCTTATGGTTAGACTAATGTATTGTAGTGTAAATCAGTTGCTGTTAACTTTAAACTACTGGTTGATGACATCACAAGGTGAAACAGAGCATTTTGAGCTTTGGAGATAGAGACAGCCTAATAACAAAGGGTTACTCAAATGTGAAATGTTACTGTGTGAATGAAACAAAACACAACTATGTTAACTATGTATGTTAACAGCATTCTAAGATGGCTTAAAGCTCATGTGTCAATGTCATCTTAAATACGATAAAATAAAATAGCTTTTTTTCCCTCCTTAATTTTATATCAAAGTAAAATTTTACACACACTGAATTTCATATGCATCACACAGCCAATAAAACAATCCTTCAAATTTGTCACCACTGCTTAACCATGACTGAAACTTCATGTAGCCCAAACCCAACCCAGACTGGCTAACCGCTAACCCTCCCGAGCTGTGATGTGGAGAGGGGACAGGCGCTGAAGCTAGCCCACTCACGAGGCTTTAGTGTGGGCAGACACAGTAATGACACCCGCCCGGTGCCTGGTCCAAACCTCAGTGCTCTGATCTTTATGGCAACATAAAAGACAGGGAGGAGATATACCATTTTTTTTTGGCCATTTCAGAAGACAATAGAGAGTAATAAATACATTCGGAAAATACAGGTCATGTGTTACTGTGGCAGAGTGGTTATCTCCTCCTCTCATAAGGAGGCTGTGGTTAGACTCCTGATCTCTCTGAGTGGAATGTGCATGTCTTCCCTGTGTTACTGTGGCAAAATGGTTATCCATGACGCTGCCGAATCCTACATGTATCACTGGTTAAGAAAATAAAATTGAAGAACAGTAAGTACAAGAGCAGTGGGAGTTTTTGAATACAGGAGAATTAATATTGCTAAAACATGCACGAATCACTCCAAATACAACTTCAGAGGGATAAAGGAGGGATAAAACTATAACATGGTTAAAAGCTCTGAAAATTTGACTTTGCAGAAGAAGTTCATTTTAAAAAACAAACTCTGATGTCACCACTTCCTGAAGCTTTGTGAGAATTTTTCTTCAGCTTATCCAGCGTCGGGATAAAAAAATTAATATTTTAATCAAATTATTAAAATTAATTCATTTATTTAATTATACTGACAGAGAAGACATTAAAATCTGTGCCAGTTTTTCTTTCATGGGCTCAGTAACTACAGAGATATAAACCAGGAGAAAAAAACGTCTGTATTTTGACAGTTCCACCATAGAATTTTGACCTGTCTGACCTGTTTTGAACTTGGACAGGATTTGGAGTTTGGGACATACAACCTGTACTTGTATGCTTATCTTCTGATATGTGGTTCTCCTCACAGATCTTGTTGTATATATCAGCCCCCATAATGCTGCTCTGTGTGATAAAGCAACAGGGGGTGCTTGTTTTACCTCCTCTTTCGTTCTCTCTGTCAAGATGAAAACAGGGAGCACTCATTTTGACTCTGTGATGGCTCAGGCCTGACTATCTCACTGTAAACTAACTGATAACACCAGCACAACCTTATCTCTGCAAGAACTTCACAACTTCATGTGCCTTTAAAATGACTATCCACACAGGCCTTTCTGCGGGCCCTTGTTCTAATATCTGTACAACGCCACATGTTTATTTGGGTTTAGCAGTGGTGTGAAATGTGGGCTTAAAGCAGAAGGTGGTTTTAAAGGTGGGGTATTACACTTCTGTGGGGTATTAACTGCTAACACAACATATTTAGATCACCATATTACCTTACAACATTATAACATGGAAGAAAGCTCTTAAAATAAATTTGGTTGAATATTAAAATAGAAAAACCCTGCCTAAACATGTTATACTAGCAATTACTTGTTTTAACCATTTTCTAAACAAATACATATTTAGAAAGTGGTTAAAACTAGTATTTGTTACTATAGGACAGGTTTTATATTTAAAATTAGTTAACCCAATTATGTTTTAAGAATTAGACAAATGTTATGCAATGTTTGCTAATATAGTAATTAAAACATTCAGTCAGTTTTAGTCATTATGATAACTTTAGTTTTTAACATTTTAACATAATTTACATTCACAAAACGAACAGTGCTTGACAGTGAACAGTTCTTACTGTGAGCTGTGTGCTTTTAAAATGTCTGCTCTGTGTGTGGCCAGAGCAGTCCTGTGTCATTTCTTCATGGAGGATATGTATACTTGGGAGTGATGGGGCAGAACACAAACAGCCTGTGCTCTGAAGGGGTGTAGAGGGGGCTTGGTGTGAGGTATCAGAAGGGGGTGTCTGCTGCTGACCTAATTCTTTTGTATCCTGATGGTGCATGTTTGAGTAATGCTGCACTTTAAAGTAGACCTGTTCTTCAAAATGAACATGGCTAAGAGCTCTGAGAACTCCTAGTTGTTTCTTTTCTTAAACCTGCTGAAGTCGCATTTAGAGTGATTCATGAATGTTTGAGTAATCCTTATCTTCCTGTATTCACACATCATCATTGCAATCTACGCCCGTTTTCACCACCACCTGTGCAAGCCCACTGTGACGTGGTCCATTCTCCAGCTGTATTTTCTTAATCAGTGATATGTGTAGGATTCAGTAGCAATGACAGAATGTAATAGTTTATTTTTTGGGCGAAAATTATGACATTTTAGGGGAAGCTTAACTTGTCCTCTTGTAGTTTCTGAGAAATCCCCACCTGCTTCGTAAGACACTTTGAGTTGTTGTGGTGTAAACATCCCTAATCTCCGCTCGGGGCAGTTTCTCAAAACATTTCTGTTCGTCTGAGAAGAGAGATGAAATCCTTCCTGATTAGCTTTTGAAATCCTGCGGTGCTACCAATCACTACCTTCCTGCTCTTTGCAGGCGTGCACAAGGAAACAGGAGTATGCATGGAGAAACAGGAGCACACACACAATACAGGAGTGTACCATAAGGTACAAGAACACAGGAGCTTGCATGAGGAGACAGGAGTGTGCATGAGCACACACGAGTGTGCATGAGCACACACGAGTGTGCATGAGCACACACGAGTGTGCATGAGCACACACGAGTGTGCATGAGGACACAGGAGCTCGCACAAGGACAATTGTAATAATAATTACAAACGTTAACTGTGTTTCTAGTCTCGTGTGAATCGCTGATCTGTAACAATGTCTGTAAAAATTCCCCCAAATTTTACCTACTGTAATTCTGCAACATCAAATGTTTGTAAACTGGTCTGTTTTTCATCAGTTCACTGAAACTATTGGAGATTTAAAATGTCTCTATGGCTCATTTTAGGTCCAGATCTGAATTGAATTTAAAAAAAATAAAATAATTTGCCACAGACCACACTCTAATTCAAGTATTGTTTTTTAATACAATTAAAAAGTAAAGACCATAAAACAAACTGCGGTGAAGTCCCTAAAAATAGGTGGTTTACTGACACTACTTATCCCATACAAATGCACACAAAATAAACACAGACATTGTGGGGTAATTTAAATTTTATGTCACCATTTACGTAGGCGTCCCTACGTAAATGTAATCCCCTGCGAACAGGGCTTTAGCGTGGAGACAAAACTGAAACTTATTAAACATGTTAATATGTTGTTCTAAGCAAATATAGCATTTTCAAAACAATTAAAGGTAACTTGGTGAACTAAATTTGTGATGTGTTTGCAGTTAACACCTCATAGAAGTCAAATACCTCAGCGCACCCTTTCACCGGTCTCCCTCTAATAAATTACTCTGTGCTGCTCTACTGATGTCAGCCAGGCTTTACCATGATGGAACTCATATGCAAAGTGATGTTAGTTAGATGTGTGTGTGTGTTCATGTGTGTGTGCATGTGTGCGTGCATGAGCATATGTATGTATGTGTGTGTGCCCGTGGACAGATGACAGAATTATGACTTTATGGACCTCTGGGGTGCAGTCAGCTGATGAAGAGGTCCCGAGTGGGGAGGAAGACGACAGGGGCATCAGTCATTCTGGTCTTACACATATGAAACTAGGCCACATGGGGAGATGAGGTGTGGGTGACATAATACTGTGGGGTGTTAACTGCAAATACACATAACACATTTAGACCACCATGCTACCTTTTATTGTTTTGAAAATGATATATTCGCTGAAAACAGTGTATTAATGTTCTATAAGTTTGAAATTCTTTTTTGACCCTCTGAGTACCCCTCTTTTTGCCATTCATCCATCCATCTTCTTCCGCTTATCTGGACTCGGGTTGCAGGGGCAGCAGTCTATGCTGGTGAGATAGTCCCTCCAGCGTGTCCTGAGTCTTCCCCCGGACCTCCTTCCAGGGGGACATGCCTGGAACACCTCCCTAGGGAGGCGTCCCGGGGGCATCCAGAACAGAGGCCCGAGCCACAGCTTATATCTACAATTTTGTCTTTTCAGTCATTACTCAGAGCTCATGACCATAGGTGAGGGTAGGAATGAGGATTGATCGATAAATCGAGAGCTTCGCCTTTCGACTCAGCTCCTTCTTTACCACAACAGACAGATACAGCGACCACATCACTGCAGACGCTGCACCGATCCGTCTGTCAATCTCACGTTGCCTCTTTCCCATCCAACAAGACCCAGAGAACACCTCCACTTAAGGCAGAGACTCCCCACCTGGAGAGGGCAAGCCACCTTTTTCCAGTCAAGAACCATGGCCTCAGATTTAGATGAGCTGATTCTCAACCCAGCCACTTCACACCTGGCTGCAAACTGCCCCAGTGCCTGCTGCAGGTCCTGGTTCAACAAAGCCATCAGGACAACATCATCTGCAAACAGCAGAGATGAGATCCTGTGATTTCCGAACCCTTGGCTGCGCCTAAAAATTCTGTCCATAAATACAATGAATAGAACCAATTACAAAGGCAGCACAATCGGTTGGTGAAACTACTGCACATCACATCCGGTTTGTCAAGTTGCTTTGTATAGTTTTGTATTATACTTTTGTCTATTTTTGGAGAATTGCCATGTAGAAGCAAGGGTGACGTAGACTTGTGGGCTGAGCAGAATTTTACAGCTAACCACAAGAAGGGTTCAAATAAGGCCTGGAAGATATCGCTGCAATATTCAGCCATGCATGGATGACATCTAAAACCTCTTCAAATATGTTTTTGATGTCCATCAATGTTCCACAATATGGCATAAAATGTATCTATCTAGATGGAGAATGTTCTGAAGTATGGTTTTATCTTTCTGTTTTATCTTTCTATCTTTGTCTGTTCATGAAATCAGGCAGGTTACATGCCACCTTTAGAAAGTTACATACTCTAGATTTAAGTTTATATCAACATACAATGCCTCTTCTGTAAGCAGTCTAACAGTTTTGATTATGAACTGTATTATTTCACATATTTATTATTTTTACACAAATAAAACACGTAACATGCTTACAATATTATCTTATTTCATTATGTAAGTGAATTCACATTTGTGTAATTTATTATTATTTTTTTATCTTTTTTTTTTTTTTTTAATGTGATTATTATTATTATTTTATTGAGTTGAATAATTAAAAAAATAACTTGGCTAAAATAATAACCTGACTTATACTTGTTTTAACCATCTTCTAAATGCTTAGGTATTTAGAAGATGGTTAAAACAAGCAATTGCTAGTATAAGCCAGATTTTGTATTTGAATTGTTTGCAACCTATCAGGTTAACTGTGTTATTTGAACCTAGCATTTTTAAGGGTGCAGGGTCTGAGTGCAGTCCAAAGGTTCAGTGGCACCGCTTCATTTCAAATCAAGTTGCAGCCCCTCACAGAAGATCTGTTGCACATAATTACTGAGTTTTAGCTCTCTGATATTTCAGTGCTTTGTGTTCTCCTGGTCATCGAGTGGAACCGAGAACAGATACAGCCACTTTAGTAGCATGCCATTGTCCATCATCACGCCTGCGATCAGGTCTTACAATGCAGCCACTCACCCCTGGCCTTCTCTGACTTCTCCATTATTTAATATATCTTGAAAAACTGAATATTTGTTGTGTGTCACTTGCTGAGAAGGGTATGCCCCCTGAGTGTATGTACAAACAAGCAAACTGTAAGCCTGACTTCACCATCACAACTGACAATACCCTGCAACCATATATTATATAATATGTCATGTATTAGGAGTTGGCGCATTGGTTTTGGGTTACATTGACACATGAGTGCTAGCCACTCATGCTTCACTGCAATGAGAGAATTTTAATTCACTATATGATTCTTTGCAAAATGGCTATAAGGTCATCCTCATTTTTCTCTTCATTTGAGAATCAAACAATTCCTTCTTGCATTCCCCTTCATCTGCAGTAAAATAGTCTTCTGGTCCATTATAACCTTCTGAGTTTTCAATCAGTGGGTCCTAACTGTGAGACAGGAGGTTGATTTTTTATTTTTTTTTTTTTTTTTTTTCCACTATTTAAACTTTCTAAAGCAAAAACAAATCCCTTCTCACATTCCCCTTTACCTGCAGTAAAATAGTCTTCATCTGGCCTTTTACAACTTTCCGAGCTGTCAGAGTCAGTGGGTCCTAATTGTGAGACAGTAGGTCGAATTTTCTCTCCACTATTTAAATTTTCCAAAGTAAAATACTTTTACCTGCAGTAAAATAGCTATTCCACACCACAGATATCACATCTGGACTCCTTAGTGTCTTCTTCATCTGTAGATCACCTCACTTACTATTAAAAATTATAAACTTTAGCTCATCTGCTGTTACATAATCAGAATCTTCAAGACAAGAGAATGCAGTTGCACAAAGTCATTAAATCCAGATGACAAATCTGTATCAAATTCGATCTGCCCTCAAGCATGAATTGCAACAATTTTCAAAGTGGCACTTCAGATCGGCTACCAACTTGTGCTTCTTGTGAATCTCAGCCTTCAAATTCCGCTCTAATTTGATAGAAATATGGGTGTTCTCCATACATAGCTGTGAATTTAATTATTAATTGGTAGCTAATTTAGCGGTATTTCTTTCACTGCATTCTCTTTTTGAAGACCAATTCACTTTCTGTTGAAAAGCTGTCAGGCTTGTCATTCTGATCTTAAAATCTCCACACAATATGTGCAGTAACAATAAGAGAGGAAGCTCACACACACTGACCAATATCTGCTGTTTGATTCACACCATCCAATGCAGCATAAACTCTGAGTTATTCATACACTACAACACAGAGCTCAAGTGATGCCCACAAACACAGATGGTAAAGTGAAGGAGGAGCAACACCTGGAAAAAGCCCTCTCTGCGGGTGGATATCCAAAGTGGGTCTTCAATAGATCTAAGAGAGGGAAAGCAGGGAAAAGGTGTTACCATTCCTTACACAGCGGGTGTGTCTGAAAAACTTCAGAGAATTTTCCTGTCCTGTTCCTGTCTTATTCAAACCCACAAACACTTTAACACAAAAACTGGTCCATCCTAAGGACAAAACCCCGATCTATAAACAAAGTAATGTAGTCTACTCCATTCAGTGTAAAGACGAGTATCAACACTGGCGTGAGAGCTCCTCTTGACCCCAGTCCGCCGTACATCTCCATCTCAAAGCCACTAACCCCTCCTTTGAAGATAGTGAAGTTCAGATCTCAGAAGTTTTAGCTGAAACTGGAGACAATAGATGTTTACCCTCTCAGTGTAGTTAGCCCCTCCTTTCAGATAGATTTAAGGCAGTGGCGTCCAGCAATCTCACCTGAATTAAAGAAGTGGCTTGGATGGGCAGCGAAACATCTTCACTCTTACAATGATTTGTCCAGTTGACGGATTTAAACTTCATCTTTTACTATGGATCAGATCTGGATGACTTAGGGTTTACACAGACATCCACATAATATGCTATTTTGTCCTTAAATCAAGGTATGAACATTAATAACAAACCAATCAGGGGCCTTCATTGTCCGAGGTCGATACAGCAAGCATTAGCAACAAGTTTAATTGACAGCATTGCTAGGCACCTGTCCACTGCCAAACCAGGGTGCAGGCAGGAAGGGTGGTATCTTCAACACCAGTAGTATGTGATGACTTTTATGGGTAGGCAAGCAGACTTGGGGTGGACATCAATATTTACTTGATAACAATTAACACCACTTTCTATACAAACTACATTGTAAATTAGTATAATTATTTATATTTTTACTGACATACAATATTAATTGACTGCCCATAGGCAAGTTTGCAGAGTACACACACATCTCTAATATTTATGGAGATATGAATCTGGTCACCAGTGGCTCTCCCCAAGTTCAAATGGGCATGAGAGACAAATGGATTAGCCAATGAAGGACATGCATGGTCGATTTGTATCAAGACAAACATGGCTGCTTACGAGGAAAAAAGGTAAAAAATACCACAAGTCACAATCAATATTGCGATTTAAAAAGAGCAAATTATAATATAATGACCCACAGGTGTCATAGATCATAGATCATAACTATATAGCAGACTGAAGAACAATATGTGTTCTTTAAACAACTAAAACCAAAAAATCCACACTAGAGTCCCAAGCATGTCCACAGTTTCCATCACAGTAATAACAGTGTGTGAGATGCAGGGGAGCAGACAGGATGTGTAGCCCCAGACAGATGCACCATAGCTGGGCAGTGATGAGTGAGGGGCAGCCTGGAGCTATTCTCAGAGCAGAGCAGGACATGTGGAGCAGAGTGGGACGTCCTGCTGGAGAAGGTGTATCCTAACCTCATGACCCCTCCGCGGGCATTTCAGGGCAGCTGTAATTGTTGCTATTGTTGTTGTTCTTTAGAATATAGTGACAAATAATACAATCCATCTGAAGAGAAATCAATTACACACATAGTGAAGTGAGATCATTTATTTGATTTCCATATCAACTTTGGAAAAAAAAGAAAAAAAACATAATCTCAAGACACCAATTTTCATATTATGTTGGAGAGAATATGTCCTGTAAATCCTTGTAATGTAATCAAGTATTATTTCCATCTTTAACGATGGCTACATTACATGCTCATTCAAAACATGATTATAAACAGATTTTTGGAGTTACATGACATATGAACAGCAAAGTCATCTGATTTCTGTCTGATGATGGACCCTCTGCATACTTGCATGACATTTTGTGCTTTATATCATCGTCATTTAAGTCATCTTATAGGTAAAAAAAATCAGAGAATAATCAGAGTGAGAGAGTGAAAGGGCTGCAGGGAGGTCTGGGGTGAGGAGGTGTGGCAGAGGGAGGAGCCAGGGCACTCAGGGACACGCCCACTTCCTGACACAGATTAGAGGCTGTGAGAAGCACATCTGGAGCTGAGGCTGAGGTCAGACACCCCCTACTCTCCCTCCCCTTTTCATGTCACTCACTTTTAAAAGGGCTTAAAGTAAAAGTATTTCAGTGATTCACTTGTGTGAGTAGCGTTTTCAAGAAGACTCCTCTCAAAAATTCTGGTATCATTCAGAACAAATTCTATAATCTCCTTTACCTGAGATAAATAAGAGTTTAGTGCTTCAGTTGTTGAGTTCAGTCTTCTATGTTATTTTTTTCCCTTATTTATATGTAAACCATCATGTTTGTTTTGACACAAACTGAGTATGTGTCTCTCTAGTTTGTTAAACTTAATCTCCGGTTCACGAGTGTGATATGCTAGCCATAGGAGGGGCCAACAGCTAGATGTCATTGGGCACCACAGTTTTCTTGTATTAAGTCATTTTAGATGAATATTGAGATCTAAATGTCCAAATCATAACATAGATTATAACTATATAGACAAGCACAATATGTCTTCTTTAAATATTATTGGCCTATACAATTTTGTGATGTCATCTAAAACCCACCAATTCCAGTATCTCTTTTTATGTTTGATAAACTAAAAATCATGGTGTTATTACTGTTCCAGAACTTAAATTCCCTGAGTCTGCCTGTCCATGTTTCACCACATTCAACCTCTTTTCTCTTGTTTAAGTTGGTCACCCTGAGTGAGGCACCTCTGGGGACAGGGTGGGACAGTTAGACTGTGAGGAGCACATTACATCAGGAGCTAAGCACAGGCCAACGTTGTGCTGTCATATGAGCTCATTTATCCTCATCAGTGCCCCCTGGAGGTAGTTATATGCCAGGTCAGGGGTTTCTGCTGCTGGTTTCGAGATTCAAGTGACCAAGTCTTTGAAAAAAAGTAAAAAACAAGTGAAGTACAGTAGCCTTCACATGTTTTTCAAAATCATACAGTTATTTAAACTAAATTGTCAAAATAAACTCTATAACGTACCTCTGATCAAAGACTTGGACGAGGTCTCAAAAGCTGTCCTTCTCAACTAAATAGACAGGAGCCATGCCTTTACAAATGTAACACAAGATGGCTCATGTGATTTGTTTATGGCGCTAGGACATTTTCTCTTACATGTGCGAAATGTGAATGTGTCTTCGGCTGGCTATAGTTTTTCTTTTCACAGCTTGCTCCTGCTGTTTCACAACTTGGATTAGCTTGTTTTTTTTTGGATTCTTATGTATTCTTTTTCGTGGACCTTCTTTAGATGATAGAAGAGGTTTGTTGTGTTGGCAACGGGCGCGGGCCTAGTCTTGTAGCATAGTTTATATATGGCCTTCTGCTCCGTTTCGG